>JBBBDQ010001459.1:3795000-3805000 GCA_037127315.1 Ascarosepion bandense
AAGTAGAGATGATAGCTAAAATTCTTCTTCGTACAAAGACATAGATAAATCGTGAGAGAGAACAGCAATCACATAATATATATATATATAATAATCCAAATCGATAACGATTAACACGTAAATTTACTAGAATTTAGCCCGTTTAAAAGCGTAAGTTTCTTTTTTTAAATTACTCAATACGAAAACTAGTTCGAGAATAGTTAGCAGAAAATGAAAATAGTTTGAAGGACTTATCTTGTCACCGGCTTATATTTTTAAGCTATGTTCTTAGAATTTTTCTTTATCTTTTAATTATATGTATTTATAGAGACAGACAGACAGATAGACAGACAGACAGACAGACAGACAGACAGACAGACAGACAGAGACATAGAGAGACAGACGGATTGTTAAATAGGGGTGATATCAGAAATATCTCTTCCTGTGTAGACACAGATAAATCTTGTGTGCGTCTGTGTGCGTGGGAGAGAGAGAGAGAGAGAAAAGAAAAACACATACACAAGATTTGTGATACTCATAGAAAAATGCTTCTTCATATCGGAGTTAAGAGTGTATATCGATATGGACTAGACATAAGAATCTATACCACATGGTGACTGTCAGAGTTACGCTTTAATGTGATCCCACACTAGGTAAAATTATTCATAGAGGGCCACTATGTAGTACTGATTCCAATATTCACACAGTCAACATCTATATATATGTCTCTGTGTGTGGAGGGAGAGTGAGCAAGATATTGAGAGAGAAAGTAAGAGAAAGATTTACATATATATATATATATACCTTCTACTACACGCCCATAGCCAGTGGTAGAATCACCGACTGACGCCAATTCGACCGAGTTTCAATCCTAGATTAAAAGCAATCGGAGTCTAACCGTACTGATGAGCTGTGATACAGCGAAACAGATCTGACTGCGGATGACTATATATATATATATAAGAAAAACTATTAAAAACTTGTAAGTTTAAAAATGTATTTTTTGATAGTATTTGTTTATTTCTATTATTATATTTGATATTTCAGACCGTCCTCGGCCTTTTATCAGAAACAAATTATTTTAAAATTTAAATTAGAAATATATATATATATGTATAAAGAGAGAGAAAAAGAGATAGAGAGAAAGAGAAAAATGGCGTTGAAATTCTTTAAGAATATTTTTATAGCTTTACTTGTTTCACTGTTCTATGATTTTAATAAGTTAAACTGAGATGAAGAAACATGTGGCTATGCCATGATAAGTCTCGCATCTAATTTAAGCTGTCGAATCTTTTTCTTTTTACGCAAAAATGTTTCAAATGCAATCATTCGATGCGATGATAAATTTAACATGGTGCAGCCACACATCTCTCCATTTCAGTCTGACTTGAAAATCATAGAACTGTGAAACCAGTAAAATTTCTCCAAAGAAATATTCTTAAAAACTCAAGTTGCATTTTCAATTTCTTTTTCATATATTTTGAACCGTGTGGGAGATCTAAAATAAACTTTCTCTCTCTCACACATACACACATACACACAAACAAACACGCATATTTATCTTACTTCAAACGCTAGAGAATGACAGAGAAAGAGACAGAAAGAAAATAAGTAAACAAAAACAGATAGACAGAGGGGGAAAAGAGAGAAATAGATAGAGAGACAAACAAATAAAATGAATTAATCATGATGTAAACAGCAATGAAAACAGATAGACAGAAACAGAGAGAAAAGAAGATATACACAAAAAGAGAAAGGCAGCCAACTAGAGAGGGGAAAATAAAAGGAGAGAGAGAGAGAGATTGAAATATATATATATATATGAATGAGTATAAATATATATGAGTGTGAGCACGTGTCTCTTTGTGTGTGTGTTCCCATTCAAAAGTTATTGTAAGCCTGATGAAGTCTTGAGTGAAAAAATATATCGGCCATTAAATTCGGATTCAATGAAAATAAAATTCGCTTATATTCAAGAAATATCATCTTATCCAGTTACTTTAAGTACACCCTGAAGTGAATATCTGGTTGCCTTCTTATGTAATTTATGATAATTCCTTCTCGTTTCTGATAGCGGAAAATGTCCAAATCTTGCGGTAAAGAAATAAAATTAGACATAAAACAAAGAAACTATTACCTCAAGTGAAACGCTATTCTAAATCAAAATTAACTTCGACTGCCCTGATGTTATAACGGAAAGAAAGATTTTTTTTTAAGAAGTTAGAGTGAGTACTTTTGGGAAGGTTTGGGGAAAAGCGTTCAAATTTAAATGTTTCGGTATGGAAATAAAAGCTTGAATTTTTACTACAATGGATTGTTAAACGATTTATATCATTGCCTAAGATTGTGATATTTGTCACCGTTTCATTCTATTCGATTTCTTTTGGTTAGCTTATCACAGGACGTCTTTTTAGTTGCACGCAAGTCGCATGTCTCTCTAGTGTTAAAAGTTTCGTTTTCTTGATGTGGTTGACTCAGGTCGAAATACTAGACACGGAACAACGACTGAAAGTTCGTAAAGTCATGGAAGTCGCACATATCAGGATCACGAATCTCGTGAGCCCTGACGGTCGTAAGAAGACTACTTGTGTAGCAACTGTAGTAGCATATTTCTTCCAGCGCAAAATAGCTTGACGGGACGCAACCCTCTGAAGACTCTCTAGAGATTCAGAATATTCCTTCTTCTAGACTAGTCCTCAATCAATAGGATCCAGTTTATTCTGCTAAGGCATTAGCACGTAAGTGTATACAAAGAACTCAACTAAAATTCGAATTCAGATCTCCAATTCCTCAATTCGATCCGTTATTCATTACTCCATCGTTTACATATGTGCTTTTCTTTTAAAGACCTTCATAAACAAATCAAGTATACGTTTACGAATATACAGACAACTGTAGCAAAACTAATTTAGCGGTTAAAGCTTTTTTGTATATGGAGATTGGGATGTGCGGATAGAGTTATAGTTATCGAAAAATCAAAGTAGAATTGGTGATCTGAGCTCAAATTGTAATTTAGTCTGTTGCATTCACTTTCACACAAATTCCTCTGACAAATACATGAACCTATCTTTTTGTTGTTCCCCATTTACTTGGCGATGTAGTAATTTAGGTTTTGGACTTTTTTTAGATTGGTGGGTCATCATCATCATTTATCCATCACACCCAATGGTGCATAGGGCAGCAATGCTTTGTTGCTGTTTCTGTAGCAAAATGTTTTTACGGGGCAGGGTTGTTAGCCCTGCGCCCAACCCCAAGCCTGGAGGACCGGTGAACCATTCTTGATCCTTACGCTTACAGCACCTGGTATTCCCAAATGGTCACCCATTTTAGTACTGACCAGGCTCGATGTTGCTTAACTTCGGTGATCGGACGGGAACCGGTGCCTTCAAAACTATATAGCCGTAGACCGGATGGATATTAAACAGTCTAAAAAAGGGAATATTCTGAATTCCAAACTGTGGGGGAGACAACGAAGGCTAATTCTTACCAACTTTCCCAAGAATTTATGCCAGTAAAGAAAAAGTTGCTGCAAAGACTGATAATTGCCTACATCGTGAATGGACAGGACACTAAAAAGAAAAATGTATAGGGAAGGAAACGCTTAAACAATTTAAAATCACCACTTCCGACTAAGATTTTTCTTCATCTCTTTTTTCCAATTTTTAACCTTCGAGAAATAATGCCGGAAACATTTGCGCACAATAATTTCATGGATCGAGCATGTGAGCAATGATGAGGTCCTAGAAATGATGGAAACAAAAAGGAAATTAATACTGAGCATCAGGAAGAGACAGCTGAAATTCCTGGGACATACAATGAGGAAGGAAAGCTTGGAGAACCTGATACTAACAGGCCAGATAGAGAGGAAAAGAGACAGGAGAAAGCAACGGATAACATATTTGAAGGACCTAATCAGGTGGATGATGGAACGACGGTTGCATGGTGTAATAGGAGAAGCCGTGCAAAGAGCCACCAGGGATAGGGAGACGTAGAAACCCATGATTGCATACGTCCTGAAGGGACAGGGCACATAGAAGAAGAAGAAGAATTCCATGATTTCAGTTTGTTTGTTTTTTGTTTTATCTTTTGTTTTATTTTTTTTGTTTTAATTCTTTTAAGCATTGAGAGGAAAATCTGTATCAAAATCTAAAACAAAAAAAAAATAAATATAAAATTCTTAGCCCTCCTCCCTCGTTCGTGCGCATGTGTAGTCGTACAATTGTGACGCCTTAGGCCGGAGTTGGCCGTCTCATGTGACGCTCGTTCTCGTTGACGGTCGTGACGTTCCCAGTTGTGACACTGTCACCCGGCTGGCCGGTTGGTTCGATCGTTGTTGCTGGTCGTGATGTTCTCGTCCGATGATGTCGTCACAAAAGCTGGTTTACAAGACGTCTTTTGCAATAACGCGTAACTGTCCCACGTTGTGATTTGATCCCAGAAGTCACGTCGTGCAATTTTAGCAGTCGCCTTTTTAAGCCAGTCAGGACACTGGTATACACTTGTGGTTTGAAAAAAAAAAAACACGGCACCAAAAAAAATAAAAAAAATAATAATAATAAAATAAATGAACGAAGTCGAACACTCCATAACAAATTTAATCCGAAGAAATCCTATTGTATCGCCGAGGTGGCAGGGCGATACCCAAAAAATGTGTGCTGAGTATCTACACCACAGTACCATTGCTAAGGGATACAAATAAGACAAACGCCAGAGGAGAGAACAACAAATAGTAGAAAAGAGGAGAGGTTAAGTTGCTAGAGTTGCAGAGCGCAAAGTCCAAAAATAACCGTCAATGACACTCCGAATCTGGCATTTACCACCTTCCCACAAGGTCAATTAAATTGGGAATACGGCGCCCTTAAGCTCAATCAAAAACATCTCGTAGACCCAGCTTAAGGCTGGGACGGTCTTTTGTCTTTTCACTCTAGAATAACTAGATCAGTCAAGAAAACTAAGAACAAATGAAATGAGGCATTCACTTATCAACCAACAGGGTTTCAGTTAACTAATAATTATAATTGTAAAAAAAAAAGTTTAAAACAATCATTCTTATTATAGGTGAAAAGTTTATCTTTCAGTCATCTTTCAGTTAATTTTGTAATTACCTATTTAAAATTTCTATTTTCAAGCATCTTAATATGAAATATTCACTCTGAAAAACAAAAAATCAATAAAGAAACTCTTATGAAGCGGGTACTGAATAACCTTTGGCCTAAGCAGAGAAAAGGTTATTGTTTGGTCAGATTTTAGAAAAAAGTTGATAGTTATTGTATCACCGAGGTGGCAGCATGATACCCAGAAGATGTGTGCTGAGTATCTACAGCAGAGTATCCATGTTAAGGGATACTAATACAAATAAGACAAACACCATAAGACAGAGCAACAAATAATAGAAGAGAAGAGAGGTTAAGTAGTTAGATTTACAGACTGCACAGTCCAATAGTAATCGTCAATGATTACTATGATAATTAAAGTGGTAATACGGCGCCCTTAAGCTCAATCAAAAATATCTCGTAGACCCATCTTAAGGCTGGGACGGGCTTTTGTCTTTTCACTCTAGACGAAACTCTACCCTTCGGCGGAAACCCGTCTGGGTCCCTCTCCTCTCGGTAGCAGAGATTTGACGAAAAGAGAGTTTAGCTCATGTGTTATTGACACTTCGAAATCTTTGATGCATCACCTTCCTATCAAGGCAGGTGTGACACAAGATCAATTAAAGTAAGAGATTTCAAGCCCGTAAGCTCAGCCAAAAATATCCCGTAGACCCGGCCTAAGGCGAGGTAGGGCTCTTGTCTATTTACACTAGACGAGACTCTACTCGGCGGAGTCCTGTCTGTGTTCCACTCCGCTCGGAAGCAGAGATTTGACAAAGAAAGAGTTCGGATCACGTGTCAATGACACACCGAAATCTGGGAATTACCACCTTCTCACCAAGGCGGATGCGACACAAAGTCAATTAAAATGGGGATTCAGAGCCCTTACGCCCATGCAAAAATTTCATGTAGATTCAGCTTAAGGCTAAGTCGACTCTTGTGCATTCAGCCCTGATAAGATTCTACTCCTTGGTGGAGCTCCAACTGGATCCCTCTTCGCTCGGAAGCCGAAAGTTGAGAAAGAGAAATTTTGGATCTCGTGTCAATGACACGCCGAACTCTAATGCTTAATGCTATTAGTCTTTATTTTTTAGCTACTCTGGTCCACAGACCATTCAATTCTTGAGCGCGCTAGAGGAGTGTTAGCTGCTCTAAACAAATCGTAAAAGACAAAATGTGTGACACGAAAAATTCTTTCACTTTGTCATAGATTTTTTCCTATCAATATCTAAATAAGATCCCAAACTTCATGGAATAGGGTGACTTTAACCAATTACAATATCTTAGAATGAGGTAAAAATATTAAAGATTCCTACATCATCAATAATTTGAAAAATAAAAAAGACAGATACATATTGTGATGTTTAGGCATTGATTGATACATGTTGGTTAATAAATCAAAAGACTAAATGAAAATCAAGTGAGTTTTTAATAAATCTTGAGGGGAAAATAGTTACAAGAAATTCTATAGAAGTTCGACAGCTTTTTTCCTGTTTTTCTTTACTTCTGTTTCTGTTAGAAATCGTACGTAAGTCAATGCTGTATCAACCACATAAACTTCATACAGAAACAGAGGTTCATTGTTATTTTCCTTTTATTTTAAATCTACCTTATATGTTGGTATATACAGTTCAGGTTAATAACGGCTCTTAATGAGAAATACCCTTGCAACAGATATGAATCTATCTCTATTCACTACAGGTTGAATAGCAAGACAGACTAGATCTTATAGACTTAGTTTGCAAACAGTCTATCACAGAGTACCTATTGCAAGAAAATCTTCTTCAATGTTGGTCATAAAACGGGAAAGACATGATCGCCCAAGCATGCATCACGTACGGCACATTTCTGACTGGATTTTTTATTATGGACAGCGCGTATCGTCTTCGAGCCTCATATCAAAAGAAGCACTTTCTGTACTGATTGAAGCCGTAACCGACGCTAAACGTCAACAGGTTATTTTTTAATGATAAAATGAACAAAAGACTATCCCTTTGAAAGTGCTCAAAAAACAACTGGTGCAGCATCTAACGACAACAAACACTAGTGGCAGGTCTGTGCAGCGAATATGCAGGACTTAAATTGTTCTTGCGTGCCATTTCTCTAAAGATAGCGTTCGTGAAATAGTCACGGATAAAACCTAAACACGAACAACCTCTCCTAATGTAATTACCCCTAAAAGATAAATTTGAATAATTTAAACGAGACAGCAGTCAGAGAGTAAGAAAAGTGGTTCTCCATTTATCTGGACGATTGATTCTTTCTGAATGGACTATCATAAGATGAATTAGAATTGAAAAGACGTGAAACCCTGTAGAAATTATAAATCCCTCAAGGTACGTGCGGCAAGTTCCGGAATGGCCATTACAAATTCGATCATTGAAAGAAAAACGATAAGAGAAGTAACGATCAGAAGGAAAGCAAAAGGGAAAAATATGAAGAAAAATCTGGAGACTATAAATCTTCCGACCGAAATAAAAAAAAAACAGAGGTAAATCTCCTTTTGATTCGATACTCAAATGTTAATTTTTCCTTTGACATTCTTTAGAACATTAAAAGATAGGAAAATACATTTACAGTGGCTTATATAGGAAATATATTCTTCAATAGATATGTAGATAAACGCAGGTTATATAAGTGTGTGTATATATACAGAAACAGAATATGATAGATATACAGATATGAAGAAATTGATAATGAGGATCATATATATATAGTAGTATAAGCAAACTGAGAGGTATATAAACATATTGATATAACCTAACTTCAACTAGCTGTTTAATAAAGGAGAGAGGACTGTGATAGATAGATAGATAGATAGATAGATAGATAGATAGATAGATAGATAATAACAGGTTGATCGAATTGATCGATAAAAAATGGCTGATATAGATAGATAGATAGATAGATAGATAGATATATAGATAGATAGATAGACAGATAGATAGATAGATAGATAGATAGATAGATAGATAGATAGATAGATAGATAGTCAGTTTCTAAAACAGTTGAAGTAAGAGAATCGATTGTAGATTAGATAAGTTTATCTATTGCCCTGTTCACACTCCTTCCCCAATTATTGAACAGGGGTAGAGGTTTATCCCTTGTTTCCTGTTTTAAGATTAGATATATTTCTATTCTTTCTGAAATTTTCCCATCCACTTTCACTCAATATGTTCATAATGATTTTGTTCTTTATTTGTGTGAAAAACCTACCCCCAAATTTTGTAAAAGTATTGTTGATACATCATATATATATATGTGTCAGAGTTTCTGACAAATGAAAATATCTGTATATACGCCTATATATGTTTGCATTTATACATAAAGCCTTTTTTATACAGTCTTCATGTCGTCTTGCACTTGCTCTAATGCCATGTTTGTGTGTATGCATAACATTCTTCTGATCATATTTTAATCAAAACTTATCTAATTATAAATTCAACCTTTTTACTATTTTTCAACTATAAAGTGCGCACGCTTTTAAGAAAGCCATTACGTCTTCAAATTTCGTTCATAGCCTTTGAGTTTCTGAGGCTTTTGAGAACCTCGCCGAGCTTAAAAGATTTTGACATCAAAGTTACTGCCATCTTGAAATGAAAAGATAACATTACACAAACAGGACATAATATATATATATATATATATATATATATATATATATATATATATATATATATGGTCCTTTTGTTTCGTTTTGTTTAGCGTTGGCTCGTTGAAGAACCTTGCTTTCCCTCCATTTAATAGGTTGCATGAAAAACTCAGGCGATATTACATATGTTTAAAAAATTATGCAACTTTAATTTTCATTTTTAAATCTGTTAATCTCGTTGGCACCTGCTTGGCTATGAGGCAAACCTTTTGCGACAAATCAATGCTTGGAAGGTTAGGGGTTGAGCATTTGATATGTGTGAGAAAATTTTACCAGGAGAAATTTCCAGAAATAAAATTCCTCTTTGCTTAAATTGTTAACGTTATTCATTTACTTGCACTGATGTGGTAATCTTAAACAAATGTCAAGAAGAGAAATGCGCTTTAAAATAGTTTAGCATTCAAGTATGCAAATATAAATAAAACACACACACACGCACGCACACACACACACACACACACACACACACATATATATATATATATAAAATAAAACAAAGAATTCGGAATTTTATATCCGTTTCTACGAGGAATTCCTTGCTTCTTCAGCAACGGCAGAAACCAACACTTTATTTATTCAAATTCAAATGGGTTAAAAGATTTTTTACCGGTAGAAGCTAAAAAAAACATCCATACGCAGGATATAAAACTTTAACTGTTAAACTTTAGTTCTTGTATGGGAGAGGGGTAAATCTTCTAATATGAGACAAAGGTATCTGTCTATTTCCCCTTCTTTTAACACATTTGAATTTGAATAAATAAAGTTTGGGTTTCTGCCAATGCTGAGGAAGCGAGGAATTCCTCGTAGAAATGGCTATCCAACGGATTTAAATTTCAAAATTTTTATTTTATTTTTTATATTTGGCTCTGGAAATAGAACTTAATATTTGCATCGATCCCTTCACCTTCATCAATTTTAATATTAATGTAATTAATATTAATAAAATCGTTTTTTGGGGGGGGATTTCCCTATATGATCATCCTTTTGGATTTAATATATATATATATATATATATATATATATATATATATAGGTATGATTATAATAAATATACATATGGATATACCCGCAAGTAGATAGATACATATATAAATAAGTTTCTGGTGTTAATAAAACGTGCTGGAAGTAATATAACAGAATTATGAAGTATATATTAATATATATGCATATTACCCTACTTCTATAGAACGTCACGATATATATATATATATATATATATATATATATATATATATATATATATATATATATATATATATATATATATATATATTAT
>JBBBDQ010001459.1:3810000-3940000 GCA_037127315.1 Ascarosepion bandense
ACGATTGCTTCCCCGACGGCTACAATCTCCAGGAGTTTAAATGTAAGGTCAATACATTCACACTACATTCACACCTCCTAACATTCACACCTCCTAACACACTAACCTGCTCCCATTCTATCAAACACTCTTCCCATCTGCCCAACCCTCATCCTCGGTATCCTTACTCATCTGACATTCCCTATGTCTAATCACTCCTTCTCTTTACCTTCTCCTATATAGCCTCATGCGCAATAGTGGCAGTGGAATGCCTTGCTTGGGGTGAGATGATTAAAAAAAAAAACTAAAAGAGATGCAGGAGATTCTGGAGGCCCTGGTTGAAGCCAATGGAAATTTTATTGAATGAATTTACTGTTTATTATTTCAAAATATTTTTGTGTAATTTTTGTAAATATATCTGTTAAGATGTCAGTGTTGTTTTCATTTTTGCATAATTCAGGCGACGATTTATACATCGCACCCTGTATAAATTGAATTACCTTAACTGCTTTTATGAATACATATCTCCCAATATGTATATATGTGTGTGCATATGTGTTTGTGTATGTGTGTGCAAGCACACATTTGTGCATGTTGTGTGTGTGTCTGTAACTGGGTGTATCTGTTTACGAGCGTACGCGCGTGTCTGTGTGTTCAGAGTTATTTATTAATGCTAAACTTGATTTCCATATGAAGTGCTGGTGGCCTCTGTGAATGCAAATGCAAGAATTCCTTGACAAATGTGTTAATAGCGTCGACAACAGACATTTAAATGCATTACTTTATTTACTTTATTTCATTGTCTCACATAAATGCAAAGTTGCGAAACTTTGAATTATTACAAGCGCAACCTTACTACTTTGCTTAATTGTAATAACCAGCAAGAAGAAAGCAAAGAAAATCGTTCTAATTGGACAAAACACGAGAATTCTTAAAAGCCATTTTCTTCGGAATTTTTTTGGCTGAGGTGTTGCTACAATTAAATAATGATTATTTCCAACCATTTTTTTTTTCATTTTTGTCGTTTTCATAATAAACAAAATTTGATAGTCCAAGTTTGAAATTCCCTAAACTGGACGACATCCGTGACAAAAATAAGAACATGGATAAAATATCCTTGTGCTTCAACATAAAATGTTCTATTCGGCTTTTCAAGAAATTTCCTACATATACGTAACATTTTGAGCGAGTAACGCCTGAGGGTCTTGGCAAAGATCTTCCTTTGAACATTGTCGACTGGCGCTACAAAATCACAAACAAGGACACCCGATCGATACTAGAAAAAAAAAACCGTTAAATACTTCTTTTATAAGCCTTGTCCCTTCAGGACGTAGGCGATAATGGCCTTCCACTTTTCCCTATCCCTGGTAGCTCTGAGCACGCCTTCTCCTGTTACACCCTCGTTCCGTCATCCCCTTGATTAGGTCCTTTAAATATGTTATCCGTTGCTTTCCCCCTGTCTCTTTTTTCTCTATCTGGTCTGTTAGTATCAGGTTCTCCAAGCCTTCCTCATTGCGTGTCCCAGGAACTTCAGTTGTCTCATCCTGATGCTCAGTATTAATTTCCTTTTTGTTTCCATCATTTCCAAGACCTCATCATTGCTTACATGCTCGATCCATGATATTCGCAGCATCGTTGAACCACATTTCAGTTGCTTCAAATTTTTCCTTTATCTTTGAAGGATTTGCTAGACTTAAGAACCTATTTTCCTGTAAAATTGTTTTAAGAGAAAATATTTATAAATTCCATCGAAAGCAGTACTGACTACTCGGTCAATGAATGTAAAATGTTGCCTTATAAGGAAACAGATAATACTGCCATTACCACACACGTATTGATCTTAAACAGCTTTTGAACGCAAATATAGTTCTATGCGATCATGCATTCATTATACATTCACGGATTTGAGCGAATGAAGCCTTTGGCAAAAACAATTCTTTAAACTTTATGGTCTGGCGCTACAGAATCACAAAGAACTGTTCCAAATAACAAAAGCCAAATCACTTGAGAACTACCAACAACTGCAACAACGGAAATGAATAGCACATGTAACTTGAAAAAAAAAGAATGATATAATTAAGATGTTAATATTCAAATATATTATACTTCAAATATATTCCATTTCAAATATAAAGTTCAGATGTGAACCCTCATCCATACTGGAATGTACTATAAAAAATTGTTGTTTTTTTTATTTTTGTTTTGTTTTTTTAATCATATCATCCCGAGCAAGGCGGTAACGCCACTGATGCGCAGGGTGCTACGTAAGAGTGAAGAGATTGGAAAAGAGAAAGCCGGAAACCACATCCTAAACAGGGAACAAGGGATGAGTCTCTTCACCTGTTCAATAGACGTGGGTAGAGTGTGAACCGGGCGATAGTTTAGTCTATCTACTCCAACTGAAAAAAAGAAAAAAAGAAAAAAGAAAAGAATGAAAATATTGGAAAAGAGAAGGCCGGAAACCACATCCTAAACAGGGAACAAGGGATGATCCTCTTCACCTGTTCAATAGGCGTGGATGGAGTGTGAACCGGGCGATTTTTCAATGGAAACATTTTAATAAATTTAAATCGAAAACAGCTCGAGCTGCTCAGTCAGTGAATGTTAAATGTTTCCTTGTATATAGCTCAGATGTGAAATACAGCCGCAATTATGGAGCACTAGGTGAGGATCAAACTCAATACTCTGTAGTAATTGGTCTAGGGAGAACGCTTGCTAACAGTTACACTACGTCGAAATCCTCAGTGGTTTAGTATCAGTCAGTTAAATGATATACGTGATACCCTCTTTGAACGATCATGTCTCGAAAGAAAGATGACTGACTGGGCAGAAGATTATCCCGCAATAGGGTGCCATTGCTTTCTGCGGTAGACTGGTTGCCAGCCAAGGCTATAGAACCCAATCTGTCCTATTATTTAACCCATAACTGGAGGAAAGAGACGGATTAATACCTTTCCCAAGGGTATCTGTGCGTAAGTGTCTGCAAGGAATTCAGATGAAATTCGAACTCGGAACTCCGATTTGTCGTTCCGAGTCGATATCCACTGCATCTCAACGCACTTTCGTACCAATGTAATATTAATCCTCCGAAACTGACTCTATGAATTCAAACACGGTACTATATTAACGGTAAGGCTTCATCATTCTACTGTTCAAATGGCTAGATATAAATGTTTCTTCTATACTGAAATTAATTCTACCACACTTCTCGCTTGTGGAACTCTTTACCCAAGCTTTTTACTTTCCCGTTGACTTTAATCTTCAAAAATGCAAGGTTATTTGTCATCTTTTGTTTTCTTAATTCCTGTTATCTTATTGTTCTCTTTCATTAATAGTGTATTTTTTCTCATATTTTCTCACACTCAGTAACCTATTGCGTCTTAGTGGCTTTATAACCTTGTTTAGAGTAAAAGAATTTTTTAAAATGGCAGTGAATTTTAGGCATTTACCTCACGGAGACTTTAGGCAACAGAAAAGTGATCAGGCAAAAGGTTGACGAGAATAACATGAACGAGTTTATGTGAGCAAGGAGTAAGTTTTTATTAAAAGAGAAACAAAAACAACTCCTGTGCTTAGAATCAGAAAAAGAGTTAAAATTTCTGAAACACATGACGAGGAAAATAAGCTTGAAGAATATGACACACACAGAGCATATTGAAGACGAGAAATTAATAGCGATACATTGAATAAATTACTAACGCTACTTTACAAGATAGTAAGGAGACAAATAATTAGTAAATTTAGTAAGGAGAGGAAGTTGTGGAGGGCTATGATTCCTCCATGTCCTGAAGAAATACACCAAATAAAATAGAAAGTAATTTACTGCAGTGATAAGATTTTATTTTATTTTATTTTATTTTCCTCATTTTCAGCTTCTTAAAATATTTTTTCAAAATTTCAATTATTGTTCAATGTTTGAGTGATTTAAAAAATAATTTTTAAAAAATGACTCCGTTTACAAAAAAAAAAAATAAACTTAAGACACTTATAAAACTTCTCAGGAAATGCCAAACAAAATTTCACCGTTTTTCGTCTTTCAATAAAGGTTTGTTTTTTTTTAAACATCTCTTTTGGGTGGACTATATATAATTTTTTTTTCTTTTTATTGAATACAGAAATATTTAACAGAATTAAAAATAAATGCCTTAATCGCATTCAGCTCCTTAGGGAATCTATTGGAACGGTTTGGCGTCCCTTGAATACGAAAGCTGATTAGCTTTTGACTTGAGTGTTCCATTTTTTTAATGAATTTTAGTAGCTTCTAGCATTGTTACTACTACTACTACTACAAATAATAATAATAAATGAATATAAAATTCGTCACGATAGAGTAGGGCAATATTTACACTGGACAATATGCAAACACTATGGATAATATGTAAGGAAACACTGGTATGAACATCACTCAGCACCGGTTACAAAAATAGATGCCACCAGTCTATAGGATAACACCCTCTACACAAACAGAAAAATTGAAGCAAATAGGTCAGGCATTATTGTCTTGTTAAGTACAGCCCACACACTAAGGAGAACTTTGTCTATGTAACGCTAGAGATGTTAGGGGAGATAGAAAAAAACATGAAATGGATCCATAACAATACACCCCGACCTGTAGACTTGGTAGATTGTGCGACCATAGCAGAAATAGAATTATAATGAAAAATGACATAATAATAATATTAATAATAATAATTATTATTACTATTATTATCTAACTTTATTATTATTATTATTATTATTATTATTATTATCTAACTTTCTCTTCTAAGTACAACTCAGAACAAAATTCTCTATTTCTGCGTAGACAAAAATGTCTGAAATATTTTCGTCGAGAGAGACAAAATAAATTATTATTAAAACTTAATGTTTGTGATTATTTTCTGTTTTATATCTTAAAATTCCTTAACTTATCGTCCATTCGGCTGCAGTCAACTTTGATCTTCAAAAATTCATATGCAATGACAATTGTTATCTTTTGTCTTCTTCATTTCTGTTCGCTTTCGCTTATTGTTCTCTCTCCTTAATAGCATGGTCTCTCATAATATCTAGCACTCAGTAACCTCCTGCTTCTTAGTGGATTTACTTCCTTGCTTGAAGTGAAATGCTTTTTAAAAATTTTCTTTTCCCAGCCGAGAAATTCATACATCTCCTTCGATTAAACGGCACTGCTTGAGCAGCACACATCATAGAATTGATTTTCAAAACCTTGTGTAGATATTCAGGCATTAACACGTTCGCTGCTGTTGACGTAGTTATACGCCTTGACGAAAATTGCAAAGTATACAATCGTTTCCAAGACACCATCAAGCACCAGTTCTTAGTGTTTATGATAAAATAACTAACATTTACTGCTATTGCCAAACTTGCGTAGACATAGTAGCATACAACCTGTTTTGCAATATATTCTTAGCATGCTTTGCATTGGAAGTGTCGTTTAGCTTAGCCTGTAATAGAGACTGGATGTGCTTTGTGGTGCAGTGGATATCGACTCGGAATGACAATTCGGAGTACCGAGTTCGAATTTCAGTTGAATTCCTCTCATTGACTTACGCGCAATTATTCTTGGGAAATGTATTAATACGTCTCTTCCCTCCAGTTATGGGTTAAATAATCGAACAAATTGGGTTCTATAGCCTTGGCTGGCAACCAGTCTACCACAGAAAGCAATGGTAACCTACTGCGGGATAATCTTCTGCCTAGTCAGTCATGTAGACATGATCGCCCAAAACGTGTAGCACGTATGGCACTTAACTGAATGACTGACTGTAATACAGATTAACTATAGTGAATTTTTTTCTTCATTATTTATCTTTTAAATATTTTAGGAACAAAAATATTAAAAAATTTTGTTATATATTAATGACTCGCTTAAAAGACGAACTCCGTGTGAACTTTTAAGCTAGCTGTTGATGCGAGCTAATTCGGCCCCTGGCCTAAAACTAAACGGACCTATGATCCAGTTTAGAAAACATTAAGGATAATTTTGAAGAAATTACTTAGAAGTCTTCAATTCACTTCATGCAACTTTATAACCATGCTTTAACTTTAATTCGGGCTTTGAATCCAATTCTGGCCAAAAGGCTGATGTGGGCCGAAATTTTAATTCAAGCAGAAAATGGTGTTCTTAAAATGTTCAGCCATTTTCTTAACGACGGAATGTGGCTTCCCTCTGACTTTCTACAAGTATTTTTACGGCTTCTGCTCTGACCAACTTTATTCCCTAGTGCCTCGTCCTCATCAATTTACGACGTAATTTAACGACGGAATGTGGCTTCCCTCTGACTTTCTACAAGTATTTTTACGGCTTCTACTCTGACCAACTTTATTCCCTAGTGCCTCGTCCTCATCAATTTACGACGTAATTTAACGACGGAATGTGGCTTCCCTCTGACTTTCTACAAGTATTTTTACGGCTTCTACTCTGACCAACTTTATTCCCTAGTGCCTCGTCCTCATCAATTTACGACGTAATTTAACGACGGAATGTGGCTTCCCTCTGACTTTCTACAAGTATTTTTACGGCTTCTACTCTGACCAACTTTATTCCCTAGTGCCTCGTCCTCATCAATTTACGACGTAATTTAACGACGGAATGTGGCTTCCCTCTGACTTTCTACAAGTATTTTTACGGCTTCTACTCTGACCAACTTTATTCCCTAGTGCCTCGTCCTCATCAATTTACGACGTAATTTAACGACGGAATGTGGCTTCCCTCTGACTTTCTACAAGTATTTTTACGGCTTCTGCTCTGACCAACTTTATTCCCTAGTGCCTCGTCCTCATCAATTTACGACGTAATTTAACGACGGAATGTGGCTTCCCTCTGACTTTCTACAAGTATTTTTACGGCTTCTGCTCTGACCAACTTTATTCCCTAGTGCCTCGTCCTCATCAATTTACGACGTAATTTAACGACGGAATGTGGCTTCCCTCTGACTTTCTACAAGTATTTTTACGGCTTCTGCTCTGACCAACTTTATTCCCTAGTGCCTCGTCCTCATCAATTTACGACGTAATTTAACGACGGAATGTGGCTTCCCTCTGACTTTCTACAAGTATTTTTACGGCTTCTGCTCTGACCAACTTTATTCCCTAGTGCCTCGTCCTCATCAATTTACTCGTGCAACTAGATTGGTAATTACTTCCCACCCTTTTACTGTCAAAATAGGCCAATGTAACCGCCAATTCTACTCAATTAATGTCTTTCCTTGCATTTACTGCAACATCACCCATACTGTTTTCTACTCTGTCATCCGTCTCCCTTCATTGTAACCCCCTGAACATCAGTGGCAGAATTTATTTTCTTGGGGTGAAATGGTTGCAAACAAAAAAAAAAACTCTGCAGAACTTTAAAACTTCTCGTCACGAAACCTCTCACAAGAATTCTGATATATTGGCATTTTGAAAAAAATAAAATTTCCTCAATTCACAAATGTTTGGAGATATTTTAAACTGAATTTAAAGCAAAAACTTTTATTTCACAATGTTACTTTAAACTCAATATAAATTAAAAAATTTTAAAATCACTATTATTTTCACTTATTTTAAAAATTTAAAATTTTTAACTGTACCCCGCTTATCAAGACACAAATCCCAATGCTGGATGCTTAACAACCAGATAAGGGACCAATTTTCAATCCCGGGATCACCCTGATTCCAAAAAGACACGCCTATGTATTGCAAGTGTATTTTTTTTAATTAGTGGATTATTTTTGGATTAGTGTAAAAGAATAAAATATACATTTTGCATTTTAAAATAGAAAATTATTATAAGGGAAAGACTAACATAAGTTGTAGAAATTAATGCTCAATTAGAAATATTATTAAGAAGTTATGAGTAGAGTTCGTGTTCAGTGATAAAGTTGAGGAATTAAGAGTTCGTAGAAAATGGTTGTAGCAGTAATTGTTGAGAAACATAAGGAGAATTTAAAGTTGGTTACATTTTAGATGTGTGTCAGCAAACCGCCTCTCCTGACTGACCGCCATAACCGGTTAGAGACCATCCTTAAATATAGAGTTCAGTCACGTGAGACGGCTCCCAGAATGTTTTTTTCCTTTAGTTGTGGAAAAACCTTTTCTCTGACGTATTTTGAATTTTGCGATTTGATGACCAATCAGGATCCAGAGTTCCGCTACAGCGGACAGATGTAAATTAGAATAAAATGACTTAAACTTGATTTTAATTTTTTCATATATTTTTTGACAAACAACATGGAATCGAAGAGACTTAACACGAAATGATATAATATGTGGTATAACTGTAATTATCTAACTCTAGATAAAATGGCAATTTCCTATTTTGCCAAAACAAGGTCAGCAGAGCCAAGTAACAAACGCAAAAGCAACAGTGAAAGGGTTAAACTGCAAAAGTCCTACGCTAGAACAACCCATGAAAATTTCACTGTTTTTCTATTTTAATTTTATAAAGAAAATTATTTCTAAATTTTATGATTGATTAAACTCATGGAGAGTTCCACGTCAGTAACATATTTGTAGAAATTGCCTATCGCATCGTTAAATATTTGTGTTTAAAACTTTAACAAACTATTGCAATGAAAATCATAAATGTTAATGCTGGTTGTTATTTTAAGAACTGGGTACAAATCAAAAAATTTGAAACTGAAAAATGTTTTACACTTTTATCTCTCCTCTCTTCTTGTTTTCTTTCAATTTTTTACTGAAACCAAGTAGTTTCTCTGTCTTTTTTATTTTTCCTTTTTCATCTTTTAACGCAATCAAAACAGAAGTCCATTATTTATGATTTATACGCAGGAGACGTTAAACTCGTCTGTCTTTCTTTTTCTTTTATTTTCACTGAAACTAAGAAGCCTCTCTGATTTTTTTGTATCGTTTCACACAGTTAAAAAGGAATAGTACATTATTTATGATCTATAAGATGCGTTAAATTCTTCTATCTTCCTTTTTTTCTTCTTTATTCTTTCTTACTGAAACCAAGTTGAGTCTCTAATATGCCTTATCCGACTTTCAACACGTGATCTATTACTTATGAGGTCTTGTAGAGGAACGTTAAACACTTATATATTCCTTTTTTATTTTTATCTTTGTCTTTGTCCTACATGAAATCAAATAGCGTCTCTGATTTGTCTTTTCCGTTTTTCTATATGATCCAAACGTAGTAGTCTATTATTAATGAAGGTATTGGCAGAGCATAACGGTCGTGCTAACTAACAGAGTAACAAGCAAAGTTATAATGAGAAACTTGAACACGAAATGTTATTCTTTATCGATGTCATCTGGTTGCAAGAACGCTGCTGGAGATTATTTTTTATCTAAGATGTAAAAAAAAAATACAATAAGATTTTCATACTGGGTGGCCAGAAGCTACCGATGGGCTGAAAGAAAAGAAGATGACGGAGCGTCAAAGAATCATTTCTCCCAAAACTAGTTTAGCCGAGGCGCTCGAACTGACCTTGCTTGTCTGCTTCTGCTGCCTTGGCGTTCGATCAAAAATGTTAGTCGCTTGGCTTTATTATTTGACAGCTTTGATATGTCGAAGAGCAAGCCCCAGGTTACGAACCGCCGGTTGAATATTACAACTGTTTTTGACAGAATAAAATTTCCTTTGTGACTCTTTTCAGACAAAACTCTATTGTCCACCATGTTTATCAACCTCCACACGCACTGATACACACACAAACAAACACACACACACACACACACACACACACACACAGAAACACACAGACACACACACACACACATATATATAATTCCAATGATTATTCAGATTATAAACGTAATCCTATAGTACATTATTATTGAACTTGTTAACGATTTCATTTTCCGAGTATATCATATTTGACACACTCGTTTCCACACTGCGAGTCATATTACTTCCAAAATTTACATTATAGAAACAGAAGATATTTCAACAATATTACTGCAAAAGTTAAAGTTCTCCAAAGTACTTCGTTTTAGAATATTATATCTTTCATCATTCTCTCTTTTTGTGCGTCAGTAGATAGGTGATTACCGTCCCCAAGTGCGTTTAGTATTGTTTGGTACTTTACTATCACTCTCAGTCCTTACTCTGACATTAATTTGGATAAGCTTATTCGCTGTTTCTATCGCCTTCCTTTCTCCCATGAGTGTCAAATTTTCCAAGATTTCTAAATTTTTAAGCGTTTCAAAAGTATCCACAATTCGGTATTTAATCTCCTTCCAAGTAATTCCTTTCTGAAGTCACACACATTATCCAGCTTCTTTTTCGTTGATGGAAGCATTCTTGGAACTCTTATTTTGGAATAGGGAGCAGCTGGCTTGTTGCATTCTCTTGGATTTTCTTGAAATATTGAAATCTTGTTCCTTTCAAGTAGGATTTGATTTTTGAAGAGAGGAAAAGTCATAAGAGTCGAGATTTGGTAATTATGGTGGTTTTCGGATTTGTGGAATGTTGCATTTGGCTAAAATTGGTCGCACAAGCCGTAGGCACTGTTCGAACATCTGTGGTAGGGTGAAACAATGTTATAACTCAGTGGGTACGCGAGACAGAGTTCAATGTCAGTCTGCGCCAAGTAACTTCATTTAACTCCATAGCAACAGTCCCGATACTTTTTGATCACACATCGTCAAATCTTTTCGATGATTGGTTTGATCGATGCAACCATATTCATAATCTGCACATAATGCACCTCTTCACATCTGCATGCATAGACACATACCGTAATTCATGAAGGAGTTGTTGGGGTATGATATGAACCGCAGGTGAAGTAGCAATGTTCGGACATTATAGACTAACGGAGCCAATTCTTCTTCTGTCTGGCTTAGAAAACAAACTTATCTTCCTCCTTACTATAAAGTGATTTCCCTACCAATGATAAAAAGTCCAGTCTACATTATTGTTTTGCCACCGCTAAAAGAAGAAAAGTTGGCTTTTTAACTTACGCGGGAGTATTAGTGGGAGTTGAACGCCTAACAATCTTACCTGTATGTCGAACTTCACTCACCGACACCAGTTTTTCGCATTGATAAACTTACACCTCGTTTGCACGTAGTAACGTTCTAAGCTTAGCTTAGATGTGGTCCAGCCGAAAGCATAGAACACCTAGTTAGGATGGAACTCACTTCTCAGTAGTAATTGATGTGACGAGATAAGCTTGCTAACCATTATACCAACTGCCCAGAAAATAATTCTCAAAGCATGTTTTAGACGTGGCACAAGGTTAAAAGTATGGAGCATCCGGTGAAGATAGAATTCTCTATTCTATCAAGACAATCTTGCTGACCATTACACTACGTCGAAGTAACAAAATGACTTTCTAAGCTGAAGTTGTATGTGGCACAAGGCCGTATGTATGGAGCATTATTGGGCATCGAAATCACTATTCATTAGTTATTGATATGGCGAGACAAGTTTGTTAACCATTACACCCCGTTGAAGTGCTCAGAAAGTTATTCTGTAAGCTTAGATGTAGCATGAGGCCGAAAATATGCGACCCCTAGTGAGGATTGAACTCACTATTCATGGCAATACAAACTTTCTTAGCATTACACCAGGTAGAAGTGCCCCGAAAATTATTTTCTAACTGTAGTTTCGAGGTGACAGATGGATTAAAGGATGAGGTGCCCAGGGACGAGATCGAACTCACGACACAACGTATGAGACAACTGGTGGGGATTGAACTCGCTACTGAGAAGATTGCGTCTAAATTAGTCCGTAAAAAGAATGGCCTTAAACCCGATGTTTGAGGGTGAGGAATTTGAGGAAATAGGCCACACCATTTACAAGCTTCTCTCTCTCTCTCTCTCTCTCTCTCTCTTTCGCTCTCTGTCTATCAATATATATATATATATATATATATATATATATATTATAGTCATCCACATACAAGCCTGTTTTGCTGTATCACAGCTCATTAGTGTGTCTAGACACATCCACTTGCTTCTGGCCGGGATCGAATCTAGACAGTTTTGGCGTCAGTCGGATTCGCTACCCCCTAAGCCATAGGCGCAGTGATTCAGAGAAGGGAAATTTTAACATGTTGTATATAAGCAGTGTATACAGACAACAGTCAGATATTCAGATATGACATTATATATATATATATATATATATATATATATATTTAGATATGATGTTATTATATATATATATATATATATATATATATATATATATAACGTCATATCTGAATATGACAGTTTATTATCTATCTGCCTATCTCTGTTCATATATATCTATCTACAGTTCGTTACTTATCTATCTATCTATCTATCTATCTATCTATCTATCTATCTCCGTTTTATTTTCTCTTTAACAGGGTTTTCCTTTCCCCGCCATCCGTAGCCTCTGGCGCATTGTTCGAAGATAAAGATTATTTGATGTTCTCAAATGATAGGTTAGCTCGCATAAATCAAAAATATCAGCGGGTGAATTATCCATTGTTTACTCTTCTTATTATATCAATGTCATCATGAGAAGTTTTCTTTTCTTTTTTTTTTTCCTTTTTTTGTAAATATATTCTTCACACAACGATGTGCAAGGAGTGTAAATAACAGCGGTTATGAAACTGAAACTGGCGTCAGTCAGTCAATTAACTGTCATACGTGATATATGCATGGTCGATCGTGTCACTTTGGATGTGTGACTGACTAGGTAGAAAGCTTTCCCACAGTCTGTTATCATTACTTTCTTTGGTAGACCAGTTGACAACCAAGGCTATAGGAACCAATTTGCCCTTCTATTCAACCCATAGCTAGAAAAGAGATAGATTAATAGCTTTCCCAAGTATGATTGCACAGAAGTGAATTTTTCTTTTATAATCGTATCGCCCCAAGCAAGGCATTATACTCCTACTGCTACAGGGGTTACATAGGAGGAAAGTTATGAGAAGGAAGTGACAGAAAAGTGCCAGGAAGCGGGTAGGAGAAGGATGACAATACTGAAGAAATGAGATGAGATCATGAGAGAGAAGATGCAAGTTAGTGAGACAGGATAATGAATATTGACTTTACATTTAAATTCTTGGAGATTGTAGCTGTCGGGGAAGCAAGTAAATGGAAAGGAATTCCAAAGGCGGGAAGTGTGAGAAAAGAAACTACTGGAGTAGAATAAGCGTTTACATTTTATTGGTTTCACAGTAAAAGGGTGGGAACTAGTTGCTAATCTTGTGGCTCGAGTAACTTCGTATATAAGGGGCACCAGTGAGCTAAGTTCATCTGAGCAGAATCTATGAAAGTATTTGTAAAATACTTTCTTTTATATATATATATATATAGTACTGTGCAAAAGTATGAGGACAAGAACTATTTTATCTTTTATGAGGCATATTGGCAGAAAGTAAACAATTCAATTAAAGTAATTTTATTTGATTTACTCAACAAATTCTTTAACAAGAAAAAATTCTTGTTACAAAATAAATTTAATATTTAGTATAATAGGTTTTGCTTTCATCACAACCTTCATTCTGTCAGCTTCTGTCATCACATTAGTCATTCTGTCATCACAACCTTCTTCAATGTATCTAATGGTATCTCCTGTCAAGCAGCTTGTATTTGTTTTCAAAGTGTCTTGCGAAGTAACATTAGATTTATCAGTTTTTTATCCAAAATATACCATAGATGTTCGATAGAGTGGAAGTTGAGTTTACATTTCACAGTAAAAGGGTGGAACCTAGTTGCTCATCTTGTGGCTCGAGTAAATTCGCATATAGGGGGCACGAATGAGCTAAGTTCATCGGAGCAGAAGCTGTGAAAGTACTTGTAAAAGGGATACAGGGAAGCCACACTGCGCCGGCGAGAAAGTGACTGTATCCGAGCTGCCAAATCTGGATCGATCACATTGCAGATTCTTCGTTGCATTTTGTCAAGGACCCCTAGGTGGATAGCAGGAGCACCCGACCAGAAATAGCAGCAGTATTCAATCCACGGGTGGATGGTAGATTTGTATAAGTGTAGGAGTTTTTCAGCCAGGAAATGAATTCAACTTGAATTCCGACTTGGCTTTCCGACTTCTCATTCCGAGCTGATATACATTTCACCACAATGTACATCTCTACATACATCAAGTTCAAATTTTGGTCGCAGTCACCTAGTTTGTTTTGGCACAAATACACTTTGAAAAACATGAACCAGTCTTATCTTCTCCCAACTATGGGATAAATAGAATAGTAACGTGTACTCTCTATTTATGGGTGATGACCAGTTTCAAAGGAAAACTCTGATTCCCATCCATATAAAACACAATAGGAAACAATTCTATTATTCCACAGAATACATGGTAATTTAAATATAAAGCATCATGAGTGCCTATGTTCTGATAGAACATCGTATTAAAAAAAATTCATCTATTCGGACAAATTTTGTCTGACTTCTCTTCTACATGCTACGTAGAGTATCAGTCAAAACTCCTGTTTATAATTACGCATGCTTTGATTTTAGAAATTATCTTACAGCAACAAATCGTCAGTCAATCAGTTGAGGGCCATACGTGATACACGCTTGGGCGATCATGTCACGAAAGAGATATGTCTGACTGAGCAGAAGATTATCCCGCAGTATGTTGCCATTACTTTCTACGGTAGACTGGTTGCCAGCCAAGGCTATAGAACCCAATCTGTCTTGTTATTTAATCCATAAATGAAAGAAAGAGACGGATTAATACCTTTCCCAAGGGTATTTGTGCGTAAGTGAATGCAAGGAATTCAACTGGAATTCGAACTCGGCTCCCGATTTCTCGTTCTGAACCGATATCTATTGCACCACAATGCACATCCAGCAACAAATAAGGGAGCACTAAAAGTTTACGTTATTCGCTGCTTCTCCTCACTTCACTTTCGTTTATATACTGTGAGTCCTACTTTCTCTAAACCTTCTCACCTCAATTTCTGAATATTCAAATTTTGGAATTTTGCTTTTAGATCCTACTTTCAAAAACACTTCCTCATTGTTTACACGCATAGCCCATGGTATTTTCAAAGTTCGTGGCCATAATCACACCTTTTTCAATTCAAGTCTCTTCGTTCTCTATGATGAGATTGTCTAGCATTCACAGTCATGTAAGTAATTAGTTATTACATAGCTGTTCAACAATCAACACCGGTTCCCGTACAATCATCGAAGTTAATCAACGTTGAGTTAGGTCAATACCTAGATGAGTGACCGCTTGGGAATATCAAGTACTGTAAATGGGTACTGGCGATAAATTAATAATTGAGGAGTCGAGTTCCAATTCCATTTGGGATCGTTATATTCCCTTACTCGCAAATACCCTTGGGAAGAACATGAATCTTCTCTTCTAATGTGTTAATCAGTAAAACGTGTATCACTAAATCATTATTATCTCAAAAACAATTCTTAGAATCTGAAATATTATATAGTTTTAAATAATCTCCAGAGTGTTGACAAGAAGTAGAAAACGAATCAATCAGAATCAACAATCGTCGTTTTGTTTCTAAATTACCATATCGCGTAATACAATGCTTAGATTCGAGGAGAAAATATTCTCGTTTTCAATGCACCTTCTGATTTCTGTATCGCATTTTCCCTTATTGTATTCTGCACCTACAACAGTGCTTGAAGTTTCTATGTTAATATGTCAAATATCTTCATTGAGCGCAAGTTTTTGTGAGATAAATTTGTGGGAGGCTGCTGGAGATACGGGAAGTGGTGTTATATGCTTTTTACCCGCCATATAAGTTGAACCTAGTTTAGGAAAGATATTTTTACGATATATATATATATAGTAAAGTATATATATATATATATATATATATATAGTAAAGTTCTGTAATTTGCTTGAAGCATTGCGTAAAATAGTTGTATGTGTTATGTCTTGAAGGCTGTCACAATGCGTTGAATGAAGAAAAGGAAGGTCGGGAGGTGTTTGTATGATCAATCCTGCCATTCTGATGATGAGATTATAGTCTCGAAATATCAAACAGGTCATACAAACACCTCCCGACCTTCCTTTACTTCATTCAATGCATTGTGACAGCCTTCAAGACATAACACATACATATATATATATATATATATAATACACACACTATATCTCTGTCTTTCTCTCTCTCTCTCTCTCTCTCTCTCTCTCTCTCTCTCTCACACACACACACACACACACACACACACACACACACATATATACCATAAGTCTAAGTCGAACTCTCTTTGGAAAATTCCGTTTTCAGATATTATTATAAATCTAAAATTATCTACTACCAATGGATTTGTGAAAATATCTAAATTTTGTTTCCTGATTATAATATTCTATTAAATTTAGCAATAAATTTTAACATTCAGTTCTCCTTGGAGTCTGTCGCTATTGGAATTTATCTTACCAAATTTCAAGGCTTCCATGTATTATACATATATATATACTGAACTGTTGTAGGTAAGATTTGAATTGGACTAGTAAACAGTTGTATTAGAAAGTGCTCAATACATGCTTGAAGGATGACTAAGATTCAGCATTTATGGCATTTAGATATTTGGGTAGAGAAGCTCAGCAGGCTACGCTACCATGGTTTCGACCTAATTGGTTTCGTCAGGCGATTCGTTTTTCCAGCGATATATATATATATATTACACACACTCATATACATATATATGGTCAGGTGCATTGTTATGCGTATTATTCGACAAACCCAACCAAAATGAAATGACTTATTGGTTCGTAAGATCTTTATGGCTTATTGCTTTGCTATCATCAGACGTCAGATATTCATGAGAGCTGACAAGTATGAATCTTTCAAAATCATCACATCAGAATAATGCCAGAAGATCGCCCGATGCCAAGACGATAAAAATACAGCGAAATTAATGCTAATAATTATCACAATGAAACCCTTGAATGTTCTATTAATCACAAGAAAATACGGACAAATTATTCTATCTGTACGTTGATACATTTACCAATACCAACATATATTCATACCAAGTTAAATGTAAATGTCTATATTTAGATGAATAGAGTGAATAGAGTATGCTCCGGCAACGTTTTATTTGTTTGTAATGACTTGAAACTGCATTTAAACAATTTCAAAACTAAAAATAAACGTTATAAAAACGTTTGAAAAGAGACAGCAGATTTTACTTTTAAATAATAGTTTGCTGCGAATATGCGAGAGACAAGCGTAGGCATTAAACTAGAATACGCTAAAATGAATAACTATTGAAAATGTGTTATACACTGTATGGCTCATGGCGGATCCAGAGTTATACACTGCCGTTTCAAGAAATTATTCAATAAAATCCAACCAAGCATAGTATTCGAATTCTTAAGAAAAAGCAAACTATATAACAAGACATTACAAATGCTTTCATGCGCGTACATAGAGAAATATATGTACTTACGTGTGTATATATATATATATATATATAAATATATGTATTTTAGACGTGTATATGCATAAATGCATGAATGTGTTTACGTGCGTGCACATCAAATGTATATAAATTATATTGAATACTGCTGCCATATCTGGTCGGGTGCTCCTGCTATCCACCTAGGTGTCCTTGACAAAGTCTAACGAAGAATCTGCAATGTGATCGATCCCGACTTGGCAGCTAGGTACACTCACTTTCTCACCGGCGCAATGTGGCTTCCCTGTGTGTCTTCTACAAATAGCTTCGGTTCCAATGAACTTCGATCATTGGTGCCCCCTATATATGAATTTTAGATTAGCCACTAGGTCCCATCCTTTTTCTGTGAAGCCAATAAAATGTAAACGCAAATTCTACTCCATCAGTTTATTTCTCGCACTTCTCACGTGTGGAATTCCCTTCCATTTACTTGCTTCCGCGACAGTTACAATCTCCAAGAATTTAAATGTAAAGTCAATAGTCATCTCCTATCTCACTAACCTGCATCCTCTCTCTCTCTCTCTCTCTCTCTCTCTCTCTCTCTCGTGCTCCCTTCTCCGTTCATTCCACATTCATCAGTATTCTCATCCTTCTCTTACCCACTTCCTGACACCCTCTATAACCTGTCACTCTTTCTCATAACTTTCCTCCTATGTAACCTCCTGCAAAATAGTGGCAGTAAAATGTGGGACCTAGTTACTAATCTTGTGGCTCGAGTAAATTCATATATAGGGGGAACGAGTGAGCTCAGTTCGTCGGAGCAGAAGACATGAAAGTATTTGTAGAATACTGTTGAGAGCCCAAGATAGTTCCGGAAAAAACACGAACTCTGGTATTAATGAAGCGTATATATTTAACGAGAGAACAAATACAAAGAGTGCTACACGTCAGTCAGACTGCCAAGTATTAGACTGGGGTGACTGAACCCAACACCAACCCACTGACAGGCATATTCTCTCGGTATTCATAATAATAGGAAGAGTTCATTATAGTCCAAAATGGGTAGGTTCCATAACAAATACTTTCTTTTATATATATATATATATACTGTAGATAGTCTTTTTTGTATGTGAACATGTATGTAAACATGAATGTAAACGTACATTTACATAGATAATGTATGTATTTTACATGTTTGTTCATGTGTGCATTTACATATGCATACTTAAATTCATGTATTTATATACGTGTGCCAAAATAAAGGTTTGTTTTTACGTGCATATTCATAAATACATGTATTCATGTAAATATATAAATGTATGTGTTCACATACGTGAACATACATCAATGTATGTGTTGACGTGTTCTTACATAGTTGTTTCTGTTTACATATTTATACATATATATGTATTTTTCAGTGCATGCACAAATGTATGTATTTAACTGTATGTACATAAATGTATGTATTTATATACGAGTGTACGCATATATGCATGCATACTTGTATATATATATATATGTGTGTGTGTGTGTGTGTGTGTGTGTGTTTACAAAAGTATGCATACATAAATGTATGTATTGACGTTTACATATATAAATATATATTTATATACGTGTACATACATAAATGCAAATATGTACGTACGTGAGCATACATAAATATATCTATTAACGTGTACATACATAAGTGTATGTATGTACCCACGTGTACGTGCATAAATATTGGTAGAGCGTTTATAAAAACCAAACGTTTGCTTCTTTAACTAAGCAGATTTATGCTGACTTCAAAGATTCATGAGGACACCGTTATGATGTTCTCTTTCGTCAGGGCTATTTGCCGTTAGATCCCGTTTTTTTTTTTTTCTTGTTTATATAGAGCATCGTGTGATTTTGTGATAGTGTTGTTTTGTTTTTGTTTTTGTTTTTTTTGTGGTTAATCGATTTTTATTTTTTTTTTTTTCTTATTCCTTATTTTTAGTTATTGGATTTAACGGTAAATAGTCCTGACAAGTGAGAACATCATAACTGTTTCCTCACGAAATTTTTTAGGCATGAATCTGCCCAGACAAAGAGACAAACTCTTTGTATATATATCTAAACTTATGTATAAATGGAACGTTGTGTGTGTGTGTGTATGTGTCCGTTACCTATAGACTCTGAAACGGCTGAACCGATTTTCTTGAAAATTTACACAGTTGTACGCTGCGAGTGTTTTTAGCTAGGTTTTGTGTCGAGGTGTCCCCGATAAATATCGAAAATCGATAATCGAAAACATCGGGTGATATAAAGAGTGGTCCGATTTTAATCACATTTGATACACTCATAGACAAAGACATAAGAAACGATATTCAGAAATTTCAAGGTTGCAGTTCTTACAATAGTGCAGAAAATCGAAAATATATAAAGCTTTCATTACACCCGAGCAACACCGGGCTATACTGCTAGTACACACACACACACACACACACACACACACACACACACATATATATATATATATATATATATATATATATATATATATTAAAAGTAATTTGCAATTTTTATGAGAAACGGTTCTAAAAGGTTGGGTTAAAGTTAATTTTAGGGCTTTTAATTAACAACTATAGATGCTGTCTTGAAATTAATCAACTAATTTGTTTTCTTTTACTGCTTGACATTGACTAATGGAAAATGAAAAGGTAAGCACCGCGTGAAATCCAAGTAAACAGGGAGGCAAAAATAAACCTAAAATTCCACCCACCCTGATTGCGTTCCCACATTTACCAACATCATGTTTCTCACTTCTTCACTGCGTAAAGCATAATTGTTTCAAATAATAATAATAATAATAATAATAATGACAGGCGCTAGTGCTTCCCACACTTTTCCTTTCTAGCCGTGTTTATAAACCCATATAGATGTTTGCACGCATAAATATGTTGTATGTACGCACTTGTACCTTGTAAGAAGTCTACCAAGGTTGACAAAGTAATTTTGGCTGCTGCCCTTCCAAAAAACCTCGAATCTGTGACTGAATTAAGTAGGAAATTGTTAATAAATTTAAATGCTTGCAAAACGAAGCTGCTCTTTAATCACTATAAAAAAAATTCTGCCTACCATTAAAATGGATGATGCGAGTTTCCTAGAGAACAACACACTGCGCCTCCTTGGTCTCACCCTCTGAAATGACCTCTAATGGAATAACTGTAACTTTCTTTTCTTGTTTATAAACGCATATGCGTGTGTACATGCATAAATGTGTTGTATGTACGCACTTGCGAATCATAGTGATGAAATAGGCAAATTATCAAAATAACTAAAGAAAATATCGTGACGCCGGAAAGTGAGTGCATTATGGGAAACGGCGAGTCTTTTCAGTATAAAAAAAATAAATACGCTGCCTATTTAAACGATGTTTGACTTATGAAATATTTAACGTCAATTTATTTTCCTGAAGGAAAATAAATTGACGTTAAATATTTCATAAAAAAGTTTTCACATTGAAAACTCTAATTTTTCTTAATAAATAAAAGCACAATATTCTGAAATTCTTCCATAACCTTACCATCTTTCCAATAATTTTACAGAAACCTAACCGCAACCTCTTTTCTATTATTTGTGCTCATGTTCATTCTGGATAAGATCTCTTCTTGCATACGTTTCAGCCAAACAATTTGAAAGATAATATTTTTTTTCGGCGATATATTAATAACAATGGATTCATGAATAGCGTAACGATACTTATTTTGTGTGGCGTGTCTCTTCCTCTGGTCTCCTGATCACATCTATTTACGTATGCTATGGGCACCTCAGTGTAGTGTAATGGTTAGAAACCTTGTCTCGCTAGAACTGAGTAGTGAGTTCGATCCTCACTATGTGTCTCGTAGTTTCAGCGGCGCTTAGAAAATCAACTATTTACGCATGCTACTAGATTGGTAAATACCCTTGGGAAAGGTATTAATCCGTCTCTTCCTTCCAGTTATGGGTTAAATAAAAAGACAGATTGGGTTCTATAGCCTTGGTTGGCAACCAGTCTACTGCAGAAAGCAATGGCAACCTACTGCGGGATACATCTTCTGCCAGTCAGTCATGTCTCTTTCGAGACATGATCGCCAAAGCGTGTATCACGTATGGCACTTAATGGACTAGTTTGGCTTCGAGGTCCTAGTTAAATGTAACCACCTTTTCTACTCTCAAATGTTCTTTTCTTGCACAACCTATTTGTAGAACTACTTTCCGTTTGCTTGCGTCTCTGATAGCTGCAATTTCCAAAAATTTAAATACAATGTCAATAGCCATCTTCTATCTCCTTAATTCTATCTCCTAACACGCTAACTTGCATCTATTCTCTCAAATATTCTCACCATCTAACCAACCCTCATTCTCGGTACCCTTTCTATCTCCCTCCTAACATTTCCTATATCTAACCATCCTTTCCCATCACTACCTCGACTCTATGTAACCCCCTGCGCTACAGTGGCAGTGGAATGCCTTGCTCGGGGTGAAACGATTAAAAAGAAAAAAAATTCCCATGTTTCTCTTATCCTTTCTTTGATATCCCCTGTATTTTCTTTTATTATTGTAACTTTCTGCACACCAGTAGCGCTCCTATCTTTCTTAGGGTAAAACAATTAAAAAAAAATGTCGATCTATGCTCTCCGCAGTTTCTTGTAACTTTTAACTCTTAGTAAAGATTTTGCTATGTTTCCTAATCCCTGTTCTACCAACCAAGCTTGTTGGTTGATTATGCATGCATTGCCGATACAACTATAGCAATCTACCCAAGTAAACAAAATAAAAGGTTCAGTTTGAAATTCCAATCACCTGAAGACGGTCGGAGCGTTGAACGGCTGAAATGCCGTGAATATAGAAAGAAAGATGAGGACAACAGTCCGAACATTGTATATAGTTTAAATAATTAAAATACGTCATCTCAGAAATAGAGACAAATATTCAGATTTATTATCTTGTTATAAAATTATTTTGTATTTAAAAGTATTTAGATAGACTGTATTATCTAAAATTGGAATGCAAGAAGTGAGGATACGAACCCCGAATCAATCATAAACATTCAGGATGTTTAATTAATAAATACTAAAGCCTAAAATACTTCAGTATAAGAATCAATTGTGATACATTTAGAAGAGGGAATACGTATATCAAGATTTAGGTTCATATTTTGTTTTTGAAACAACTTGTAGTATTGGGCGAAAAGATTAATAGCCCAGCCTATTCTCTATAGATTAATAGCCCAGCCTATTCTCTATAGATTAATAGGCTGGGCTAGGAATATTTTCGCTCAATGCTACAAGTTGCTCCTAAACCAAAATATTAACCTAAATCTTCATTTACCTCGTGACTTTCATCACAGATGATGTGTATGATGCCAAACTTGTTCGGATATTTTTTTTTAATCATATCACCCCGAGCAAGGCGGTAACACCACTGATGTGCCGGGGCTACGTAAGAGTGAAAATATTGGAAAAGAAAAAACCGGAAACCACATCCTAAACAGGGAACAAGGGATGAGCCTCTACACCTGTTCAATAGACGTGGGTGGAGTGTGAACCGGGCGATAGTTTAGTCTATCTACTCCAATTGGAAAAAAAAGTGAAAATATTGGAAAAGAGAAAACCGGAAATTACATCCTAAACAGGGAGCAAGGGATGAGCCTCTACACCTGTTCAATAGACGTGGGTGGAGTGTGAACCGGGCGATAGTTTAGTCTATCTACTCCAATTGAAAAAAAAGTGAAAAGACTGGAAAAGAGAAAACCGGAAACCACATCCTAAACAGGGAGCAAGGGATGAGCCTCTACACCTGTTCAATAGACGTATATCTAGAAAATCGATTGATTTCTCAGATCGATAGTTAAAGGTGGCTTTCAGTATTTAAAACCGTTAGTCTGAACGAGGATCACACTTATTTGAATCTCGTGGTCTGGCGCTACAGAATCACAAACAATATATAAAACAGCGGAAACCACATCATTTGAAGATTTTTCATCAACAGTAGGAAATAAAGTGGATATCACAGGTAATGCGATGGGTAAATAAAGACATTATCAATATGATGCTTTCAATATTTGCTTACTACTTCAAACAAAGGGTCAGGAAGGAAGCCCCTATTAATACTAGAAAAAGTAATGATCTTTAGGAGAAACTTAAGGAGAAATAGTTTATAGATTTGAATCGAAAGTATCACTCACTGCTCGATCAATGAATGCTGAATTTCCTAATAAGAAAACGGCTAAAATTACCATTAACATTTTCTATTCTCTCTTGAAATTTCGGAATTGCGGTAGACTTTCTTTGTATAATCGTCATTTTCCTTTCTGAATTCCTTCAGTTTAATAATGGCAATATTTTTATTTGAATCCAACTTTTTCCTTATCTTTTCCTTATGGCTCTCCTCAAGTTCGTGTCGTGCTTAGCGCTAAGCAATTACTATCACTTTCAGTTTCTGTTTTTCCAGCTATTTACACAAGTTTGTTAGTTAAGTTAATCAGAGAACCTCTTGCATTCAATATCTCCTGGGGGCGTCAAATTCTCTAAACCTTCTTTCCTGATTATGAGTTCCAGAAATATCAAGTACATATTTTCTTAAAATCTCCTCGTTACTCACATGTTCGGTCCATGGTAACCTCAACATACTTTTGTTGAAGTGCGTCTCTGTTGCCTCAAGTCTCTTCTTCATCTTTGAGGGGGGCTTACGTCCTATCACGTTGAATACACCGGTTTCGCTCGATCACCAAAGTTAAGCAACGTTGAGTCTGTTCAGTACTTAGATGGGTGACAGTTTGGGAATACCAGGTGCTATAAGCGTATAGTGACGGATGTGCGTTGTGGTGCAGTGGATATCGGCTCGGAAAGAGAAATCGGTGAGCCGAGTTCGAATTCCAGTCAAATACCCTGCATTCACTTAAGTACTGGTACCCTTGGGAAAGGGAGAATCGGTCCCTTCCCTCCAGTAACGGGTTAAATAACAATGGTAGGACTTGAGGACCCTGCCCTTAAAAACAAATTTCAATGAATGTTTATACTCGAAAAAAGAAAAATGTATTACTAGACACAAAACCGTATATAAACAACAATAAATTGTTGAAAGAAAAAGGTATTACCAGCAATAAATAAATAAAAAATTTAGTTGGCAATAAATGAACCGCCGATGTTGATTTGCCATAAAAACAAAACAACCAACCAATCATCTGTGAGGAAATTGTCCAGCATTCACTGTCATAGAAAATATTTGATAATACATAACAATTTAGCACTTTTTTCTTTTCTATTTTTACTTTGCTTAGTTTAGAAAGGCATCTTTCGCTCTTGCTATATGCCTCCGGAGTTCTCTCTCACTTTTCCGTTGTATGTTAAAACACTTCCCAGATATTTAAATCGCTGTACTCACTTGTTTTGACATTTTCTATGTTTTTCTTGCTTATCACCCCACATTGAGTCTTCTGGCAATTGATAATTAGTCCTTTCTTCTGTCTATTCTTTACTGCCATGTCTGGGGTTTTTTTTTCGATAATTTTCAAGTTGAATATTTTTTTATTTGATGTGATTTTATATGGTTTAAATCATATTTTAAGAACAGATTTTGTCTCTTAGCGTCTTACCTAATTATACCCAAATAACATTTTTATGGTCACCTATGTTCCTTTTCTCAGAGCTTTCTAATACCCAATTTTTAGAGAGTATCTATTAATTATACACGTTTAACAATTTGTATCTTTTTGCAGAAAGTTCAGCATTTTGTTATTGCCCTTAATGTTATCGATAACTTTTTTAATGTTTCTACATTTATATTTTTTGAATTTAAATATTTTTTAACGTTAGTCTTTATTAAATTTAGCTTAGTTTTGGTAATAGGTCAAAAGAAAAGGTCGCCCTGTTAGGTTCGAACTCACTACTCAGCAGTATGGTTTCCTAGACTAGCTTACTAATTAATAACGTAGGCTGGGGCCCTCAAATTTCGTCTACACTCGGGTAACAATTAAAAACATTTCCGCTTGTTAATTTATCGCTCCTCTCCAATGCCGCAGGAGACTATTAGGACCACCTCAGGTTTATTAAGAGGAAGAGACGAATAAGAGATAACAAGATGACGTAAATGAACATTATGGAAATATTTTCGCATTTTAAGAGTTTGTTTTGGAACGTTGTTTGATATATTTTATATATTCTTTGTGTATTAATGGACATTTTCTATCGTGTAACGTGAGCAAGACCTTCGTGTATTTATTTTCCATTTTGTTAAAGTAGTTAAACATTGACGGAGATTTAGTTTAAGTTTGATTTCACTGATGTCTTTAAACAGTTTAAATAACTTGTTTTAAAGATTGTTCAACCACAACATATTTTTTTTAATTTTTCCACCTCACACTTGTTTATCACCCGCTTCTTTTTGATATTTTATTTCTTTTTTTTTTTCCAATTTTGCCATTACGATTCTCTTTTATTTAACAACTGAGAGTAAAATTATTATTATAATTTTTTGGTGGGGAGGGCAAGTATGGGATTCTTCTTCAATATATTTGAATATTCTTGTGGATTGGTAGGTGGTGTGATGGATAGCAGCTCGAAAAAAGAATTCGAAGAGACGAGATCGAATTCAATTATGCGCTGGTAAAGGTATGACCTTATCATCACACACCAGCTATGAATAAAACAGAAGAACTTGTATCTGAAAGCATCATTATACTAAAAATATGTTAATACCATATTCACTCGCATAAAATAGAACATTATTACAATCACAAATAGATTCCGTGTATGATGAAAAACTGCATCCGGCAGCAAGATTACGAGATTTAGATGAACGTTGAACCACATCTTAATTGTTGTATACCCAGGTCTACTCTGAAATGGGGTGGTTGCACCTGTTAGGGTCCCAGTCAAAGGTAAATAAATAAAGTGGAGTCAAAAGACAATGAAAGTATAAAAATAGACATATTTATATTAAAAATTCCAGCAATACATTTCAGAGATGAAAATGTTATAAGCAATACAATTTCGAAGAAAAAGAATATTAAAAGCAATACATTTTTTAAAGAAAAAATTTCCAGCAATAGACTTTTTAAGGAAAATTACCAGTAATGTATTTTCTGAAAAAAATATGTATTTATCAGCAATACATCTGACTCATGACGAAAAACCCTCTATACAAAAATATTCCAATGAAACCTGAGCTACAAACTTAGTTCTTAATAAAAATTACATAAACTATTCAGACGAATCTATTATAATAGTCTTGTTGGCATTAAATGACCCACTGATCTTAATATGCCGTAAAAACAACAGAAGAAAAACAATCGCAAATATATTTTGGCTTTAATTAATCCAAGAAAGTTGATTTTCTAAGCGCCGCTTAGATTTCGCACGAGGCCCAAATTATGGGGTACCCAGTGAAGATCGAACTTACTACTCAGTTGCAATAGGTGTTAGCGAGACACGCTTGCTAATCCTTACACAACGTCGAGATGCTCAAATAGTCAAAGAAAGAGTGATGGGCCGTAAAAGTTCACTCATTTTACAATTCGTGGACCATTACAAAAATCCGCCAAAATTATTTATATAAATTCTCTTTATTTTATGTTTTTCCATTTAATGTCCTGATTACTGTTTTTCATACTCTGTCCTATATTTTTGCCAAGACGTTTACATTTTTTTAAAGCTTTGTAATATTTTCTCACATTCGATTACTTTACTTTTATCATGTTCGCATCAACTAAGCAGTTTTACGTGTTGTTTTCTTTGTCAAAGATTTTGTTTTCCTTTTCCTTACGATTCTCGTGAGAATTGCTTATTTTTTTTTTTTTTTGTGAAACTGAACAAGTTTATCTCTTTTGAATTTTGAGGTCAGTATTTTCCTATACCTCAACAGATATTTTTTACTGATTTTGAGTCTGTCTGTTTGACAAAGTCACTTTCTTAGACTCAGGTCATGCACAGAAATTGTTTGTGTTTCGGCTATCCGAGAAATTCACACCAATGAAATGTATTTTCTTCCCTTTCCTCAAAATCTTGAACCTCAGTTTGGTGAGGCTGCATACAGGAAGAGGAGACTTTAGGCATTAAAAATATATCGTATAGAGGGATGTTGAGGATACCGTAAACAAAACTTTTAAGCAACAATGAAACTAATGTAATTAATATGCATACACCTTGTTCCCCCCTTACTGTAATATGATTCGCTGGTGTCAGCCATAAATACAGACTAGGGCGTGAACGCTTAGGACCACCCCTATTGGAACGCCTATTGACTACACCTATTGCAAAAGCTTACACCTAAGCATACTGCATACGTCGAGTGCCAGTCCATTACGGCTACTTGCTAGATTGTCCTACCCGATTACATTTGCCAGAACCACTTAGCTACTTCGAATAATATATATATCTCTTTCCGGGGCATATCAGAAACATTAAAGAAAATAGAAACAAATAAAACAGTATACATAAATTGGGCGTTGAGGTGCAGCGGATATCGGCTCAGAACGAGAAATCGGAGAACCAAGTTCAAATTCCAGCTGAATTTGTTTCATTCCCAACAAAGCCTCTGATTGGGAGGTTGTGAGGAGCATAGAACCACCTCTTAATTTCTGTTGTTCTCAAGTACACTCTAACACGGAGTGGTAGCACCTGTTAGGATACCAGATATGGGCAAATAGTTAACCCCAAACTGGCGTCAAAACAGTATGAAAGTATAAAAATACACATTTCTTGAACTATATATATATAGAAAAATATACATTTTTGAAGGAAAAATATTGCCAACAATGCATTCCTGAAGAAAAAATTATTATCATGACCCATTTTTGAAGGAAAAAATATTATCTGTAAAACATTTTTGAATACAAAATTAGAAGACATTTTCAGTTTTTTTTAAATAAAAAAAGAATATTGTCCGCTATTCACTGCCTGCAATACTGAAGATTCAGTCAGTTAAGAATCATACGTGATACACGCTTGTGCGATCATGTCTCGTAAGAAACATGACAGGCTGGGCTGAAGATTTTCTCTCAGTGGTTTGCTATTAATTTTTGTTGTAGATTGGTTGCCAACCAAGTTTATAGAACCCAGTCTGTTTGTGCTATTTAACCCAAAGCTAGAAGGAGAAGGGTATTTACTCTTAAGTGACTACAATGAATTCAACTGGAACTTGAACTCGGCTCTCTCATTTCTCGTTCAGAGTTGATATCGACTGCACCACAACGCACATCCAGCACATAGAAAATTAGATATCACATATTTCCGCAATATATTTCTATGATTTTAATTACATTTTCATATATCTCAATACTTTGCTTAGATTTTTTTTATACATCTTCCGATAATTCTATGCGCTTAGGAATTTCTGTGTTGTATCCCCATTGTCTTTTATTACGCTAACTAGATAGTTATACATCTATACTTGACATCCCCAATATGTAACTCACACCTTGGTCTGTCTCTTTTAATAACGAATATGTTTTCTATTTTCTTAGATTTAATTTACTTAACTTCTTGCTTTCCATGAGCACTTTCTTTAATATTCTCTTCAGTTTCCATTCTGCATTTGCTATCAAGACAGTTTCATTTGAGTATGCTATTAGGAGTGTGTTTGCTGATAAATCCCGGTATGTTTTCTAGTTCCTTTTGGATTTTTTGCTTTACAAGTTGAATAAATCTGGTGAGAAAATGAATTCGTATCTTACTCCTCTATTTTTTGTATTCACTGTTTTCTCTATCTGCAAGCAGGTTTTTTTCTTCTCAGTAGGGAATATAGATTACTCAGATATCTTTCCCAAGTAAATCAAGCCTTTATGGTATTTCAAGTATTTCTTTCTACCATGCCTTATCAAATGCTATAAAACAGATCTTTTTGCACATGTATTACTAACTGACAGCAATTTGATCATAAACATACCATTTCTTGTTCCACTGTCTGGAACAAAGCCACACTATTCATACACTATAAATATACTACGAACTCTATTTACTAGAATCCTAACAATCACTTTAGTTACATGGCTCATTAAGCTAACTTATTCATTTTGAACTGTTATGAAAATAGATCTATTGATGTCTTCCAGTATTTCGCTACTGTTATATATTTCACTCACTATTTCAGTAATCTTATTGATCCAAAAACCATATATGGCTAATATCAACTATTACAATCCTTTTTTTGCTCCTGCTGCTTTGTTCCTGTTCATCTTGACCAATATCAATCTTACCTCAGATTTTAATACTACTGATGCTCTTTTAATATTTTTATGTATCGTACCTTTCTCTCCAATTTTATCATGGAAGACATTTCCTATGCAGTTGTTTCATCCATGTAGTATTTTTTCGTCGCTATCATACATTCAATTTGTTATTACAATAGTTTTATTTATCCCATTTAAGTATAACGATCAGTACCCCATATATAAATATATTATATCAGAAAGACGTCTACGTGCGTTTCATAGATTATGCAGAAGCATTCGACAAAACAACCCCAAAAGACCTGATGGAGACTCTCGGCAACCTTGACATATTCTGAAGAGACATGAGAGTAAAAAAGAACCTGTACTGGCAGCAAACTGCCTGCATACGAAGAGGAAATAAGTTCAGCAGATATACAAATATAAAAATAGGTGTAAGACAAGGATGTCACTTCTCACTAGTTTTAATCAATTAATACATCGAAACAGTTCTGACAGCTCTAGAAATCCTGCCATCATTGGCGGCCACAGTCTGAACAATATACGATACGCAGATGATACAGTGCTGATAGCTGACACGGAAAAGAAACTACATGACTGTTATGGTGAAACACACCTATTCCACAGATAATGGACTCTCACTCCTATATTAATAAGAGTTAATAGGAAGTTAACTAGAGAAGTTCTTGGGAGTTTTTAGAAGTTCTAGAGAGTTCTTTACAGTTCTATTGGAGTTTTCAGTAAAACTACTAGGCAGTTGATATTAGTCGGTAGTTAGCCGAATACTAAGGAGTCAGCTTGCAGTGGAAGATGACCAAGTTCCTAACATTTTGGGTGCGTTAAGTCGATAGCAACCGACATAGCACAATTATCACTTTCAGTACGAAAACTACTCCAAAACAATGACTTTCTACAGGAATTAGTTAAAGAAAGCGAAAAGAAACGACTACAAATAAACTACAAGAACAATGAATGCATGTTCATCAGTAAAAAGAGGAGACCAAAATGCCAACTACAGACTGGGGATACTAAAATCGAGCAGGTACAGAAATTTAAATGCCGGGGAAATGTTCTAACAGTGGACAGTATATGTGACACTGAGATGTGAAGGCCAAGGATGCATTCCAGATGTTGAGTAGAGTATTGAGAGACAGGAAAATTTCGATGGAAACAAAAAAGGGAGTACTAAATTATGTTATATCTCTCATTCAATATGGCAGTGAATGCTGAACAATCTTCTCAAAGATAAGAAGGATGGAAACGAAAAGAAAACCGATACTTAACATAAAGAAAAGACACCTGAATGTTCGTGGATATGTAATGAGGAATGAGGGCTTGGAAGATCTTATCCTCACGTGACTGAGAGAGTAAAGGAGAGAGAGGGAGATGCAATGCGTGACATACTAGATGGACTTAACCAGGAGGAGGGAGGAGCAGGGTTTCGGAGCAGTAACAAGAGAAGGTGTGATAATAGCCACAAGGGATAAGGAGATGTGGAAGGCTATGATCACCCACATCCTGGCACATAGTTAAAAAGAAGACAGAAAATTGCATATATACGAAAGTCGGCTGCAAAGTTCATAGGCTGACTAAGATAAAAATGTGCATGCAGATGTTTTGGAAAACTAAAAGTCATGCAAGTGTGCTAGAATACAACTGCTAGCAGAACAGCAGCTTGATTCTGGTACATGTTAATACTTTTCTGTATCTTGGTTTATGCAAATACTTTAAACTGAAGCACGTATATATATATATATATATATATATATATATATATATATAAACTTTTTCTAAATGGAACTTTGTCTGTGTGTGTGTCTGTGTGTGCATATCCGTTACCTATAGCCTCCGAAACGACTGGACCGATTTTCTTGAAAATTGACACAGTTGTACTACTGGCGTCTGCGAGTGTTCTTAGCTAGGTTTTGTGTCGTGGTACTCTCGATGAATATCGAAAATCGATAATCGAAAAAATCGGGTTAAACAAGGAGTGGTCCGATTTTAATCAAATTTGATACACTCATAGACAAAGACATAAGTAACGATATTAAGAAGTTTCAAGGTTGCAGTTCTTCTAATAGTGCAGAAAATCGATAATATATATATAAAAGGCAAGATGTTTGTGCGTGTGTGTGTGTGTGTGTGTGTGTGTGTGTGTGTGTGTGTGTGTGTGTGTGTGTCTGCCTCTATGCATGTATTTTTTCAGCCCTTTTATTTTAGTTTTTGCTCCGGTTTTGACTCTTCTTCTTCTATGTGCCCTGTCCCTTCAGGACGTAGGCGATCATGGTTCTCCATGTCTCCCTATCCCTTGTGGCTTTTAGTATGTTTGCTCCTGTTGCTCCTGGCAATCCCCGTTCCGTCATCCATCTGATCAGACCCTGCAAATATGTTCCTCTATCTCTTCTTCCTTCTATCTGGCCAGTCAGTATCAGGTTCTCCAGGCTCTCCTTCCTCATTGCATGTCCCAGGAACTTCAGTTGTCTCTTCCTGATGCTCAGTATCTATTTCCTTTTTGTTGCCATTCTTTCCAACACCTCATCGTTGCTTGCATGCTCAGTCCACAATATCCGTAGCATCCTTCTGTAGAACCACATTTTGGCCGCTTCTACTTTTGTCCCCATTTTCGATGATATTGTCCAGCATTCACTTTCCGTATTGAAGAACTGACATCACGTAGGAGTCTAGCACTCTTTTCTTTGTTTCTATTGAGATTTTCCTGTGTGTTAGTATTTTGCTCATCTTCTGGAACGCGTCTTTTGCCATGCCAATTCGACTTCGGATCTCCGTGTCGCACTTTCCCTCTCCTGTTAGAACACTTCCTAGGTACTTAAATTTTTGTACTTGCTTGATTCTGTTATCTCCCACCTGTATTTGGCATTTTGGGTTGTATCTTTTGCTGATGACCATGCACTCAGCTTTCTTAAAGTTTATTTGTAGTCCCTTTTTGTCACTCTCCACTGCTACTTTCTGTATGAGGTCTTGTAGTTTCCTTTCTGTGTCCGCAATCAGCACTGTATCGTCCGCATACCTTATGTTGTTCAAGTTGTGGCCTCCAATAACAAATCCTGGCGTGTCATCTAGGGTCCTCAAAATATTCTCGCTGTATAGGTTGAAAAAATCCGGTGAAAAGACACATCCTTGCCTTACACCTTTTTCTATCTTTATGCATCTACTGAGGTCGTTACCTGTCCTTATGCAGGCCGTTTGCTGCCAGTAGAGATTCTTGATTATTCTTATGTCTTTCCCAAAAATGTCGAGGCTGCCTAGCATCTCCATCAATTCTTTGTGTTGTATTTTGTCGAATGCCTTCGCGTAGTCAATGAAGCATAGGTACAAGTCTTTCTTCATTTCTAATGCCCTTTCAGAGAGCATCCTAATCATGAATATGGCGTTCCTTGTTCCAGTGTCTTGAACGAACCCACACTGTTCCTGCTCTATCTCTGGCCTGATTCTGTTTCTTGCTCTATTCATCAGTATTCTGACAATCGGTTTTGTAATGTGACTCATTAAGCTGATAGTTCTGTGTAGTTCGCACTCGTTTGCACCAGGTTTCTTCGGCAGTGCTATAAATATCGACTTGCATAGGTCGTCTGGTATTATTCCGCTGCTATAAATTTCGTTTATTATGTCGGTAATCTTTTCTATGCCATATTCTTATAAGGCTGTCAGCAGCTCTATCACTATGCCGTCTGGAACAGGTGCTTTGTTTCTGTTCATTTTGGCCATTGCAGCTTCCACTTCGGATTTTAGTATTTTCGGTCCATCCATCTCGTTGTGTATTCTCGGTTGTTCTTTCTTGTCGCAAAAGAGATCCTTTATATATTCTTCCCATCACTTGAGTATTTCCTCTTTCTCTAATGATTGTTCCTTCCTTGGATTTTATCCATCCTGTTGAGCAGCAGGTTTTTTGTCCTGTCAGTTCTCTTATCTCTTTATGCATCACTGCTTTGTTGTTTCTGCTCAGTCTCTCTACTTCTGCGCATTTGTTAAGTAGGTATAATTGTAGTTCTTAGTCTCGGCCATGATACCATTTACTCAGAGGACTTATTTAGCCTTCAAAATTCAGTTTACGATGAAAAAAAATAAAATATCGATACCTGGAAATCAAAATTTCACTTACATCCATTAATTTTTCTTTCAGTCTACGGTTTCGCTTTAACTGGAAACAACTATTGCTTTTTAGTCTTTCGTGCCAACGTCCAAAGAGTCTGAGCTCCAGGACCATGGATTAGTTTTAAAGCTTTCATTACACCCGAGCAACGCCGGGCTATACTGCTAGTAGATTTGATAAAATAATGTTTTAAGTTATGTGATATATACGGGTCATAACACACAATATAAAGGACAGATTATATGTAAAGATAAAATATAGATATAGAAATTCAAATGTGAACGCTGATGTCGACACAGAGCGGCGATTTTTTAAGAATCTTCTGGTGCATCCTTCACATCATTTTATGACAATTTTTTTCTACATTCTTGATGCACTTCAACGTATTTATATATATAAGAAAAAAAAACTATTTTAATTAACCATCAATTGATTTATCATAAAGAAATACTTAGGTTAAAAATTTAATTGAACAGTATCAGTTTTTGTAGGTCCGGGGAGAATGCAGACTAATTTTCAGAAGTATCCTACAAATGTTAATTAAAGCAGTGAAAAAGTCTAGAACAACTTTTAATAGACAGATATCAATTCTCTCAAATTGGCAAAACACACACACACACACACACACACACATATATATATATATATATATATATATATATATATATATATGAGAGAGAGAGACCGAGGAATATTTGTACAATTTTGATTTTTACATTTGCCAATGAATCAGTGAAATTAGTAAAATAATTTTATTTTCTTAAAATCGATATTAACAAGACAAAACTCATTGATATAAAGAACGCTTGATCGATAATGATAGCTATAAAAAAACAACAACATAGATAGATAGATAGATAGATAGATAGATAGAACGTGATATAGCTGAAATAGATACATACATAGATACATAGTTAGATATGAACAAACAGATACAGATAGATGAATAAATGAGAATAGACTGAAATAGATGAAAATAGACATAGATAATAAAGAATATGCATGAATAGATAAAAATAAATTGATTTAGATAAGAATGGACAGAATTAGATAGATAGATAGATAGATAGATAGATAGATAGATAGATAGATAGATAGATAGATAGATAGATAGAAACAAAGAAAGAAATAGTTGGATATAGAAGGAAAGTAAGAATTCACTATATTCATGTAATTAAAACACAATATGAGACAGATACGATCGCATTAAAACAAAGTCCTCCAAATCTGAAGATAGACAAGAATAAACCAGCAAAAGAAAACAAAATTCTTTAGCAACAAAAACCTATAACAGGTGAAAAAGCAAGACTTTTTGACAGCTCCAACAAAAGCAGCTGATATATTGATTTAATTGTCATTATGATAGTGATCGACCTGACAGAATCGAATACATACTGTTATTACTGTACACCGGTGTTTCAATGGCGGAGATCAAATATCAGAATGAAATTATTGCGTGCAGGAATTATAATCATTTCTGAAGGAAAGACAAGAAACAATTGACTTTTCAAAGTTATAACAATATTATTTTTTAACCGTTTCTTTCTGTATATTCCTGACTGCAAGATGTTGTTCATAAATGCTTGTCAACTGCTCACGATATGTTATGGTCCATTAAAATTGTATCTACAAAACCAAATCTCTATTTTAGCGACAGTTCTTTTAAAACTGAATCTAAAATAACATAGCGGAGGTTGTTATTTTATTTAGGAAACATTTTTGTGCTCCCTTACTCCTACCTAATATTAAAATTTAAGAACCCTAAAAAAAAAAAAATTAAATAAATTTTCCTTGTTTGTCATATAAAACGAAATATGCTTAAAAGACACATTTTATCCCAATGTATATATAAATCCTCTACAGAGAACCAATGTAGTGTATCAATACACATGCCCGTTCAGAGATTGTATCTCTGATACTATGAATAAATTCACTACATTGGTTTTACTACAGCCACGCACCCCCCGTTGACTTACCTGCTACCTTTCTGATCATATTGAACAACATTTCTTAGGAAATTATAGCCATGTATGAAATATTTGACAGATTTTAGATGATAAAACAATAATACTTACACATACGCACAGCGAAATGGACCTTTAGGTATTGGAGACCATCTACATTAAATCTAAGCAACCCACACTCAATAAAATCACATTTCAATCTAGTAACACCGCATTACATGGCATTTAGACATATCGTTCTTTTGTGAACATTTCGCTCTCTCACGTGGTGTGACGTCATAGAATCGCATTACTAATTTACGATCTGCGTTTGCTATTCAGTGGCTGTTATCGTCACATAGCAATGTTTTATGTCAACACAAGATATCATCTTTGAGCGTGGATGTCTTTATGTTAACCTCTCTTTAACTACTCATGTGAGCCGAACGCTTCGAACCAACGTAATAAAAAATATCCAAATGTTGGAGAATTTTTGTCTGTATTTTCACCTGAAATTAAAGCCAAAATACGATGTTTAGAACTGCTCACTATTAAATATAAGAGACATTCATTGTCTCTTATATTTAAGAATATATGATTAGATAATTATCTGTTACCTCGATACACTATATATATGAAGTTAGGATCATCAGTCGATTAGGCTACCATAAAGCAGTCGATTACGCTACCATAAAGCAGTCGATTATGGCTCTCCACATGGTAGCGTAATCAGATGACATCCCCAACTTAAATATCTAGAAGTTCTATTTGTTGATGTTTCATTTTTCTTCAAACATGTTGTCAGCACTTTCTAATACAACTGTTTGCGGAGCCTTTGAGATTTGAAAAAGAAATCGGCGGTAGAAAGCGAGGGAAAATTTACGAGCCCCAAAATCATTTTATTCCACCGACTCCATTTTCGTAATAGTAGCCTTACGTAAACATAGCGTGAATCTTAACATTTCGAACGTGTTAGAAAGGATTATTAAAAAAATTTTAAATAATAACAAAAAAAATGCTCTTTCTTCTTAAAAATAGTATAAACATTTTGATGACAAAAATTTGTTTTTATTAAGTTTGACCCCTTTTCACACCAGGATATGATGCTTTTTTGGCAGCTGAGTGGAGGTGCCTAAATTCATAGTTTCTTTCTTCTGTTTGACCTAAATCTCCATCTCATAGATGATAAAAAATAAGACCAAAGAGTTCAATAATATTATTGTAGTTCATTTTAAATAAGTTGTGAATCTTCAATGGCATATTTTTGGTTTGTAAAAGGAATCAGATTTCCTTTTTCTATATTTGAAGGGATATGTTTCATTGCGAGATTTTAATCGACTGCAATAAATCTTAATCCCCCAATTAAGTTTTGAATTGGATGAAATCTCAAAGGCTATACATATATACTTAGGCTGAGTAAGAAAATAATCAGAACTGCATGGTGACGTTTTTAAATACTACTGTTAACCCAATACAGGGTACAAGAGCTACTTAAGTTTGGGGATTTCTGAATGATGTTGCATGAGCGTAATAGATTCAAGAAGCTTAAGTCATTGAGTTATGTAAAAAAAAAACATCGGTTAACCCTAATGTAATAGTCAAAATTTTAGTTATCGGGAGGTTTTTTTTCTTTTTACTTTTTTTCTTTTTTTGTTGTTTCACAAAGAAATAATTTTTGGGGAGAAAAAAAACTGCCGGGGTGGACTTTCCTTCTTACTAATGCAATACGAAGAGAATCGAGATGATTCATCCCTTTCATACCAGCGATGGTAAAAATTGCGATGTGGAGTGAAACTGGTAGTAACCATGCAGTGTTGATTCTTATGTTCTCCATATTTCTCTGTCTACATATACAGGGTGCGATAGGTAAATTGTCGACAATTTATATTTTTAATTTAGTTCATGCGCATTGTTTTTGATTTTTCCACTACATAGTATAGCAGGGTCAGTTGGGCACGGTTTGTGAGAAAAAGAGCACCATGATACAAATCACTCCGCCAGAAATTTGAAAATGACATGCTGTACTGCTTGACAACGACGCCGAAACTACAATACGGACATTTCAGAATGTTTGGTTGTCAGTGTAAGGAGAGTGCAGACGATAATGAAAAGTTTGGATTTGTCTGATGATATACCAACTCTGATCCTTCTGAAAATAAAAAAAAACGCCCGAATTTGGTTGTGAGGTTCTCAGACTCAACGGTCAGTCAGTTAATGTGATACCCGTTCGAAAGAGACATCAGTCACTGGGCAGAATATTTTTTCCGTAGTAGTCAGCCAATACATAACGCGGGGCTACAGAATCCGATCTGTCCTGTTTTATGACACATAGCTTGAAGGAAGAGACGAATTAATACTTTTCCAAATAGTACTTGCGCGTAAGTGATTACAACGAATTCAACTGAAATTCGTATTCCGCTTTCTCGTTCCGAGCCAATATCCACTCCGCCACATCGCACATCATTTCAAACTCAACAAGGATGCGTATGTAACGTGTTGCTTTCAGGAGGTAGTGCTGTCCTAGGTCAACAAGGCGGTTACTGCACAAAATTAAATGTATAAATTCACTCATCATATTCTCTCTCTCTCTCTCTCTCTCTCTCTCTATATATATATATATATGTATATATATATATGTATATATATATATATATATATATATATATATATATATACACTCGAGCAACGCCAGGGCTATACTGCTAGTGTATATATATATATATATATATATACTAGCAGTATAGCCCGGCGTTGCTCGAGTGTAATGAAAGCTTTAAAACTAATCCATGGTCCGGGAGCTCAGACTCTTTGGACGTTGGCACGAAAGACTAAAAAGTCATAGTTGTTTCCAGTTAAAGCGAAACTGTAGATTGAAAGAAAAATTAATGGATGTAAGTCAAATTTTGATTTCCTGGTATCGATATCAAATAAGTCTTTTTCTTCGTAAACTGAATTTTGAAGGCTAAATAAGTCCTCTGAGTAAATGGTGTCATGGCTGATACTAAGAACTACAATTATACCTACATAGAGCCAAACCCGGAACAAAACCTAAAATAAAAGGACTGAAAAAAATACAGACATACAGGCAGATAAACAGACACACACATACAAGCATCTTGCCTTTTTATATATTATATATATAATCAATTTTCTGCGCTATTGTAAGAACTGCATCCTTGAAACTTCTGAATATCGTTCTTATGTCCTAATCTATGTGTGTATCAAATTTGATTAAAATCGGACCACTCCTTCTATAACCTGATTTTTTCGATTATCGATTTTTGATATTTATCGGGTGTACCTCGACACAAAACCTAGCTAAGAACACTTGCAGACGCTTATAGTACAAATGTGTAAACTTTCGAGAAAATCGGTTCAGCCGTTTCGGAGTCTATAGGTAACGGACAAACACACACACACAAAGTTCCATTTATAAATAAGTTTATATATATATATATATATATATATATATATATATATATGCCAGATTAAATATCTTCCAAACATTACGTTTGCTTATTTTTAATAAAATCCGCTCATACTCACGGATAATCTTTCGCGTATTACAATCAAAATGTATATGCATTTTTTTCATGCTTTAACACGTGCATGACCATGACACTACATATAAAAATATTCCATTTCGGATAATTTTCACATTCTAATGCACGCTATCAATTTGTCAACCGCTATATTTGAAGCAGAGAAAAATGTACAGTAATATTTAGCAACAGAGTTTTCGGTTACATTTTTTACTATAACTCACACCCCTAAAGATGATCTCGGAAAGAGGTTGAAACTACTTGGGTACCCTGAGAATGAAAATAGCATCTGTCAACGTTACAGCTCATTTCTGACATCTTTTGATTGTAATACCCGAAAGATTATCCGTGGATATGAACGGATTTTATTAAAAATAAGCAAACGTAATGTTTGCAATTTGTTTAATCTGACATGTTTAAAAGAACATTTTCCGCTTAAATACACACACACACACACACACACAGACACATATATATATATATATATATATATATATATATATATATATATATTAGAACATGTACAAATTGTACATTTTGTTTCGACATTGACATGACAATGTCTCATCAGGTGGTGTGAAAAGGAATGGAAAGCCTCTTTTTTATATTTGGCGAGTTGTGTGTGGGATGTTGGTGGGGGTAAGTGATACGAAATAAGTCTTGTAAATTGTCCGTTAGAATCTTGAAAGAAATGGGATGGTTAGGGAATATAGTTGATTAATGAAAGTGTCGGAAGTTTTGTAGGCAGATTTAACTTTAGAAGCTTGGGTATAGGTTTATGGCCTCATGACTAGGCCTTTTTGCGGGGGTTTATTAGAAGGGAAGAGCAAGGAAGTGTAAAAGGTGGGGAGGGATGAGATTGGACCTACCTTTAATGTTTATTTGTACAGCTATAGAATATTTTAGTATTCAAACACAGTTTTTATAATTAATCTTATTTTGTACATTTAACCTTAATTTGGAATTTAGAAAATCCCTTTTTTCTATAAAACTTTAAATTAGATCACAGTTTTTGTAATTAATCTAATTTTGTATATTTAACCTTAATTTTGAATTTAGAAAATCACTTTTTTCTATAAAACTTTAAATTAGATCACAGTTTGTGGTGTGTAATAGGTAGAATTTAATGTAAGAGTGTTGTTAATACTATAAATGTTTATCGTCTCTAAGGGATCCTAGCTTTGGCTTTTGTAGTATTTTTAGCATGATTGTAAGGTTAGTTCTTTAATGTGTTTGCAGTTTACTGTGGTTTCATGCCTCTGGTTTAAAATTTTGTTGCTATTCATGTATTTAATAATTTAATTTTTTCTTGAAGATAAGGGAACATGGTTCCTTTATTGATTTAGATGTTCTTGCTTGTTTGAGGATTTGCCATTTAACTTTAAGTGTTTTATTTTCGTTTTTTAACTTCCAAAAGTATTTGGAAAAGACGTCACGTCATGTTTTGTTTTTCTTTGTTATTGAAGGATGAGAGGTGATTATAGATATATATTTATTATAAATTATATTTTCTAACATGTACAATTTTTTTAATATATTATATAAAAATATATATATGGGTATATAAAAAAATTCTACATGTTATAAAATATAATTTATAATAAATATTCACAGCTCTACATTATATATCGAACACTGTTTTAAACTAATATTTTGGACGTTGTAAAAATGGTTTCTTCTTTCCTTATTCACTCTGATATATATATATATATATATATATATATATATATATATATATATAAGGAGAGAGAGATAGAGATATGTGTGTGCTCGTTTCTAATGGATGCTAGTCCAGCAAACGACCACAAGACTGGGTGACTGCCGAATTTGTAAATATCTACATAACGTGGCAAGAACTCTTAACAGAAAAAACGATTGATGCTTTCCAAAACCTAAAAAAGTATTAAGAAATAGAAAAATTACATTAGAATTGAAGAAAAGAGTACTCTGTTATGTACTATCAATCTATCTATGTGGCAATCAATGCGGAATAATCGCTTCAGAGATAATCAAGCAATAGAAATTTGTTTCTACACAAGGATATTCAAAATACGTTGGGCTGAACATGTAAACAACGGCAAATCTTTATCGAAAATGGATACAAAAATGCAGTTATAGTTAACATAAATTTGTTAAATTTTTTAGGACATATGATAAGGAAAGAGGGCTTTGAAAATTTGACACTCACAAAAAACATCAAGAGGGAGAGACGAAAACAACATATAACATAGCTAGCGAGTTTGTGTAAATAGATGGCAGAACAAGGTTTACGAGACAAGACTTATTGAAACAAAATATACTTTTCTACAAAGAACAAGAAACTGTGGAGAGCCATGATTGCCTGAAGAAAAATTTCTATGTCGGGCATGATTTATATCTCTGTGGTTTCGTGTGAAATATTCTGTCTGTTTGTCAAGAATATATAACTATGGGTGTTTCACGCGCACGGCTGATCTAGAGGTGCCGGAAAAGTATGATACATTTGAACAAGAGAAAGAAAAAGAAAGATTTGTGTGTTCTTAGAAATATACAACAGACTAGAATTTTCTACGTGGGCGTGGATGTTTTGTAAAATGCCCGAGAAGACTTTGTTTGGTGTGAAGAGGCAAGTGTGTGTTGATGGGAGTAATGGAGTGAGAAAATATTATTCCAGGATGGTTCAGGTCTAGAAATGAATTCGTGGATGTTGTTATGGCACACGTGCGTACATAGCATAGGAGATAAAAATAGATACATATGAAGTAATATATGGTTGTATGTGTGTATGTCTGTGGGTGTCTGTGTGTGCCAGTGTGTATAAAAAATGTGAAATATGTATAGATATAAAGAAATATAGAAAGATGACTATTGATATGTAGGTAGAAGGTAACTATCGTCAGTATAAAAATCTATAAGCTGACTTTAACCAGATGTTTACAAGATGCAAGCAAGCTGTAATAGATAGATAGATAGATAGATAGATAGATAGATAGATAGATTAAAATTGGAATTATAACTATATCAACAGGCTCAGATAGATAGAGAGATAGATACAGAGAGAGAGAAAGAGAGAGAGAGAGAGAGTTCTTTTTTTCTTTTTATACCTCACTGGATCATCTTTTCTTTATTTACGTATTTTAAACATAATTTTTTTTTTTCTTAAATTTACATTATTCTTAATTTGTTGGTTGTCTTTGTTTTATAGCATATCAACCTCGGCGGGTCATTTAAAGCCAACTAAATTTTATTTACACACACACACACACACACACACACACACAGCAGCAGTAGCAGCAGCAGACAGCCAGCCAGGAATAGCCATTCTTTGAAAGGCCGAGAACGCACTTTTACAGAGAAAAGCTTCTCTGCCATTTTGAAGATGAGATTTTGATCTCGAAATATTAATGTTTAATAAATAGGTAATCCCCAAAAACTTCTTTACGTTCCTTTATTTTACTAAAGGCATTGTGACAGCCTTCAAGACATAACCCATAAATTTTATTTATTTATTTATTTATTGCTGGTAATACCTTTTCCTTTCAACAATTTATTGTTGTTTTTATATACGTTTTTTTTTTGTCTAGTAATACTTTTTTCTTTTCGAGTATCAAGATTCATTGGGATTAGTTTTTTAAGGGTAGGGTCCCCAAGCTCCTACTCTGTTATTTAACCCATAACTTGAGGAAAGGGACGGATTAATACTTTTCCCAAGAGTATTCAACTGGAATTCGAACTCGGCTCACCGATTTCTCTTTCCGAGCCGCTATCCACTGCACCACAACGCACATCCGTCACTAAACGCTTACAACACCTGGTATTCCCAAGCGGTCACTCATCTAAGTACTGACCATGCTCAACTTTGTTTAACTTCGGTGATCGAGCGAGAACCGGTGTATTCAACGTGATATGGCCGTAAGCCTCTTAATTTTAAGCATGTTCCAATTCTATCTCTCATAATTCTTTCCTAATCAATCCGACATAATTAAAGTTGCCAACGACTGGTCCCTGATGAAGCGTTGACCGAAAGGCAGCCTAGGTCCAGAAATAAAAAAAATCATGAAAATGAAATTATGTTTATTTAAATCCATCGATAGATAGATAGATAGATAGATAGGGAGAGAGAGAGAGACAGAGAGAGAGAGAGAGAGATAGAAAAAGACTAAAGAAAGAAAGAAAGAAAGAAAAAGACAAAGAATAGATAGATAGATAGATAGATAGATAGATAGATAGATAAAAAGATAGAAAAAGAAACTAAAGAAAGAAAGAAAGAAAGAAAGAAAGAAAGAAAGAAAGAAAGAAAGAAAAATAAGAATAGATAGATAGATAGATAGATAGATAGATAGATAGATAGATAGGAAAAGACTAAAGAAAGAAAGAAAGAAAGAAGAAAAACTAAGAATAGATAGATAGATAGATAGATAGATAGATAGATAGATAGATAGATAGATAAAAATGAAAATAAAGCCGTGGCCCCATAAGTGTTCGTAAACGATTTGATATCTGTCAAGGCTGATAAGTAAGAATTGAGCAGCCGTAGCCCTGATATGGCGGAATATTCTATTTTCTTTCTGATCTGATTTGTGTAAATATTCCCAAAAAAGTAAAAGTTTTTTAGAGAAAGAAAGAGCTATTGCAGCGAGTGTGACAACTTTCCTTTTTTGAAAAAATCTCGTAAGAAAATAATTTTATAAATTTCGGGCGACAATAACGTTAACTCTGTGATCAGTGAATATCGAAAGTTCCCTGGAAGGAAACGGTTGTTTTCACAATTGCCAAAACTTCAATTATCTTTGTCTCTTTGCTTAAGTAAAAACTGATTGCAACTACGCAAATAAAAACGTTTGATTGACAATGTCACTAATAGGAGAAACAGTCTGTCAAAATGGCAATAAGAATCTGTGTAAGTTTGTGCGCCGAAGTTTTTGCCGGAGTGTGTGTGTGTGTGTGTGTGTGTGTGTGTGTGTGTGTGTGTGTGTGTGGAGTTATTAAAAGAGGAGAATCATTGTGTACGAATAGGCGTCAGGCAAGGGAGAAGATGAAACGAAGCATAAAACAAAAGAAAAGACGAAAAGCTAAGTGCGACTACCGAGGTAAGTAGACGTGATAGAATACATTGACGCACGCGCAACGAACGCGCAAGTGCGAGACGAGATGTACACAAAATGGTTTCGCCCAAATGCGCTTGTGAAAAGACACTTGATGAAAATTTCACTTTAACGTCGCCTATTCTACCTCAGGCAAACATGATGCAACGAAATTCTTAATCACCTGTGCAAAGTAGTTTCTGTATGTATCCCTCCACATACGTTCCACTTCTTTCTCTCTCTCTATCACTCTCTCACTCTTTCTCTCTCTCTAAATATATATGTAAAGAGAGAGAAAAAGAGATAAAGACAGATATATATATATATATATATATATATGTATGTATAAACACACATATATATATAAACGTATATATAGAAAGACGAAGAGGAAGACGAAGCCATACGCTCATTGAGATGCACAGATAATGAATTTGGATACCTCGCTGACTCTCCAAAATTGTAATAAAATGTACCGATTTGATGTTACAATCATTCAAATGCTTTGAGCAATACAATATAGTGCAGATAAAGGAAAATTAGATATTTATTTGTTATTAATCAGTAGTTTAGATAGATAGATAGATAGATAGATAGATAGATAGATAGATAGATAGATAGATAGATAGATAATGAAAAAATGATATATACATATATACATACATATTTAGGATTGAGCAGTTGCAGTCATTATTAAAGATGGATAGATATGAAGAGAAAATATATATTACATATATATATATATATGAACAGATTAAGATAATGAACAAATTATGATAAAGAGATAGCGTGCAGTAAAAAATTCTGTACCCTGATACATGGTTATGACATTAAACTTTATACGAAATTTTGTTCAATAAATTAATTAAAACTACGACATACATATATATATGTATGTATATGTGTTTGTTTATGTATGCATGTATGTATGTGTGTGTGTGTGTGTGTGTGTGTGTGTGTGTGTGTGTGTTTATATAAAATTATAATTATGAGCGCACTATATTTGGGATAGAGCGTTAGTAGATGCAAACACGTTTTATCATTTGACATCATTTCATGCAAAAATCTCACACTGACCATGCATTGTTAATTTACATTCATATATATATGAATGTAAAACTAATATATATATAAATATTAGTCATCCACATACAAGCCTGTTTCGCTGTATCACAGCTCATCAGTGTGGCTAGACACATCCACTTGCTTCTGGCCGGGATCGAAACTCGACCCCTTTGGTGTCAGTCGGAGTCGCTACTGCCTATGCCGTAGGCTCATGGAACCAGAGGAGGGAAATTTTAACGTGTTGCATATAAGAGTTGGACTCTAGTTCTTTACACTTGAGGAGGTCTGAGACGAAACCGGTTCTTGATTTTAGTTGTTATTGTTTAGAATGTCACCAAAATTCCGCTTATTCCTTGATGTTATATATATATATATATATATATATGCATGAATTTTGTGTCTTATCGTGATAATTTTTACCATCGAAGGTGTTGCTCTTTGAATGCCTTTACTAATTAAATGCATTTTCACAAGCAGTTTTTTTTTATCGTAGATAAAATGATGATAAGAACAACGAGTTTGTCAGTTTAACTGAGCAGGTTCATGCCGAATTGGAAGTTTCATCTGGACACTATTATGATATTCTCACATCATCAGAGCTGGTTCTTCGACCACATCACTACTTACATCTGGACACATAACTTCCCATACTGCAATCACCTTGATGAGTGGGCGCAGATGAGTGACAGACCAACGAAACTCCTTGTAACAAGACCAAAGATTAACTGAAAGCAAAGATTATGGCAGCATTTACCAACTTAAACGAGGAAACCATCCAGAAATGATGCAGAAGATTTCGAAGTCTATTGGAGACCGTGGTGAAGCCAATAGCGATTTTATTTATTTATATATATATATATTAGTCATCCACATACAAGCCTGTTTCGCTATATCACAGCTCATCAGTGTGGCTAGACATATCCACTTGCTTCTGGCCGGGATCGAAAACTCGACCGATTTGGTGTCAGTCGGAGTCTCTACTCCCTAAGCCATCGGCGCATGGGGGTCAGAGAAGGGAAATTTTAACGTCTTGTATGTAAGCATTGTATACAGACGCCAGTCACCGAGAGAACTCAATTCATTTCTGAAGAGTCACGCATTATAGCCGAAGTGGAAACTGTTTTTAAAATTTTTTTCTCCAGAGAGCTCAATCATAATGAGAGCATAATATATTAGTCATCCACATACAAGCCTGTTTCGCTGTATCACAGCTCATCAGTGTGGCTAGACATATCAAACTTATTTATAAATGGAACTTTGTCTCTCTGTGTGTGTCTGTGTGTGTGTGTCCGTTACTATAGACTCCGAAACGGCTGAGCCGATTTTCTTACACAGTTGTACTATAAGCGTCTGCGAGTTTTCTTAGCTAGGTTTTGTGTCGTGAGACCCCCGATTAATATCGAAAATCGATAATCGAAAAAATCGGGTTATAGAAGGAGTGGTCTGATTTTTAATAGACATAGACAAAGACATAAGAAATGATATTCAACAAGGTTGCAGTTCTTACAATAGTGCAGAAAATCGATAATATATATATATATATATATATATATATATATATATATATATATATATATATATGACAGGATGTTTGTGTGTGTGTGTCTGTTTATCTACCTGTATGACTGTATATTTTCAGCTCTTTCATTTTAGTTTTTGCTTCGGGTTTGGCTCTAAGTAAGTATAATTTTAGTTCTTAGTCTCAGCCATGATACCATTTACTCAAAGGACTTATTTAACCTTCCAAATTCAGTTTATGACGAAAAAAACTTATTTAATATCGATACCTGGAAAGCAAAATTTAGCTTACATCCATTCATTTTTCTTTCAGTCTACGGTTTCGCTTTAACTGGAAACAACTATTGTTTTTTAGTCTTTCGTGCCAACGTCCAAAGAGTCTGAGCTCCAGGACCATGGATTAGTTTTAAAGCTTTCATTACACTCGAGCAACGCCGGGCTATACTGCTAGTATATATGTAGATTCAGTCAGTTAAGTGCCATACATGAAACAAGCTTGAGCGATCATGTCTGAAAGAGACATGACTACCTGGGCAGAGGATTATCCCGCTAGTGCTGCCATTACTTTCTGCGGTAGACTGGTTGCCAACAAAGGCTATAGAACCCAATCTGTTCTGTAAACCTACCCATAGCTGGAGGGAACTGAATTATTCATACCTTTCACAAGAGTACTTGCGCGTAAGTGAATGCTGTAAATTCAACTTAATTCGAACTTGGCTTTCCGATTTCAGGTTCTGGGCCGATATACATTGCACAACACAGCGTACTCTAATAATTGAGACGATTGTCTAACATGATTATGGGTCAGTCAGTTAAGTGCCATACGTGAAACACGTTGGGCGATCATGTCTCGAAAGATACATGACTGACTGGGCAGAAGATTATACCGCAGTAGGCTGCCATTGCTTTCTGCGGTAGATTGGTTGCCAGCCAAGGCTATAGAACACAATCTGTCCTGTTGTTTAAGGAATAGACGGATTAATACCTTTCCCAAGGGTATTTACGCGTAAGTGAATGCATGGAATTCGAACTCGGCTCCCCTATTTCTCGTTCCGAGCCGATATCCACTGCACCACAACGCACATCCGCACATCCGCACATATGGGTACATTTACTTATTTATAAGTGATACTGGGTACGTGCATATATATATATATATATATATATATATATATATATATATATCTGGAATAAATTTCCGTATCCAAAGAAACACTATTCTTAATACAGTGCTCGATACAAAGGGAGGCGAACAATACTGATTTAGAATTTATAACATAAATATATTATAATATAATATCATAGCTACTTTTGTTGTGATATTATAATATATTTATGTTATAAATTATGTGTGTGTGTGTGTGTGTGAATGTCGATATATACGCATGTGTATATTTATGTAAACGTATATTTTGCATCTTTAAACTTGAATATCTGTATATTTTAAATGTACAAATATACACACACACACACACATATATATATATATATATATATGCAATGCTTGCATATAGTTCTAATCAATGTGTCTCTATATATATGTGTGCCTGTATTGTCATATTTTTCTATTTACACCGGTTTACTTACGTAGTTCTATAAATATATATACATGCCTCTTATCAGTACTGATGCATTTAATTCTATGTATCTACGTACGTACGTGTGTTATGCTGTATGTATGTCGATGCATTCCTCCTTATCCCCCCTGCCAGCTCATGCAACTCAATTTGCAACCCAAACGCTGCTAAATTACTTTGCAACTTTTAACAGACTTAATCAATCTTCCAAACGCTGCTTGAGATCACAACATCGCCCTCGGAGAAAATCGAGATTTCTCTGCCTATCACTGCTTCCTACCAGAATAGCAACCCGGCGGACAAAGTTTCTTTCAATTAATGAGTCTCACCAAACCGATTTTGAAGATCCTTTCTATAAAATTTGAATAGTTTTTCGTTTTTTTAATGAACCCAAGTGATCATTCCTCTCTACAGATTATTTTTTTCATTGTTCTGACTTCTTGAGAAAATTGGTCCCCATTGTCATCTCATTGATTTTGAAATTTACAGCTCTCCTTTTCATAGACTAGTTACTATCCAACTCTAGAGAAACCTGTTATTTACCCTGAGAGTAGAAATGATAAATTATTTCTCAATTTTATTTGTAAGAAAGTGAATGCAGCAGCCTAGACCGGAATTCGAACACAGCTCGCTGACTGCGTTCTCCACGCTGATATTCGTTACCCTACCTGCACACATTCAGCTGCAATTATAATGGAGGTTTGCAGTAATATCAAGGTGTCATTCAATAATTCTTTCAGATTTCTATTTATATCATAGCGGTTTTAATTTGGGTTCAAGGGCCTCCTTCAGTAATCAAGATATTGACTAAAAAAGAAATGATTTGCAGGTACATCTGCGTCACAATGAAGAAAATTTAAAAAAAAACAGTCAGATATAATCTTTTTTTCGTCACGTGTTTGTAAAATCTGCCTAACATACAAGTAATGCGCTTTGCCCAACAGAGTGGGGAATTGCTATGTGATAACACTTCTTTTGTCTGACAGTGACAGCCGGACAATCTTCCCACAAATGATAGGAAACTGCGGGTAACAGACATGTTGTTCCACATAGGGATACTAAAAAGTCCATATACGGAGCTAGTAAGCAATAAGGATATCTATAAGTAAATTGTAGGGAAAACAAATTATTCATAGTATCAGAAAGCACACAGTTGAAATTAAGTAAATGCATAGCGCGACACTGAGATCCGAAAACGCATTGGGATGGCCTATGACGCATTTCATAAGCTGAGCAAATTTCGATGGAAACAAAGAAAATGATATGAGTTATTTCAGTTGAATTTGTTGCATTCCCTCACGCGCAAATGCCCTTGCGAAAGGTATTAATCCGTCCCTTCCTTCTAATTATGAGTTAAAAACACAATACAGATTGGGTTCTATAGCCTTGGCTTGCAACCAATCTACCGCAAAAAGTAATAGCAACCTACCTTGGGATAATCTTCTGTCCAGTCAGTCATGTCTCTTTCGAGACATGATCGCCCAAGCGTGTATCACGTATGGCACTTAACTGACTGACTGATGTGATATTTGTCTTTCTATATAGCAGCGAATGCTAGACGATCTCTTCAAGAATGAAGAAGAACCTCGAAGCAGCAGAAATCTGGTTTTACAGAAGGATGCTGGGATATCATGGAATGAGTGCGTGAGGAAAGATAAGGGCATGGAAAGAACGCAAACAGAAAGGAAACATACTTAGCATCAAGAAGAGACAGCTGAGGTTTCTGAAACACTTAATGAGGAAAGAGGGTTTGGAGAATCTGATACTCACAGGACAGATGGCAAGAAAAAGACAGAGGAAGGCAGCAAGAGACATAATTGATGGGCTTGAGTGAGTGGATGACGAATCCGGGTCTGGGAGGGATGTCAAGAGGACAAGTATTGAGAGCGAAAAGAAACAGGGAGAAGTGGAGAGCCATGATCGCCTACGTGTGTGTGTGTGTGTGTGTGTGTGTGTTTCGGGTTTGATTTTATTACGTTAATGGCGTAACAAATTTCTTCATATATCGATGTTTCTCTTCAGCTGAATCTCTCTCCTTAAGAATATGGCAACTGTTCATATAAAATCCAATCATGCTTTCTGAAACAAGAGGTTAGCTCTTAAATATCAAAGCCACTACTTTATATAAGCCGTATACAACTTTATTATTTGAGTATTATCTTATCAAATATCGAGATAGGGTGGCCAAATAACCGGAGAGGTATAATAATGATTTAGAGGTATGAGTTTTACTAATAAAAAAGCTGGGTGAGAAGATGTGGATTCGTACCTGCTCCAACGGTAGTTTCACTTCAGTAACTCTAACGAACCCAACGGGATTGAAACTCGGCTCCCCAGTTAACAATTACGAACTATTATTCATTACATCACCCACACATCCAAACTTACAAAAACCTGGTATTACGAAACGGTCATCTATCGAAGTCATCCACTAACGTTGCTTAACTTCGGTGATTCGGTGTTTCAGCATGATATAACTTTTATATCTTCGTATCTGTTTGCGTACATTATCGTGTTATTATTTACCGCGAGGTTGTACAAAATACCAGGTTGGGAAACTGACGCGGGATATCCTTCTCTCAATGAGGGTGAATGCGCCTCTCTTAAGACGTGGTAGGCAACCCATCTAGTGAGGGTGTCACGATAACGACACCCATGGTAGCTCTAGCGAAGCATCAAGTATTCAGCTTCTGACAAGATTTTGAATCTCGGCCGAGGCCGCAGAATGATGATGATGATGATTAATTTGTATATTTCAAGAAATGAAAGAAACAGTCATTTTGTAAAGAACAATGAGGATTTCTTAAACTAGTATCATTCATTCAAGACAGACTCAATATTTAATTATTTATTTCTTTATATTTTATTTCCTTGGGCCTAATGCCCGCTGGTGTCAACACCATTCTAGATAATCGTTCGCTGGTGTTTTCTATCATTGGCTGCTCGAGTCAGCTCAGCTGTTCACACGTTAGACGTATGAACGATGTTCTCGATCCATCGCATGCTCGGTCTGTCTCCTCCCTATGTCGCCAATCGTTATCGATCCTTGGGGTAATCCATCTGTCAGATGTGTCCAAAGAGGTCCAGATTTCTCCGGATGACGGTTTGAATGATATTCTCTCTCACTCACATTCCGTCTCCGACTTAAGCATTTCGTATCCGCTAGAACCATCTGACATTTAGGAAACGATGGTAACGACGACATTCAAATGCTTCAATGCGTCGCACACAAGCCTTCTTCAGAGCCCACGTCTCCGCTCCATAAAGAGGGCTATTCTGTACTTGCATTATTTGCACACTGTTGAGAAGTGTCTGAAAACAATACCACATTCGAATGAGAGTATTGTAACTGAAACTGTAAACAAAACAGTTTAGAAGACTCCGATGGTTTTGATAGCACGATGTCTCAAGTCATCGTGACAGAGTCTTTTGAGCGTGCTGGCCTTGTTCAAATGCTGAACACGTTGATATACAAAATGTACCAGAACAAGTGTTTACAGTTTATTTGGCACCACCGACTAACAAATAACAAATATGGTATATTCGAAAAACAAAAATCATGAATTTGCCATATTCTTTTCATAATTTTTCTCATTGTTTATTAAAAATCCTACCTTTTATTTAAGCCTACATTTATGGAATTGAATGAGTATGTGGTTTAATAAATCGTGATACGCTGTAAGAAACTGAGTAGGCGAGTTCGAATTCCAGTCGGGTTCGTCGGATTTACTTGTAAACAAATACTCTTTGAAAAAGTATTAATCTATCTCTTCCCAGTTTTAAATTTTGCTCACATTTTTATATAAAAATTTACTCCTCCTCCTCCTCCTCCAACTGTTTCTTTTGTCATATTTCTCTTCCGTTTACTTGCTCCCCTGAGAGCTACAATTTCCAAATGTTTCAATTCAACATCAGTCGCCATTTCCTATCTTCTTGAATTTCGTTCATCATTTTTCTTTTTTCAACGCTACGCGTTTCCAATTTTTCTCTGAGGGTAACGCCACTGCGCACGAGTGACGGTCCAGTCTTGTTTGGGGTGAAATAGTTGAAAAAAAAAACAGATGAATTTTTTACCAACACGTTAGTAAATCTTATATCAGAAGGACAAGTCAAGCAACCATTTCCAGCCAGACATTCCATGCCCACACTGCAGCATAAAGTCCAGGGCCAAGTTTGACCTGATTAGCCATCTCTGCACCTATAGTAGCCAGTAGTAAATTATGAAGAAAAAATGGTCATCTTCGCTCGTTAAGGATCATCATCATCATCATCAGTCAGTCAGTCAGTCAGTTAAGTGCCATAACTGATACACGCTTTGGGCGATCATGTCTGGAAAGAGACATGACTGACTGAGCAGAAGATTATCCCGCGGAAAGTTGCCATTGCTTTCGGCGGTAGACTGGTTGCCAGCCAAGGCTATAGAACCCAATATGTTTTGTTATTTAACCCATACCTGGAGGGAAGAGACGGATTAATACCTTTCCCAAGAGTATTTGTGTGCAAGTGATGGCAAGGAATTTTTCCTTTTTTCAATACTCCGCGTTTTCAGTTTTTTCTCTGACTCTAACCCCACTGCGCACTTGTGACGGTCCCGTCTTACTTGGTGTAAAATAATTGAAAACAAAAAAAAAAAAAAAACGATAAATCTTTAGTAAATCTTATGTTTAGAAAAATTATTCTCCAAACATTATTGACGCGATATTCACTCACAAAAAATGGTTATTGTAATCCAAAATATAATTCGGCTTTAAATAAACCACAAAAGGTTGATAAGCGATAAAAAATAACAATCAGCAATCTTTTATGGAAACTTCGAAATGTTTACAACTATTTACCTATTATTCTTCTCTATACACCCGGCCTTTTATCGGTCAGCCATTCGTTTTATGCGTATAGACTTGGTAGAATCGTATGATTGCTTTTTGTTCATGTTAATCTCGATTGATGGACTGGTCTGATAGAATTTGTAAGGTCGGTTTGTACGTCTTCACCGGCTTCCCACAGGTTTGCATATGAATCCATTTGAGCTGCCTGGCTACGTCAGCTTGTCTGTCACTTTGTCGGTCTTCCTGTTTATCTGCCCACTTGAAAACTAACTACTTATCAACTAAAATATCTTTGCATTCTCTTCATCTAAAACGTTCGTGGGGAAAATTTGGAAGCTAAAAAGAAAATAGCGTATTGTTAGAAATGAATGGCCAGGCGTGAGCGTAGAGCAATCTATTTAAAAATCTAAGACTGTACATTTTGAAGTTTATATATATATATATATATATATATATATATATATATATAGAATGGTTTGTTGGATGGTTGATTGGCTGTTTGGTTTAACGGCATATCAACTCCTTATGGGTCATTTAATGCCGAAATTTAATTTTCTTGGAAGCTTTGCTACTTTTTTTACTACTAAAATCTATTGTTGGTATTTTTACTAATTCCCTTTTTTCTTTTAATCGTGTCGCCCCAAGCAAGGCTCTTTCCCTCTCTCTTTCCCTCTTTCAGACTGCGTTTTCTTTCTTTTCTTTCGTTTTTCTCTTTCTTTCTTGGTTATTCATTTCTTCTTTTTCTTCTTTTTCTTCTTCTTCTCCCTCCTTCCCTTCGTCTTTTATATGTTCTTTCTTTTCTTTTTCCAATTTATTCTGATATTATCCATTCATTATTCACTCATTCTAATATATATATATATATATATATATATATATATATATATTAAAAAAGGATTAATTCAAAGATGTTGAATGGCCATTTCGATATGAAGATCCCCACGGGGAACGACACATCACCTCAGCAACAAGTACGTACGATAATTATATATATATATATATAATATATATATAATATAATATTATATATATATATATATATATATATATATATATATATATGTATAATATATATATAATATATATATAATACGATAATTATATATATATATATATATATATATATATATAATTATCGTACGTACTTATACATATTATATATATATATATATATATATATATATATATATATATATTACTACATTTTGTCTTTTATTTCCATTTCATTCTGATACCTCCTTTTCTTTTTAACCTTTCCCTATTCCCCTACACATTCATTTTTCCCTCTCTTTATCTTCTTTTTTTCATTTCCCTGTTTTTAATCTGCCACTTCCTTTTTTTATCTTCTTACTGTTACTATTTCTCTTCTTTTTTTTTTTTCGAATTTCTTCTCTTTCACTCCTCTTTCTTTTCCTTAGTATTTTTCAGACACTTTCTCTTCTTTATCTTGTTTTTCTTGCTTTCTGTTTATTCCTCTTTCTCACTTTCTTCCATTACCTTTTCTTCTTCTTTCCCTTTTACATTTCCTATTATTCTTATGTTTCTTTTTCTTTCTCTTCCACCTAATATTTTTCTTCTACTCCTTCCTTTTCTTCGTTTATCTATCGCCGCCATATTAACCGAGCTGTTTCTCACTAGCGAGCCTCGAAACTGCCATTCCCTTCCTACTCGCTGCTCGTCCCTACGCCTACCTACGTCTTACTTTCCTGCCACTTGCCGTTCAAATTACGCACATTGTTTAGTCAAGCGTTTGTTATAGCGGCTTACATTCTCTTTTGCTACTCGACGTGTTTCTTTAATTTACTGAATGACGTCCATTATCAGAGTAATGAACAGCGCTTCGCTTTTTATTTGAAAACGAATTTAACTGTGAAAATTTAGAGCCTGTTCCTTTTCACGTGGCTCTCAAGAAACGAGCGTAGACGCGCAGACCAATATGCATCTACTGGTGTCTCTGTGCTTGTCAATATGATGAGTAAATTATGTATGTGCATGCATTGATAAAACTAAAAACACACAAAACAGATACATATATACAATGTGGATATGTCAATCAATACATCAATATCGTATCTTGATTTTCAGTTATACACTTCCAGGTATCATCAAACCAGCACCCCAAATATAATTCAGTATATATTTCTGAGATGAGGTAGTATTCACTGTATATACATTATTCGGGCTTTTGTCTTCATCTTTATTACAAATTGTACGATGTTTCGGCCGTTGTACGCTCCGGCCTTTTTCAGGTGCTAAGAATTTCCAACAGAACCCTTCATTATAATCACTGGAGTATATCATCTCCATCCCTTGCGTAGAGCCTCTTCTGGTAGTCATGAATTATCTCCCTCTAATCCTGTAAGTTACTTGTTAACCACTGCTGTAGCCTGGTATTGAACTCACAACTCTTTGGGTCAAGTCGCAGGAACTAATCAACGTCTTTAACCACTGGGCCATGTGTCCTTAGACATTTATTTTTATTTGAAATTTGAAATTTTATGATTATGAAATTTTAATTTTTTATCTACAGGTAATATTTGAAAATTTAATTTTTACATTTTATCATTTACGCCCCTTTGATTTCTTCTCCATGCATTTTATTATTTTTACTATTTTTTAGCTTATATTTTAATTTTAATTTTTAATTTTTAATTTAAATTTTTATCTACATGTAACCTTAAAATATTTACATTTTTAATCTTATTAAAAAAGCATTAAATTAACTTTATAAGATTTAATTCCCATGAACATCGAGTGAACTTATATTCAAATCTATTAAAATCTCAATTTGAAATATGCACCTGATGATTGCATAACGCATGAAACTCCTAGTCTTGCAACAGACGTAGGATAATATGTATATTTATTAATATGCACTACCGGCCATAAATATTAGGCCAGCCCAGTTTTTAAAAGTATTTCATAATATCTTTTTGTATTTATTGCCAAGTGGATAATTCTAAATGAAAATAGAATGGTTCTTTTGTTAATAATACACAATAACATGTGCATCAAATAAACTGTTATAGTGTCCAGTTTTTGTGCTCTCTTCCACATGCTAGTCTCTTTTTATTATTAGCTGGCCAAAGCAAAGGCTTCCTGGCTGCCTTGTAAAACTTTGCAAAGTAATAATAACAAAAAAAAACATTCAATTTTCATTTAGAATTATCCACTTAGCAATAAATACTATAAATAGTATGAAATATATCATTTTTTTAAAACTTGGCTGACCTAATAATTATGGCCGATAGTGTAAATATAATACAGCTCTGTCCATACATTGAGCACTGTTTTATTAACACCTGAATAATAATATTATACATACGTGCACTCTCATATGTATATTTATTAATTCGCGTCACTATATTCTTATTACATATCAATCTATACAGAAAGACACATATAAAATCCATATATTTTATTATATATGTGTTGAATATAAATATTGAGCTCCGTTGAAATGGATAGTGTAATGGATAACAGCTCCAACGGTGGAATTAGAGTGTCGAATTCAATGCATTCACTCATGCATTGGTTTTTATTCTCACCTGAAATTAAAGCTAAAATACGATGTTTAGAACGGCTCATAATTAAACATAATAGACATTCATTGTCTGTTATAGTTGACAATATATGTTTAGAATATATATATATATATATATATATATATATATATGTGTGTGTGTGTGTGTGTGTGTGTAAAAATATACTCAGTTATGATCTGAGATTGAGGACAGGATGGTTAAATAAAATAAAGACAAGAGGAAAAACTGTATTTAAATCGCTAACGCGTTTCGTCCTGTGATGGACTTTATCAAGGCAAAAAGACGAAAAAACCTCAGATTTTTTTTCGTCTTTTTACCTTGATAAAGTCCATCACAGGACAAAACGTGTAGGCGATTTAAAATACAGTTTTCCTCTTGTCTTTATTTTATTTACCCATATATATATATATATATATATATATATATATATATATATATCTTAATGATAGAACACACACCACTTACTTGCTACCCAGTTTTCAACCACTCAGATCTGATTAGGCAAGCAGAAGATTGCATGTTCAAGGCGCTTGCTTATATATCTGGCGACCGGAAACTCAACTGAAGTGAATAGGAACCTCCTTATACCCTTGCCTGACGGAAGAGGGGGAAAACCTCCTCACGCCCACGTATATATATATATATATATGTGTGTGTGTGTGTGTGTGTGTGTGTGTGTGTGTGTGTGTGTGTGTGTGCAATGTCTGATCAAAAAGAGATCCAAACAGTTTCTGTGATCACGGATTTAAAGTACGCATTGAGAAGCCGCTTAGATAAAAACTGATCTTGAACTCTGTCGCACATACACATTAAGTTGTAATGTTGTCGCTCACTTCCATTGTTATAGTAGTCCAACAATCATCATACTGCTTATATTTCACCCATTGTGCCTTCTCCTCTTCAAAAACCAACTTCCACTTAAAAAGATTTCAAGACGTAAGGAAATGCAAGAGAATGATATGCTATCCAAAATAAAAGGAGAAGTTTAATGCTTCTAAAACGAAGCTGCTATCTATTAACCATCAGAGTCAATCGCTCCTACCCACATTAGCATGGATCAGGATAGTCTCCCTGAAAGTAAAACACTGTGCCTCCTCGGGTTAACTCTCACAACAGACCTCAAGTGAAATGACTATATAGAATCCATAGCCAAATCCGCTGCTAAGAAGGTCGTTTCTCTGTGCATAGCCAGGAAATTTTTCCCATCTGAAACAATCTTGCACATATACAAACCTACCATCCGCCTGTGCATTGAATACTACTGCCATATCTAGTCGAGTGCTCCAGCTATCCATCTAGAGGTCCTTCACAAAATCCAACGGAGAATCTTTAATTTAATCGATCCCGATTAGCAGTTCGGATAAAGTCACTTCCTCATTGTCGCAATGTGGATTCCTTGTGTCTCTTCTACAAATACTTTCACGGCTTCTGCTCCGATGAACTTAGCTCACTGGTGCCCCTATATATGAATTTACTCGAGCCACAAAATTAGCAACTTGGTCCCACCCTTTTATTGTGAAAGCAATAAAATGTAAACGCAAATTCTACTCCAGTAGCTTCTTTTGTCACACTTCCCGCCTGTGGAATTTCCTTTCATTTGCTTGCTTCCCCGACGGATATAATCTCCAAAAATTTAAATGTAAAATCAATAATAATCTTCTATCTCACTAACTTGGATCCTCTCTCTCTCTCATGCTCCTCTCTCTGGCCACTTATCCCTCAGATAATGGACTCTCCCTCCTATATTAATAAGAGTTAACAGGAAGTTAACTCGAGAGGTTCTTGGGAAGTTGATAGGTGTTTCGTAAAAGTTCTAGAGAGTTCTTTAGAGTTCTATTGGTGTTCAATAGAGCTATTAGTTAGTTCTAGTTTGGACATAGTTGGACTAAGGCAGTTGATATTAGTCGGCAGTTAGCCGAATACTAAGGAGTCAGCTTACAGTGGAAGATTACCAAGTTTCTAACATTTTGGGTGCGTTAAGTCGATTAGCAACCGAAATAGCACGATTATAACATTCAGTGCGAAAACTACTCCACAACACACACACACACACACACACACACACACACACACACACACACACACACACACATATATATATATATATATATATAAAGAGTGAGAGGAAGTAAAATGTAAATGTGTACTGAGAAAGTGTGATATGTAATAACCATTATATTCACAGAAAATAAAAATGTGCAAACTAAGTTCGATTTTCACCTGCGATTGTTTTTTTTTTTCTTTTCAAAGACTCTTCTTTCTGCTCTAGATGCGATCGCTTCGTTTCACCTCCCAGTGTTTCTCTAAGGAGACAGTGGATGAGGTATTGGGGTGGATACGATCTTTAATAACTGCGCTATTCTTCCCCACACAATTGGCAAAACGCTGCTACCACCGTATATGAGCCTTGGCAGATCTCTATAATATATCGATTCAATTAACAGTCATAGCTGTCCGCCTATCGGCAAGAGAAACCTTTTAACGAAATTCCGCATGAATCTCTCACGTGAGCTTTGATTTACCACATTTCGATTCCCCGCCAACCCTGCTAAGGAACAGAAGCTTAATCTCAAAACTGTTGTCTTTTCATCAATGTTTGATTACGCCTGACCGACGATAAATCAGGCCTTACGCTTCCTTACTGAGCCTTGTTTTGGTGCTATTCGGACAACTAATGCTAATCAAAGTCCCTACATACGTAAACTGGTCTACGAAATGAGTTTCTTAAATAGATTCGTCCTCTTAACACTTATGCTTATAATGGTCTTCTATATAAAGATTTTATAGTTTTGTTGGTTATATCAGTTGGGCACAGGATCTTATCATCTCGTCTATCGGGACTCAGTCTCAAACCCGGCCTTAAGTGGAACGCATACATATGATCCATTGCTAATGATGTTTGAAATATAGTTGATTACGAGTACAATTGGATGTGCTTTATTGTGCAGTGGTTATCGGCTCGGAATGAGAAATCGGGAAGCAGAGTTCGAATTCCAGTTGAATTTGTTGCATTCACTTACGCACAAATACCCTTGAGAAAGGTATGAATTCATCTCTTCCCCCTTCAGCTATGGCCTGAAGAGCAGGACAGACAGGGTTTTGTAGCCTTGGTTGGCAACCAGTCTACCTCTCCCGGGGGATATTTGAGTAGGGTCAACACCCCTAACTGTAAAAACGACATGTTACAGAGCATTGACGACCCCCTCGTCGATGGTGAGGAGTCATCGATGGACTATGCCCTACTACGAGCGATAGGTTAAAACGACATAGTACCGTTCCAGTAAACATATAACTCCCCCTATTATGCTCTATCTCTTGCGCCTTTTATTTGGAAAAAAGTTTTAACAAAAATAAAAAAGTGAACAACACTAGAGAGTGAATAGTTGTGCGTTTACAATAGAGCGTATGATTAGTCATACTTCAGTCAGTCAGTTAAGTGCCATACGTGATACACGCTTGGGCGATCATGTCTCGAAAGAGACATGACTGACTGGGCAGAAGATTATCCCGCAGTAGGTTGCCATTGCTTTCTGCGGTAGACTGGTTACCGACCAAGGCTATAGAACCTAACATGTCCTGTTGTTTAACCCATAACTGGAAGGAATAGACGGATTAATACCTTTCCCAAGGGTTTTTGCGCGTGAGTGAATGCAATGAATTCGGCTGGAATTCGAACTCGGCTTCCCGATTTCTCGTTCCGAGCCGATATCCAATGCACCACAACGTACATAGTCGACAAATAAATTGCTTTACAAACTCTTTTTTTTTTAGCAAGGAATCCCAATTAGATATTGCAGAAAGCATTAGGATGCATTCCGTGATATTAATCCTGGAACACTAAACATCATTTAAAGTTACACCACTATTTCTTACCATGGATATATCATCCCCTTTTTGGAAAATACCAAAAAATATTGAATATAATCTTTATTTGAAATATTTTACATGCAGGCACTTCAAAATTTGTACTTTGAGTTAACATTAACAGGAAAACATTTTATTCAAGTAAGAAAATCAGGTACTGAAAATTTAATTAGATTGTAATTAAAATGGAGTCATTTGTGCTGGGTATATGTGCTTTGTGGTGCAGTGGATATCGACTCGGAACGACAAATCGGGGAGTCGAGTTCGAATTCCAGTTGAATTCCTTGCATTCACTTAAGCACAAATACTCTTGGGAAAGGTATTTATCCGTCTCTTCCCTTCCATTATGGGTTAAAAAATAAGATATATTGGGTTCTATAGCCTTGGCTGGTAACCAGTCTACAGCAGAAAGCAATGGAATCCTGCTGCGGGATAATCTTCTGCCCAGTCAGTCATGTCTCTTTCGAGACATGATCGCCCAAAGAGTGTATCACATATGGCACTTGACTGACTGACTGACTATATACCTATGGTTAGTGTTCTCGGGTTAACCCCTGAATATCATAATGACTTATCCCCCTAAAATTAAATTGTATTTGACCTGTCAGAAGATGAAAGAAAGCGAGCGGCTTATCTTCCTGACTATGACTAGCCATGTAACAACTGAATAAGCGTAGGGAGAAACAACGCGGTGCAAGTCATTTTCACTCCCACTAGCATGGAATTTACAAGAGTCAGATCAGAGCAAAACTGGAGCACTGTTGGCATATTTGGTGTGTGGCTGGTCTATCCACCCTCGCCTATCTAGACAGAGTTAAAAAAGTATCTACGCGGACCTCTGGATAAATAATTATTTTCCACCCTACGACCACTTTCCCATGAACGAATCATCGCGTGCTTCTCGCTATTCCTAATTAATTTCTTTCGCTCTTTCCATGACATGCCTTCTGATGAGCTAAAATCCTGGTTCCCTCCAACCCTGACCACTGTAATAGGGTTCCGCTAGTTGTAGCGATCTAGCAACTTCGTGAAGGACCCTTATCATACTCCCCTTCCTCTTCTCAATGTCTTCAAAATGACTATCCTTGAGGTTTTCTTTCAGCTTGGCGAACAACCAAAAATATTCTTCCTCTTTTATGTGCCATGTTTTTTCAGGACGTAGGCCATCATGGCTTTCCACATCTCCCTGTCCCTGGTGGCTCTTAGCACGCTTTCTCCTGTTGCGCCATGCAACCCTCATTCTGTCATCCACCTGATCAGGTCCTTCAAATATGTTATCCGCTGCTTTCCGCTGTCTCTTTTTCCCTCTATCTGGCCTGTTAGTAACAGGTTCTCCAAGCCCTCCTTCCTCATTGCATGTCCCAGGAAGATGATGCCAACAATATTCAACCGTAAAAGCAAGTCGACAAAGTGACATGGATGTAGTTGGCAGATACATAAAATTCAACAAGAGACAAGGATGTGTCTGAGATATATCCGGTCGTAGATGATGTCAACAATGTGCGATCGTAAAAGCAATTCGAGCGTGTAAGCTGTGACCAATGAGAAAGAAGCACTGCATGGATGAAGAGGCATGGCTATATGGGTCGCGTGGGAGGTTTAAGATTGTATAAAGTATAGAATTTGGGCTGAAGAAAAGGAGATCCGGGCTGGCTTCCAACTTCAGACGGTCCCTTGTGTGCGGGAATTCAGTCTGATTGCTCTACACAAGTATCACAGACGAAGAATAAAATTAAAGATTATATTTTTATATGTATATGTTTCCCACTGGTTGTCCAGATCCAGCTTAATATGCTACAATACTGCAATAGAGAAATATCAATAAAACGATATATAACAAAAACCAAAGAAAATAAAAGATTAGAGAAGCTTTAGCCAATCAGATCCGCACAAAGTATTTTAATTGTTGTTTAGAGATTAAGTACTATTCAGTGATTAAGCTCAATGAATATAAGTATTAGTGAGTCCAGATTATTATTTTAGTTTACTTCATATATTAAACAGCATTATCGAGGGAGCAGATATTCTAAACATACTGTTAAATATAAGAGATAATGAATGTGTATTTTGTTTAATCATGAGCCGTTCTAAACATCGTATTTTGGCTTTAATTTCAGGTGAAAATAAAGACAAAAATTCTCCAACATTTGGAAAATCTTTTAAGTTGGTTCTAAGTTTTTATCTTTTTTTCACCTGAAATTAAAGCCAAAATACGATGTTTAGAACGGCTCATGATTAAACTTAATAGACATTCATTGCCTCTTATATTTAACAGTATATATTTAGAAAATATATATATATATATATAACAAAATAATTCACGACGAAATGTTCTATGCCAGGGTCTCTGAGTCCAAATATTATTTTCAATGACAAGATTTTGGCACGATGTCACGCAGCCGACAATCGTGATAACACCTTGTAATTTAAAATAATATAGATAGATAGATAGATAGATAGATAGATAGATAGATAGATAGATAAAGAACAGACTGAGATAGATAGATAGATAGATAGATAGATAGATAGATAGATAGATAGATAGATAGATATAAATAGGGAGAATGATAGAAAGATAAGCAAGGTGAATATAGAACCAAAACTGCATTTTTTCCCATAAATGTTTTGCAAATGTTTAGAATACATATAAACTGCATCCGGCAACAAGGCCTTTTATTGGGTGGGTGTGAGCAGCATGAAACTACGTCTTAATTTCTGTTGTTCCCAGGTTCTCCCTGACTCGGAGTGGTTGCACCTGTTAGGGTCCCAGCTATGGGCAAATAGTTATCTCCCAAAATTGGGGTTAAAACACTATGAAAGTATAAAAGTAATTTTATAAAAATATATACATAAAAATAGACTTTTATAGAAAAATATACATTGTTGAAGAAGAAATATTGCCAACAATACATTTTTGAAAGAAAAAATTGTTACCATAGCACATTTTTGAAGAAAAAAAACTTATTGCCATTATACACTTTTGAAGGAAAAAAATATTACCAGCAATACATTTTTTGAATACAAAACTAGTAAACCCTCCCTTTTTTGCATTAATAGCCCACAGAGGTTGATATGTCATTAAATAAATCTGAGACAAAACTAAGTCCTGATGCCCAAACCACATAATTTTCCTCGTGCTACCAGACTGGCGACTAGGCCCCACCCTTTTACCGTCAAAATAGTCAAATACAACCAAGCTTTCTACTTTATCAATTTCTTTTTCACATTTCCCCCCCGTGAAACTCCCTTCCGCATACTTACTTCCCTTATAGCTCAGTCAGTGAAGTGCCATACGTGATATCACGCTTGAGTGATCATGTCTCGAAAGAGACATGACTGACTGAGCAGAAGATTATCACGCAGTAGGTTGCCATTGCTTTCTGCGGTAGACTGGTTGCCGACCAAGGCTATAGAACCCAATCTGTCCTGCTATTTAACCCATAACTGGAAGGAAGAGACGGATTAATGCCTTTCCCAAGGGTATTTGTGCGTAAGTGAATACAATGGATTCAACTGGAATTCGAACTCGGCTCCCCGGTTTCTCATTTCGAGCCGATATCCACTGTACCACAACGCACATCCCAATCACCAAAAGTTTAAATGCAATGTCAATAGCCATCTTCTATTTCCTCGATTCCCATCTTTCTCTTATCCTTCCTTCGATATCTCCAATACCTTGCTTCTCTTTTCTTTTTCTCTTTTCTCTCGCTATAACCCCTTGCGCATATTTTATTTGGGGTGAAACGATTATAAAAGATTTCAAAAGGGAAAGAATTATTCATTCTCTATTAAAGATTAAGAGATAAAGTATTCAGTTTAAATTATCAAATCACAAAGACTTGACTTAGATATGGAAACCATGTACTTGTTGAATTTAGCTTTTTAACAATAAACATTTTTTTTAAATAGTTCATAATTTACTCATCTGTTAACTTGAGGCGCCCGTGCCTATCTTTCAAGACGAATTAGTGCGCCCGGGCAAATCGGTTGAAAAATGCTGTACTAGACAAATAACTTAATATATTCAGAAGCATTTACCTAATCCTGTGTTGGAAATGCTCTTCATAATTACCCCAAAAACAACCTTACTTTAAAAGAAACCAGAGTATATTATAGGAGAAAATCGGTTACCCTATAAGGCAGCAAATGATGGACAGGATAAATAAGAGAAATGTGGTTCTACTGAAGGATATTGACAATGCCATAGACTGAGCGTATGAGCAACAACGAGGTTTTAGAGAAAATGAGAGCAAAAAGGGCATCTCAGAAGAAGACAGTTGAATTTTCTTAAGTCATATAATGAGTAAAGAGAACTTGGAATATTTGACACTCACAGATATTACTGAAGGCAAGGGAGCAAAGGAAATTAGCGCATGAACATCCTAAAGGGGAAATAGATAGTGGAAAAGGGATTGGGAGATACAGCGAAAAAAATACTTTTCTAAGAGCTACAAAGGACAAGCAATTGTGGAGAGCTACGATCGCCTACGTTATTGAAGAGAACGAAGCACGCAGAAAAAGAAGAAGAAGAAAGAGGAGGAGGAGGGGGGAAAAGAAAGAATCTGTTTAAATTTTTTTATATAATCATATCGCCCCAAGCAATGCAGTTTACGACCACTGGTGCGCAAGGGGTTTACATAGGAAGAAAGTTATGAGAAAAAGTAACAGGTTATAGGGGGAAACAGGAAGTGGGTAAGAGAAGGATGAGAATAGTGATGAGAGTGGATAGGATAGAGAAAAGAGCATAAGAGAGAGGATTAGTGCAGGTTAGTGAGATAGAAGATGACTATTGACTTTACATTTAAATTCTTGGAGCTTGTAGCTGTTGGGAAGCAAGTAAACGGAAGGGAATTCCACAGGCGGAAAGTGTGAGAAAATAAGCCACTGGAGTAGAATTAGCGTTTACATTTTATTGGCTTCACAGTAAAAGGGTGGAACCTAGTAGCTAATTTTGTGCCTCGTGTAAATTCATATATAGGAGGCACCAGTGAGCTAAGTTTATCGAAGAATGCCTATGAGAACGGGGATTATTAAACATAGCAAAAATACAAACTTTACTGAGGACTACAAAAGAACAGGCTATTGTGAAGAGTCATTATCGCCCACGTCCTAAAGAAACACGTCATATAGATGAAGAATGTATAAATCCCTGAACAGGTGAGCAATAAAAATCAGAATTTAGGTTTTACAGTTCCAGCTTGGTTGGACAATGAACTTTTTAACACTCCCTTCATTGTCTTTTTTTCCTTCTATTTCTTATCCAATATTCTGATAGTAATAATTTAATAAACTCACAAATACATCATTCAATCCTTCATGCAAAAGCTATTGTTCACGAATTTGACTCTATTCAATAGAAGAAAAAAATGATTTTGTCATAATCCTTAGAAAGACTTTCTATGCGTTAAGTACATAATATACATAAAGCAACAATAAGTTTCTCACTCTGGATTATTAAGATTTATACAAATATTTAATTAACCGAGTGCATATGTATGAATGTATCGATCTCATTAAGGCTGTTCGATCGAATTGCAGATCAATAATTCTATATTCTGACACGGTTATCAGCTTAGCTTTGCAATCTACAATCCTAAAATTATGAGAATTAAAAGGCAACACACACACACACACACACACACACACATGCAAACATACACACACAGGCACACACACATACACTCAGACATATATATATATATTTTAAGGAAAAGCAAAAAATCATTTATAAATCTTCGAACAAAAGCGACAATACTGAAAAACAAAAAAGTCCAAAGTCCAAACCTACCTACCCAGTGAAATTTTCGGAGCCTAAGTTGCCTAGACAGAGGAAAAAACGCTTAACAACGTTAAATCCGATGAAAAGATGGCTCTAGTTGTAACCTGAGTTTCACTTTTACGCAATTTTCAGAAGACTTGAATGATATGCTGTATACAAAACGTTTATCACTCTGTTTATTAATGTTACATTCAGCAGCCTGACTGAAGAGCTTCATAGACTAAACGTTTTATAATCGTTTGGTTCTCTCGTCGGAAGGTACCAGCAATTATATATATATATATATATATATATATATATAGTCATCCACAGAAAGATATGTTTCGCTGTATCACAGCTCATCAGTACGGTTAGGCATCCCATTGCTTTTACCCAGAATTGAAAGCCGACCGAATTGGCGTCAGTCGGCGATTCTACCTCTGAGCGCTCGGTAGAAGGTGGCAGCCTTTCAGCGTATGATGTATCATACGCCAGTAATTAGAGTGCTCTAATTTAATTACTGAATGAGGACCTTGAATAAGCTCTCGCTTATTTTTTTATGAAAAGTAATGTTTTATTTACAAAACTTAGTTAGAAACATGTCACTGAAAACATTGTCCATCGCTATCCCCTACTTTTCCTATCTTTCTGCCAGCATTTGAATTCCACGTCAGAAAACAACACGTCTTTTGAGGCTAACTACGAGTCGACCCATTTTTGGTATCTTCATATAAATGAAAGTGCTGCTCATCCATACCTTGTCTCATCGATCAGAACAAGTGATAATCGGACGGGGTACTGTCTGGTGAAAACGGGGCGTGAGGCTAGACTTTCTATTTAAAAGTTTTCAAGTAGTTTTTCACCCATTATCAACATGTGGCTTAGCGTTGTTACATTGTAAAATGACTGTCCTGTCTCTGTTCTTATATCAGCCGTTTTGTCTTCAATGCCCGGCTCAAACGCATCAACTGTCGTCGATAAAGATCCCTCGTGATGGTTTCGGTCAGTTTGAGCAATAATAATAAACTAAACTTAGCTGATCCCACCAAATGCAAAGCAGAATACACTTTTCATCTCCAATCATAACACGATGCAATTTTTTTCATTTTCTGCTTTTGAAGCAGCTGTTCACACGCGACAAAACGCCGTTTGAAGTTTGGGTTAACTATTTGCCCATAGCTGAACCCTATAGGTGCTACCACTCCTGGTCATCGTGGACCTGGGAACAACAGTAATTAAGAGGTGGTTTCATGCTCTTCACAACCTCCCAATCAGAGGCGTTGTTGCTGGATGCAGTTTACCGTTATACCCAGGACCTGTAAGAGCAGAAGACATGAAAATATTTCTAGAAAAGACAGAGCAAAGTCACATCTCGTCGGTGAGAAAGTTACTAAAGTCGAGCTGATAAATCGGAAGTCCCTTACGTTGTAGATCCTCTTTTGGATTTTGTCGAGAATCCCGAGATGAATAGCAAGACACCCCACCAAATAGGGCAATAGCCTTTATTTCTACAAGGGATTTAAATTAGCTGCTATCGACTTCTCTTTAAAAAAAAATAGCAGTTTATCCATATTTATTTATGAATAAACTGCTATTTGTTTTTGAACGACAAATCGGAGGGCCGAGTTCGAATTCCAGTTGAATTCCTTGCATTCACTTACGCACAAATGCCCTTGGAAAGGTTTTAATCCGTCTCTTCCCCTCCTGTTATGAGTTAAATAACAGTAGAGATTGGGTTCTGTTGTCTTGGTCGGCAGTCTACCTCAGAAAACAATATCAACCTACTGTGGGATAATCTTCTGCCCAGTCAGTCATGTCTCTTTCGAGATATGATCGTCCAAAACGTGTATCACGAATGGCACTTAACTAAGTGACTGACTGACTTTAAATGAAAACTCTACCGCTAACCTAGTTTCGGAATGATGAACAAAAATTCATGTTTTCAAATTAAATGACTTATTTTTTCTTATTAAAATTTTAAGTGCACCCCAGAGTTTTAGTTAATCTACAAGTGTGCCCGGAATTAAAAATGGTTGAGAACTACTGCTTTAGAGTATATACTCAGTCAGGGACTTTTAAAACAATTTTTTTGAGATTTTAGTAAGATGAAAATTCTATTTCTTAAATATATAACGTAATATCTTAAAAAATATTTATTTCAGCAGACTTCTTTATTATTTTCAAATTTAATGACTTAGTTTTCCTTCTTAAAATTTAAAGTAGACCCCAGAGTTTTAGTTATTTTATAAGTGCACACTAAAGTAAGAAAAAGTTTGAGAAATTTCGGTCAAGTGAGTGTACAAATATTCATTTAATTACAATCAGTAGCACTCTTACAAAAAAAGGCATTTGGACATCGCGTCATGATGTAACGGTTAGAAAGCTTGTCTTGCTCGAACAGTTACGAGTGAATTTGATCCTCACTGAGTACTTTCGTCCTTGTACAACATCTAAGCTGCGCTTAGAAAATCACCATTTAAGGGCACTCCGATGTACCAAGCTTGTCTCGCTAGATGACCAATTACGACTGAAAGGCGGTTTCGATCCTCACTTGGTGCCCCATATTTCCGGCCTTATGCCACATCTAAGCTACGCTTAGAAAATTATTTGAAAATAAGCAGTTTCTATTTTGTCATGGATTTTTTTTTCATTTCTTTTCCTTTTTAAACAATTTTAAGTCTGTTTAAATCTAGAACCTCTCAGTAATCGTTATGCTAGTCTTTCCACGGAGAAAAATCAAACCTCCTTTTTTTCAATTCATGTTTTTTTTCAGACATAGCTCTCTCTCTCTCTCTCTCTCTCTCTCTCTCTGTGTGTGTGTGTGTGTGTGTGTGTGTGTGTGTGTACGCGCGAACAGGAGACATCATGAGCCCATCTCCCGGCTTATTTTTGCAAGGTATCTTCTTACACATTGTCATGTTTCTTTACGAAACAATAACAATAACACATGACAGTGACATAACAAGAAATATTGGGATTAAAAGAGACACCGAAAACAAGAAAAAACATAAATAAATAATACCTTCTATGAAATGTACGAGACAAGAATATAATCCGAGCTTTAATAACAGCAGGCAACAAAAAGGACGACGGTCATTACAGTGTGGATAGAAAGACGTGAGTCCGGAGTGTAATCCTCGCCGATGGATACTGTTTGGTCTGATAGGTTAATCCTTTGCGCCAATGACATCCGAGCAGACATAATGGAACCTTACATTACTGATTGGATAATATTGCAGTCGCTGGCGGCTTTTTAGAATCTCAATGTTTTTTTTTATTGTGTTGTTCTTTCTTTAGGTTGTTTTTATTTAATACTGAATTTTGTTACGTTCTACATTCTTGACTTTCTTTCTGGCTCTCAAGCATTCTCATTAAACGTACACAAAAACACTAAAATAGGTACATACCTAAATATATACACTGTAGGCAAACATTTGGGGACCACCCTTCATTTCTTTAAAAAAGAACCTTAAAATGAGATATGTTTGTATTTTTACAATATATCAGTAACCATAATGTATTTTAATTTTTAATTTTTCAGTTTTTGTCCAGGCTCACCTTACTAACAAAATTTCAAACTTGGGTACCTTTGTTCATAATCAGTCAGTTAAGTGCCATATGTAACACACGTTTACGCGATCATGTCTCGAAAAACTAACTAGGCAGAAGATTTTCTCGCAGTTGGTTGCCATCAATTTCTGCGGGAGACTGGTCACCAAACAAGGCTATAGAACCCAATCTGTTCTGCTATTTAACCCATAGATGGAGGGAAAGTGACGGATTAATACCTTTCCCAAGGGTATTTCTGCATAAGTGAACTTAACCGAAATTCGAACTCGGCTCTCCGTTCTTTCGTTTCGAACTGATATCCACTGCACCACAACGCACATCGGCCGTCCACATTACATTTTTCTAAATTACAAATATTTTGTATGAGAAACATTATATGTGGTTTTCAGCATTAATCTCTTAGTAGACTTTTTGAAATTACCAAAAGGGGAGATTTGTCTGAGGTCAAGGGAATCAAGAAAAGCTAACATCATTCGATTTTGCAAAAACATGCTATAACATCTGATTTTGACATACTTGAAAAAAATTACCTTTCAACAAGAAAATAATTTAAAATACTTTTCTAAATTAAGGAACAAAATTTTGGAAATTCTGACTAGGCTGCCTCAAGTTCTTGTTCTGGTATAAGAATAAAATAAATTAGATAGAACACTTTGAAGAAAATACCCACAGAAGGAGAGTGAGATTTTGAATTTTGACTTCTGGCCTTTGGATTAGTATGGGATAAATTAAATAGAAGAGTTTGAAGAGAATACCCAAAGAGTGAGAGTGAGCTTTTTCGGTGCCTGAAGATTGCTTAGGAAGCTTTGCTATCTACTTTTTCTCAAAAACTGTTTTTCTAAAGAATTTCTAAAGTAGTAATTAAGACAGGTTATGGTTTATGAATGAAAACAAACTATGATGCTGTTGTATAATATTTGGATTTAGTGTTAAGTACTTATGTTTTGCCAAAATAAAAGCAAATACACTGTATTTACGGAAGTTTTATCTTTTACTTAATTTTGTTTTTAATGTTTCAATTTAAGATCTTTTTTAAAGAAATGCAGGGTGGCCTAAAATTTTTCCCTGATATATATATATGAACAAAGATAAAAAATATTTTACCCGACGTCTTTCTTTATCAAGGCAAGGGTGTTATTTTGCAATAAGCATTTACAAATTGAAGTAAAAATGTCGTTAATTTTTTCAGAATTTGTAATTTTAAGAAGGGACATAAATATACTCGAGATTAATTTAAAGTCAAGATAAATTATTGAGGATGTTAAATGATGTTTGATGAATGAAGGGTAGTAGATAGTATTCTTCTTGTTGATATTTTAATGTTAGTTTGAGAAATTAATTCATGCATTAATTATTTTGAATAATGGGTTTTGCATTTAACCGTTTTCTTTTACTTTTCTAAAACTTTATAGCCAAGTCGGGATCAATCACATCACAGATTCTATGTTGGATTTTGTCAAGGACCCCTAGGTGGATATCAGGGGCACCCGACCAGGTATGGCATCAGTATTCAATGCACGGGCGGATGCTAAATCTTGTTGGTTTGGGAAAGTAGTATTTCTTTAGGAAAGGAGATTTTTTAAAGAAATCCGGGCACAGATTTATATTTTCGCAAGATTCGATAGCATCACTCTTAAAGAATTTTCATCTAACTTACTTTCTCTTTTACTACGTGTGGCATTCTTCTTATCAAAACTGTGCCTGATTTTATTTCTTTGGATGACTCATGCATCTGATCAATTGTTGCATACAAGATCATTTTTGTGTTCCTATATACGTTTTTATAGAATTTCTGCAAGTTTCTCCAATACATTCTAAGGAACAGTTGTACCAGTTTACTTCATATATATCTGCAGAACTATTTGTCTATATTTCCGAGATGAGGTATTGTAATTATTTACACCATTTACGGTGTTCTGACTGTTGTCCTCATCTTTGTGGCCATATTCACTATGTTTCAGGCACATTTTTTTATATAATCATATCGTCCCAAGCAAGGCAATATAATGCCACTGTTGTGCAGGGGGTTACGTAGGAGGAAAGTTATGAGAAGGAGTGATAAAATTCGGGGGTGTCAGAAAGTGGGTAAGAGAACGATGAGAATACTAATAAGATGAGATAAAAGCATGAGAGAGAGGATGCAAGTTAGTGAGATAGGAGATGAAACGTCGTGAATATGGCAAGAAAGATGAGGGCAACAGTCCGAACAATGTAAATAGTGCAAATAACTATTACCGATATCGATGTATTTAATAAATGAATTTTGTAAATGGTATTCTTCTTGTTGATTTTTTTAATGTAATAATTATTTTTTCATAATATTTAAACATTTGTATATATGTATATTTGACGGCTTCTGCTCCTATGGACTTAGCTCACTGTTGTCTCCTATGTATAAATTTACTTGTGCTACAAGATCAGCAACTAAGTCCCACATTTTAGTGTGAAACCAATAAAATGTAAACGCTAATTCTACTCTACAAGCTTCTTTTCTCGCACATCTCGCTTGTGGAATTCCCTTCCGTTAACTTGCTCCCCCGACAGCTACAATCTCCAAGAATCTAAATGTAAAGTCAATAGTCATCTCTTATCTCACTAACCTGCATCCTCTCTCTCATGCTTCCTTCTCCGTCCACTCGGAGTGATATGATTATGAAAAAAAAATTGTTTTATCAGAAGTATTACTTTTGTGGAGACGTTTTATTTGAGCTTCACTTGTCCTGATGCATATTTATGCACATTCTAAAAATTAAAACTTCTGTAAAATAATATTTTTACTTCTGCTAAAATCCTTACATTTGCCTGAATAAAGTCCATCAGAGAACGAAACGTGTGGCTTAAGATAAATTTTACTTTTATCTTTAACCAAATTGTCTTTTTCATTATATATAAACAATTGTATATATGTGTATTTTATTAAACGTTATTTTTAATGGATAATCATATTTGAGTAGATTTTCTATTTTATTATCAAACAATATATATATTTTTTATATATATATTCCGGCCTAAATATTCGAAAAATATGTGTCCTCAACAAGGATATGAACCTACATTTTCTAGGGGAAACCGTCATTAGATCTGATGCACGTTAGTCCGCTCAGCCATGTAGTTTCTTCCAATCAATGCCAGAATAGTGTTTTGGACACACACTTCTCCCGATCCTCTGAGAATGCATATTTTTCTAACAATTATTTTTGGATATTTAGGCCGGTAGATGTAAATAAATAAAAAATACTGTTCAATAAGAAAATCGGTATATCTACTCAAATATCCAATATCGATAATGTTTAAAAAAATGAATTAAAAATATATCAGATTTAAACTATTACCTAAAAATGTGTGTATGTGTGTGTGTGTGTGTGTGTGTGTGTGTGTGTGTGTGTGTGTGTGTGTGTGTTGGTTGATTGTGTGTGGGAATTCATAAGCCTATAACATTCATAGCGCTTGGAACGATGATTATGAAGCTAGTTTCGTAGATCCTTCATTCTATTCTATCGTCAGATCGATCCTATGTGGGGCAGTGATTAGCGAGGCTAGATTATTTGCCCAGTAATGCTAAGCATTAAATTCGAACCTCACTGGGTGTCCCATACAAAATTTGCTATTTAATAACAAGCCTTTACATGAAAGTTTAACCGAACCAAAAAACATACCTGAATGTCCCAAACTTGTTGTCTTGTGCCAGACTAAAGCAAACTGAGAAGATACTAATTATTTAGACGTGTTACTGACAATCAAGTTCGATCCTCACTGGATTCCCTATTAATTTTGAGTCACATCAGATTAAACTATTTTTACAAAATAGTTATATACCAAAAATACATTTTATGTTGCTTATAGTATGTCGATCAAAGTATAAGATGCATTCACCAGTTATCATTGTCAACGATACAATAACTGCTATATAAAACGTTTCCTGATATTTCTTCTTCTTCTTCTTCTTCTTCTATGTGCCCTGTTCGTTCAGGACGTAGGCGATCATAGCTTTCCACGTCTCCCTCTCCCTGGTGGCTCTTAGCACGCTTTCTTCTGTTACTCCACGCAACCACCTTTCTGTCATCCACCTGCTTAGGCCCTTCAAATATGTTATATGTTGCTTTCCGCTGCCTCTTTTTTCTAGACTGTTAGTATCAGGTTCTCCAAGCCCTCCTTCCTCATTGCATGTCCCAGCAACTTTAGCTGTCTCTTCCTGATGTTCAGTATTAATTTCCTTTTCGTTTCCATCCTTTCCAAAACCTCGTCATTGTTCACATGCTTGATCCATGATATCCGCAGCATCCTTCTGTAGAACAACATTTCCGCTGATTGAAGTTTTTTTCTCATCTTCGATGATATTGTCCAGCATTCACTGCCATATTGAAGAACTGACATCACATTGCAATCTAGTACTCTGTTCTTTGTTTCTAGCAAAATTGTCCTGTTTCTTAATACTTTACTCACTCTCTGGAATGCTTCCTTCACCATGCCAATTCGCTTTCGGATCTCATTGTTGCACTTTCCATCTTCTGTTAGAACACTTTCCAGGTGTTTAAATTTTTGTACCTGCTTGATTTTAGTATAACCGATCTATATTTGGCATTTTGGGCTGCCCTTTTTGCTGATGACCATGCATTCGGTTTTCTTGCAGTTTATTTGTAGTCCTTCCTTGTCACTCTCTGCAGCTACCTTCTTTAGGAGGTCTTGTAGCTTCATTTCTGTGTCTGCTATATAATTCTTTTTTAATAAGTATATCCTAATCATGACAATAAAAAGACGCAAGTGTTTTGTAAGCCTATAAGAATATGAAGAAAACGAAAAACAATTGTCAAGGAGAGAGAACAATTAATCAAGAATTAGAAAGAGAAAAGATAACAAAAAAGGCAACATTTAAATTTTTGAAGATCAACGTTGATTGGAAAGCAGGAGACTGCAAGAGAGTTCCGCAAGTGAGAAATGCAAGAGAATAAACTGTTAGCATAGTACATACGGTTATATCTATCCATTTCAATAATAAAATGATGAGACCTAATTGACAAACTATTACTGCGCTTTAACTCGTATGGTCGAGTTACCAAAGATGAAAGCTGACAAGAACTTCTACTATTAAATTATTTACAGAAAAAGCACAGTGGATCTACATTACGACAGTTAGAAAGGGGCTGACACAGAAATGCCAGGTCAAGACAGATAACCGACTCTTTCTTTGGTTTTTATCAAGAATCTCTAAATATATAGCAGAATCACTACACCAGATGTGGCATTCAATGCATTTGGGGTGAGCATAATGAAAATATGGATCTCTCAAGGGTTCCGACTAGTGGTCGGAGGAAATGATTTTGTGACATACATTGAGATCATTGGTATATAATAAAAGATGGTTTCTATTCTGTAACCTAACGAGGTATTATGATTGGGCAAGTTATTCAATTTATGTCTACTGGGTATCTACCCTCTGGTGCCCACACCTAGCAGAATAACAAATTCGATTAAAAAATAGTGTACATTGGTCACATTAAACAGAGCGCCAAGTTTTCAGCATTAAAGTGGAATCCCCTATTCTTTTTAGAAATAATTTATAAAAATGAAGGTATTTGCATTATCCGGGCTATTGTCGAAACGTCGTATAAATGGCAACAAAGATAAGGACAATAGTCAGAATAATGAAAATACTGTAACTACTTCTTCATCTCAGAAATATAGACAAATACTAAAAATGGAAGTTTCTTACGATTTCTTTTGCAATTGCAGGCTGTTTGTAAATAGTATTTATTTATTTTACTAACGTTCCCTAAATACAAAAAGCCCAAGAACCACTCAAGGTAGATTATTACATTTCGGTGTTGAATGAGTGTAAGAAAAGCCAAGAAGTGAGCTATGCAGAAAAGATGACGGTTAATCTTGAAGACGTCAACATTGGTAGAGACTGGTAAAAGATCCTGCAGGGTGTATGTTCGACAAAACAGCAGTTCTTGGGTAGACGTTTTCCGAATGGAATGTATTTCTTACTGATGGAATACGGAGGGAATGGTGACAATTCAATTTTGTGTAGCTCTTTAGAATCCATAGCATAGGAATAGGGACAGGCTAGGGAAAAACTCGCAAATGTTCGTTTGTGGAAAAATGGATTTAGGTAACAAATAATCCATCACTCACAAGTCTGTGTAGATACATTTTAAACTCCTTCATACAGGCATGTCAGGACTGGAGAGCTACAGATAGATAGATAGATAGATAGATAGATAGATAGATAGATAGATAGATAGATGATAACAATAGACTAGATAGATAGATAGATAGATAGATAGATAGATAGATAGATAGATAGATAACTAGAAATAGATAGATAGATAGATAGATAGATAGATAGATAGATAGATAGATAGATATAAACAAACTTACGTAGAAAGAAAGATAGATTTTATTATATTAATTTTCACCCAATAAAAGACCCAAGAATCACTCAAGGTAGAGAGTTATTATGTGGTACTTTTGAGCGTAAGAAAAAGCAAGAAATGAAGTTCATGTAGTTATACAGGAAAGAAAACGGTTAACTCCAGACTTGAAGATGTCAAGACTGTAGTGTTTGGTAGAATATCATAACAGGAATCTGTTCCACAAATTAGCAGTTCAATGCTGTGTGAAAGTATTTATTACTACTTCACAACGGAGGGAATGGTGACAATTCAACTGGGGATGATTAACTCTTGTGTACATGGCATATCGGGTCCTAATTGTAAAAGTCAGGTGTGGTGGGTCTAAGGAAAATTGTTCATCAAAGCACATGCCATGGAAAGCGATAAAACAGCGAAAGGCTAGCGACCTTTCGTTTGTGGGATAAAAGTTGTAAGGTCAAAAATGATCATCTACACGACCGCGTCGACGCTTTTGAAACTCTATCAAGACAGGCAAGTGATGACTGAGCATCTCCCGCTCATATATGGCAGCAATAATTCATTTTTGGTTTGATCTAGATCATGTAAAGATAGAGCATATCGGAGAAAGTCAGATAATTATTGGCGCGTGTACCAACCATTTTAAGCAATAGATCGGATATATGACTCCCATTTGAGATCTGGAGAGAACGTGAATTTCAATAGATGTTTAAGACAAGAAGCCTTCTTTAGAGAAGACACATCCATCATGATAGGTCAAAGTTCAGCATCTGCTCGGTAATGGTGGGTCGTTAATAGTCCTGTTCTGAAAGTTATATGGAAGCTCTATCTTGTAGTTTGTTTCTTATAAGATCGATACATGCTAGGTAAATTACCCTTATACAGCTAAGAGGCAACAAAGGTCAGTTGCCCATAAAGATCACATTCAATTCAACGGCTAGTCTTATTTTTAACCAACTACAAGGGCTATCTACAACAGTCAAGCCGGTGGGTTGTTCAACTTGTAATATAACCGTTATGAAGCACTTTGTCATTGTTTAATGGTTAACAAGCCTGTCTCGGTAGTTTCATTAGCACTGAGTAACGAGTTCGATACTTACTGGGTGCTCCACGTTTTTGGCCTTGTGCCACAAGTCAATGGGCACTTTAATGTGGTTTAATCGTTAGCAAACTTATCTCGATAGATCATTTACAACTGAGTAAGCTCGATCCTCTCTGCGTGTTCTTTGATTTAGACCTTGTTTTACATCTGAGATACACTTTGGCCGATCATGTCACTAAAGAGAAGAATATTATCCCGCAGTAGGTTGCCATTGCTTTCTGCGGTAGACTGGTTGCCAGCCAAGGTTATAGAACCCATTCTCTCCTATTATTTAACCTGTAACTGAAGAAAAGAGACTGATAAATACCTTTCCCAAGGGTGTTTGTGCGCAAGTGAATGCAAGGAATTCAACTGGAATTCGACTCGGCTGCCAGATTCGTAGATCCATTGCACCACACTCAATCAAAGTCAATCTCTTTGGTGGTTCAAATAAACGTTTCGTCGAGAATTTTTATAAGTTTAATAAGCGTGAAACAAAATACTCAATCCATGGAGGAAATAGTTTTCAAAATAATCAGCAATCCGTCCAAATAACCACCATGGCGTGGATTAGGGGTGGATTGAATAAAACAGATTTTACCGGCATTCGCGTTTGATACACAACAGCAAAGAGTTTGATTGTTGCTAGTTCTCTACATCATTAACTACTTTTATATTCTCGTCTTTTCAAAATGTGGGCGATCATGACTTCCCACAATTTCCTGTCATTTCTTTCTCTAAGTAACATTCTTTCCTCATTCAGTTAAATACCATACGTGATACACGTTTGGGGGAATCATGTCTCAAAAGAGACATGGGTGATTGGGTTGAAAATTTTCCCAACCAAGGATTCAAAGCCCAATCAGTTCTGCTATTTACTCCATAGCTGGAGAAACGACGGATTATTACCTATCCCAATGATATTTGCGCGTAAATGATTGCAATGAATACAACTAGAATTCGAACTCGGCTCACCGATTTCTAGTTCCGAGCCGATATCCACTGAACCACAACGCATATCTTCATACATCTCAAAAAATCTATAATACCACATTCTGGCTGTGTTGATAGCGTAGCCGGTATCAACTTTAATCTTATAAAATTTACATACACTCTCAATCGTCATCTTTTGCGGTTTTAATTCTCTTTTTTTTTTGTTCTCTCTCCTTAATAGTGTTTTTCGCATATTTTCTAACATTCAGTAAGCGCTTGTGTCTTAGTGACTTTACTTCCTTGCTTAAAGGTGAAATGATTAAAAAATGCTAGAGGTTAATAACGAGTTCAATTGTACTTGTTTGCTTCGGGTAGTAACAGTTGTTTTCTTTTTTGTTTGTTTTTTTTTTTTTTTTTCGTGAGAAGTCTGTTTGTCCTGGTATCGAACGCTAACCTCTTAAAATATATAGAAAGGTGAAACTGCCTCGTCCATAAAGTAAACAGCTGCATTGTAGTATTGATATTTTTCTAAGGTTGATATGCTCCTGGTTTAATCATTATTAAATAGATACACATTTAAATGTATAACGAAAAAACAATAGATTTGACAATACTTTCCTCTTCCAACTGGGGGCGTTGTCCTTTTTCGCACCCCACCGTGATCGCTTAAGGCGGGAAACTGGAAACTGTCAGCCACCACACAGTGTTCATATGTCCACACTTTATATCTCTGTGTCTGGATTAAATATCCACCCGCTGAAGATTCTAATATACGTGGTTTAATAGAGTGAAATACGTTATTAAAAAGCCTACCCATCAGGGTAGACGTTTTTTGAAAACCAAAATCTCAAATAACGGCTTTTAAACAAGGGTGAAACCCTGACCGATGGTCAGTAACACGCACCAAACCCAGCTACATGTATTGTTGAATTATAGCTTAATAAGACAATCCCCTTCAGGACCAGTTGGCAGGCTTAACATGTCACATGTTTTGTTATATGCAGTGGGTGTGGAGAAGGATTAACGTTTTAGGTTATTGGGAAAGAGTGGGCTCGGGGGAGTGTATTTTCACGCGGGTGTTTCTCGTGGTCTGTTAGCTTTGTTGAATGACACAACGACACTCAAACAAAAGATCAAGACAAACAAAAAAGCATGGAAATTGTGTTATGAAATAGACGCGTGGATTGATTACTCTTACCATTCATTGTGTAGGCTTTATACAATTCGATTTGTAAGGATCTTTTTTATTATTATTATTAAATGTACGTTTAGTACTCAAAAAAAGTCATTTTTGTTCTTAGACGGATACCTTGGAGTATTTGTGGATTTTACAACTCCGTGATTGCAGTAAGGTGGGCCATTTACCTCGCCCATCACAAGCTGAAACAAAAGCTTTCCTTCCAGGTGGGTTATATGAATTAGTTATTTTCTATCTTTCAAAAATTAAATGTCATTATCGATTTATCAAAAGCGGTTTTCAAGATAGGGATGGTTAGCATTTAGAAATAAAATTGTCTTTGTACCTTTTCAATACAGAAAATTGTTAAAACAGAATAATTGTATCCGTTCAGAATTGACATCCATTTTGCAATAACAGCCACAGATCTAGTTTTGTAAAGCGTTGCTACACTGAAGCGAATTCAATTCTCCTCAAGTGCCTCATAAAATTTCCCAGTCAAACTTTTAAAATCTCCATTGAGTTATGTATTAGCATCATTTTGCATTTTCCCCATTTATTAAACACCGTATATATATATATATATATATATATATATATATGCTTAATCGACGCATTTCGTCCTCTGAGGAAATTTATCAAGACAATACCGTTGACTTAATAAAGCCTATCAGAGAATATTCATATATATCAGTATATATCAGTATAGAAATTAGTATGACTAATTAACTATTAAATTCACTATAAAATTGAAATTATAATTATAAAAATTATAATTTTTCCAAAATGAATTTTAATATATATTTTAAAGTGAATTTAATAATCAATTAGTAACACTGATTTCCATTTTACTCAAATATTAATATCAACGGACCAATAAATTGTTTTTAGAGTACATATTTTTCAGTTTTGCATTTACTTGTATTTTTAATGGTCATCACAAACTATGTAACAATGTCTCTCCTATTGAGAGGGTTTTGGCTAGTTTTGAACCTTTTAAAACTCTTCATTTTGCATTCAGTACCATCACTTGACAAGACACAAGAAGTGTTGAAATAAAATAGCTACTTTGCAGCGATGTTATAAAATACTTATGTTTTAAATATACTTATGTTATAAATTTTAGATAAATATAATTTGATCAACTTTTTATTGAGCACTCTTTAAGGATATAGTTTTTTTGGATATCGGAATATTATATCAATTCCGACCTTATATTTGGACATATATATATATATATATATATATATATATATATATATATATATATATATATGGAAGTGGTCGTGGGTGTGTACATTAGTTTTTAAATTTTGATATCTGCACACATACACTCTTTTATTAGGCATGTTTTACATTTGATAATACATATATATATATATATATATCGAGAGAGAGATAGAGAGAAAGAAGAGGGAGAGCGTGTGCGTGTATATGAAAGAGAGAGAGAATGCTAATTAGATGTCAACCGGATTAACTTTTTAACCAACCTTGAACTTTTCAACGTTCTCTCATACACACTCATACGCACACACGCACACACACAAATACACATGCACACACACAAAGACTCATGCACACACACACATACATGCTTATATATATGGATCACTATATATATATAAATATATATATATGAAGTAGATCACAATATATATGAATTTAGATATAAAAATATCTACGTGTATGAGTGATCCATATATATAAGCAAGTATGTGTGTGTGCATATATATGTGTAATATATATATATATATATATATATATATATATATATATATATTCGCAGAGTGATATATTATGAAATATACATATTATCATACGTTTATAGCACGCCTCAGGGTTTTATGCACTTCAATCATCAAGTTCATATTATTAGTTCATAATAAACTCCTGATAATTGTATTGTGCATGAAACTCCGAGTCATGCTATAAACGTAAGAGAATATATATATTTATTAATATACATATGCATATAAATATATACATTCTTACATATATATATATATATATATATATATATATATATATAGGATTAATGTTGAGAAGTTTGTCACTTAACTCAGTAGAGTCATGCCGACTTCTAAGTTTCATTTAACAACGATTGTAATATCATCAATCATAAGGGCTGAACTTAAATCTAACATATATATATATATATATATATATATATATATATATATATATATTGATTTGCTGTTTGATGTTATATTCAGCTTCATCCGCACATGAATACTATGTTTCGTTGATTACATTTTTGTTAATTGTTTAATCAACTCTTCATCCGTACTTTAATGTTTGACATGACTGATAGATAGATAGATAGATAGATAGATAGATAGATATGCCAATGTATGTCTGTGACCCTTATGTTGTATCAGATTAGTGAAGTTCTTCGAATTTAGATTGCTTTTAAACGATTCTATCGTGTAGAATCTATTCAATCCTAGAAATGAGCCCCATTCTTTTCCTATCAGTCAGTTAAGTGCTATACGTGATACACGCTTTGGGTGATCATGTCTCGAAAAAGACATGACTGACTGGGCAGAAGATTATCCCGCATTAGGTTGCTATTGCTTTCTCCGGTGGACTGGTTGCCAGCCGAGGCTATAGAACCCAATCTGTTCTATTATTTAACAGGTAACTGGAAGGAAGAGGTGGATTAATACCTTTTCCAAGGGTATTTGTGCGCAAGGGAATGCAATGAATTCAACTGGAATTCGAACTCGGCTCTCCGTTATGTCGATCCGAGTCGATATCCATTGCACCAAAAGGCACATGGTTTGCTGAAACATCGACCAGTTATGAAATAGATAATAAAATCTTTTCTTCAAAAGCAATTAACGAAGAATTTAAATTATAAAATTGAAAGTGTATTTGCACAGAATTCTGTTTTCAGTTTTCTATTTTTTCATTGATCTCGTTTTAATTTTTATTTTTATTTTTTATTTTTGTGTGTGTGCGTGTATTTGCTGTTGGCCTTCTGTTTGCAATTATAAGCAACAAACATCAATTATATGTATTATCCTTGTTTCTAATACCTTACGGAGAAAGAAGTGGTTCGTTAAAAAATGCTGGCCCCTGTGTGCAAGACTGTGGGATCGAGAATGAAAAAATATATATATCAGTCCAGACATCAAAAGTAATTGAAAGGTTCAGTACAAAGTCGTTTTTCTAAGCAGGGAATCTAAAATAAATGCCCTTTATATTCATAAGAAAAAAAAATAATTCCTTTGATTAGTCATTGAATCTGGGAACGCCTAAGGAAAGTTTTCGGTAGCTAATTAAATAAACCTGACTAGACCAGTGGGAGTGAGTAACTTATTGTTACTTTTTATATAAAATGTACTTAATGCGTAGAAAGGCTTTCTAAGGATTATGATAAAATCATTTGTTTCTTCTATTGAATAGAGTCAAATTCGTGAACAATAGCGTTCGTAAAAAGCATTGGCGGATGTTTTTGTGAGTTTATTATCATTGTCAGAATTTAGCATAAGAACAGAGAAGAAAAGGAACAATGCTATATAAAAAATATATGTAATGTTCGTCTCTCTTATATATATGTATATATATATTTGTGCGTGTGTATGTGTGCGTGTGTGTATAAAGATTGAGAGTGATTTGAAAATACGATATATATGAATAAATAGATAGATATGAAAAGACAATATATATATATATATATATATATATAAGCAGATTTAAATAGAGAGATAGAAAGAAAAAATTTGAAAAGAATATATAAGAGATATATTTGAAAAACTATATACATATATATATATATATATATATATATATATATATATATATTCCATTTTTAATATAAGTTCAACAATATAATTGTATTGAAGACTTTTTAATACAAATGTGCACTGGCCTAACCCTATTATAACCAAAAACTAACTATTAAACAATCTATATATATATATATATATATATATATATATATATATATATATATATATATATAAGCAGATTTAAATAGATTTGAAAAATATATATACAATATATATTAGCTGATTTAGATAGATAGATAGATAGATAGATAGATAGATAGATAGATAGATAGATAGACAGACAGACAGACAGACAGACAGATTGTTCAATGTTTTATCTTCTTAAACACATTTCTTTTTTGTCAAATTAAATTTATTCACATTATTAACAGCGATCACATTTATTTCATTCAGGTTACATAAATTAAGATTAATTATAAAAATCAACAGGATTTTAAATGCCCCCTTCGTAAAAGCTTTTCAAACAAAAATCTACAAACGCGGTTCTCCACTTCCAGCAATTTACTGGTCGTTCAACGGCTATAATTATGTGTAAAATATGTTTGTTTTATACATACATACATACATACATACATACATACATACATACATACATACATACATGCAGTTTGGCCATAAAGTTCTTGATCACTTTATAGTTATAATCTTTTAAAAGTGGACACGAACTCTATGGTCACCCTATATATATATATATATATATATATATATATATATATATACATATATAGGGTGACCATATTTGAATTTTCATTTCAAATTGCCGGTTGTTTATAAACAAGTTTTGTTAAAATTCGTTACTTTCCGTAATATATATATATATATATATATATATATATATATATAGAGAGAGAGAGAGAGAGAGAGAGAGAGAATATACAAAACTGATGGTGCCACCAGCAGACTACCTGCCATACAACTTGGCAAAAATCCCAAACTATCAAAGAATAAAAAACAAACTAAACTGCAGTCACCTAAGCAGTAAACTAATGTGCCTAATGCCTAGGCCAGCATTTCCCAAACTATGACTCGCGACCTACTGTTGGGTCGGGAGCGTAATATTACTGAATCGCTCGGTCTCTTTATAATATTTCAGATGGCTCGCGGACCCTTTTATATTAATCACAGTTAACATATAGGTTACTGAAAGAAAACATATTATTAATATTTATTCAAAAAATGGCAACCAATTCCTAGAGATACAGAGACATTTTTTGGAAATCAATTATTCATTGCGAAAATGGCAACCTTAACCATCAAAAGTACATTCAATGGGATGGGTGCATTTGCTTGGCGTCAACCAGTTCTTCTAGATTTGTCTTTGTTTTAGTAAGTGCAACTTTCATGTCTTTTGTTGCTTCTAATCTGTTTCGGGATTTTGTTTTGATGGATAGTAATGTGGAAAACGCTGTCTCACACTAATAGGTACGTGCAAATGGAATCAGCAGCTTTAGATACAGCTTTGCAACATAGGGATAGAAGTGTGCCATTTTAATCCAAAAATCGCTACAGGACACTTCACGGAAAATATGTTTTGCACCCCCATCATTAATTAAATCAATAAACTGTTCTTGAATCAAGTTGTCCTCTGAAGGCAGATCATTAATGGAGAGTACAAAAGGGCTGTAGATAAACCAACAGCTTTTCCCCTTATTACGTAACTAAAACATAAGCAAGGGCCAAAATAGATCTAAGGGAGGTAACTCAAGAAATAAAAATAATACATACAAAAGGAAAAAGGAGGTAAATAAAAGAGAGTTGGAGATGAAAAGATATAATCTCCCTTTCCAACAACAACGCTGCTATTATGACTTGGTAACAATCTCAAATAGCCAATAATTTTAACTGAGTGGCCTCTTCGCGGTCCTCTCGAAACCCCTCCCCTGTCTCCTAGGGGCCGCGGACCACAGTTTGAGAAGCGCTGCTCTATTTGCTGAGATATTTCAAGACTCGGGCTTTCATTGCAAGGGTATTGTTGTATCAAGCAGCATGTTGTCTTGACGAGCTTAACGAAACAGGGTTTTTCAGGCTCTCAATTTAATTATTTGTCATCGTAAAAAAGAAATCAATTTTCACCAATTGATATAAATAATATCTTTTTATATTCTTTCATATTTTTTACCCAGTAAATTTGCGTGGGTCGCCATAAGCTGTGGTCCTGAATAGTGGGTCTCGATTCTAAAAAGTTTGTAATCACCTTGCCTAAGCCTATCCGGACAGAACAAAAAAAGGTTAGAAACGTCAACCCTCAACATGTATATGAATATCAATCCTGGCTAAAAAGCAATCGGATGTCTAACCGTAATGATGAGCTGTGATACAGCGAAACAGATCTGTCTGTGGATAACTATATATATATATATATATATATATATATATATATATATATATATATATGTCCATTTCTATGTATTTATCAATCAATCTATCTATCTAGCTCAGTCTGTTCATATACATCGATATCTATATATCTATCTTAGTCTGTTCGCACACACACGCACGCACGCACACACACACACACACACAAAGTTCCGTTTATACATAAGTTTAGATATATATATATATAATCCTATAATTACGAATTAAAATACTTTGTGTCACGGAAATTTCTATGTTTCGGAATAGAACGTCGTCATCAGGCAATGTTGAATGTTGGTTGTGAAAATGATAATGATTTACATTTAAATACATTATGTATGTTGGAAGATATAAAATTTATGTGTGTGTTCTTTTTAACTAATCAGAATAAAGATTCTCTTTGAAATTTAGCCAGTAGTTTCTGAGGAACATTATGGTCTACAATATCTATTGCATTATAAAAAAATAAATGCCAGGGAACTCAAAATCGTAAAGCGTTGGGTCCTCTTCACTTGTATATATATATATATATATATATATGTGTGTGTGTGTGTGTGTGTGTGTGTGTGTGTGTGTGTGTGTGTATGTATGTATATATACCACAGTGATTGTGATTTACAAAAAAAAGCAGTCGACCGAAATATTTTTGGAAGATAATTTTTTTTTAGGACAGATAATGTTTTGGTAATTAAAGTGCAAAGTACCAAGAGTAGGGCAATCACTGAACATTTCATTTTATTTGTTACTATCTGTATAAATGTATTGGCTATAATCTGTTATCGAAAGTTTACCAAGATCTAAGCGAAAAATATGCGAATCATAAGTAAAAACACAGCCAAACATTAACTGGGCATCACAAATCTACAATTCACATCTTCAGGGTAAAATACGAATGTACATTTCACACTATGTATCAAATAACACATTATACAAAATTATAGTTAGATTATACAGAAATTGGCAGAAATATATAGGGAGAAGTAAACCATAGGATCTGGTAACAGAGACGTTAATCACAACAAAAAATCGGCAAAGTACACAGACTTCTCAAAGCATATGCGAAAACTCAAAAACACAAGTCAAAAAACACCGAAAATAATTTAGAAAATAAAAAAATAACATTCACTTGCAAGAACTCAAAACAAGTAACTTTTGCCTAGAGGAGAAAATAACCGTAATCGCCTTTAGAAAAAAAGAAAAATTCTTAACCAAAACAGTTGAACTCATTTCTAAACGCAGAGACGAAACCAAATTTCTACGACGCTATCTAGAGCCACATAATTACTAAAAGACGAAATAAAATGCACCGTTCGTTTCTGATAAACTTTATTTCAAATACCAAAACTTAGAATAAAATAAAAAAACAAATAAATAATGAACATATAAAAATGAATAAAATATTAAATATATGCATGAGTAAACAATCTAAAGTTAATGGGCAAAAAGAATACAAAACACAAAAGGACTGTGCAATTTGCTATTTCCACCTCTCTTAATCCCGAAGTAGCCTACATACATTGTACGCTAAAGGAGTATTTAGTCATGTTCTGAAGATCGTTTGAGGCGTGAAACTGATAGTCGTCAGACAGTATTGGTTTTTCTCTGCCTCTCGCTCTCTTTGCAGCCCGGATCAGTGAGCACATTAGAGCGATGTCCTCCCGAAAGTTCAAAGTTGGCATGGATCTGGTCTATTCAAGAGAAAACTATTTGAACCTAATAAATAACAACCCTGGTGTTAAATACTATTAAAATTAAACAATACACACACATATACACACACATATACACACACATATAACACACACACACACACACATATATATATATATATATATATATGTATAAGTTGTCACTGACGTCAACATCTAGAAGTGACAGTCTGTTTCATGCTAAACACAATCGTCAGGTCAGTTAATATCTACTTTCATATTTAGATACGCTCTATCCCAGATACTGTAACTTTAAATCATATACATAGCATACCATATATACATCATATATATATATATATATATATATATATGTGTGTGTGTGTGTGTGTGTGTGTGTGTGTGTGTGCGCGTGTGTGTGTATGCGTGTGTGTGTGCGTGTGTGTGTGTGCGTGTGAGTGTGTGTGCGTGTGTGTGTGTGTGTGTGTGTGTGTTTCATTTGTAAACAAGTTATTACTCGTTTACAAATTTAGAATTTTCAAAATTTCTCCAATATAATTGTATTGAACACTTTTTAATACAAATGTGCACTGGTCTAATATTATTATGACCAAAGAATAAGTAATTAAACAATATATATATAATGTTCTTCGTTCAAATAAGTAAGGCTTTTTAATGATATGTTTGTTTTATTCCGGTCAGATTTTGAAGAATGAATCCTTAAACTTTCTGTAAGCCTTTATCTCTGCACGCAATTTGCTATACTAAGTCTCCCAAAATTTGGCAGTAAAAAGTATTTCGCCCTAAACCGACTCATCACCATTTACCAACTTTTAGCACACACGCTCTCAAAATGCACTGTCTAGAAGGGGTAGCACTACATTGCCGTACAGCATTTGATGTGGGTGTTTTTCATGTCCTATTATTTTAGGGTAACCCAATGAATAGATTGATAGATAAGAATATTGAATAGATAGATAAATAAATACATTGAAAGTGATAGATAAGGACATTGAAAGAGATAGATAGATAGATAGATAGATAGATAGATAGATAGATAGATAGATAGATAGATAGATACGGACATTGAAAGATGTAGATAGATAATGAACAGATATAGATAGACAAATAGATTGAAAGAGATAGTTCAAGTAATAGATAGATAGATAGATAGATAGATAGATTGAAAGAGATACATATATACTACATCGTAATTGGCTGTTTCACGCCTTAAACGATCCTCATAGTTGAGTGCGCAAATACCCTCTTTTGTTGGTCATATATTCAAAAAAAAAACGTTGGTGGTAAATCCCAAAGGATCCTATTATTGTTAGAGGGCTCGATGTTGTTAACTTTATTTATTTATAGAACCAATAGTTACTACAAATAAAAATTTAATTTCTTTTAAATATTTTGGTCTTGCTGACGAGATGGGTGGGTAAAACCGTCAAAATATCTATTCGACATAAGAAAATTTGAGTTCATATATATATATATATATATATATATATATATATATATATATATATATTATTTTAAACATTATTTTATTGAATACCTATAACTGATTAGACATCCCATTTATTTTTTAAACTGTTTTTTTTTTTATTTATTCATCCGGTCTTCATAATAAAATTTTATTAGAAAAAATGCAGCCCAAAATGACGTCGAATTAATAAATACCAAAAATTACTTCACACACACACACACACACACACACACACACACACACACACATATATATACACACACACACACACACACACACATATATATATATATATATATATATATATATATATGCCGTTTTTGTGGCTGTTTGGCGAAGAGCTAAAAATCAAATCGCAACACATCGCCGAGCGCTCTACTTGAAGATTAATGAATTACTGCCAATAATTTCGGAATATAGGTTAGCTTTTTTCTCTCACATACCATTACTACTGTAGTGAGTTCAATCCTGACTGAATCCTTCCTTCTACTTCTGGATGTATGCTACTAAAACTCTTTCACATAAAGTCATATTGACGTCTATTCGTTTCATATTACAAGTCTCACTTTTAAACTTCTGTCAGGTTTGTGAATACCTATGCGACAACGTTATTATTTTTTATATGTTTCTATTTTAAACTCCGACATCTTAACTTTCTCAGTCATTTTCTGACCGACATGACTGGATTTCCCTTTTTTCTGTTTTTTTACTAATATTTTCATAATAATTTTTCTGATGGCCTTTCTTCTTTGGTGTTTCGACTGTATGAATTTAAACGTTTTACTATAATGGCCACTTTTTACTGTTGAACTAGCTAGATGCAACCCTATGTGATATTCTAATAATTTCTTTTCTTGCATTTCCACGCCAGTCGCCATTTTCTGTCTTCCTAAAAATTATGTTCATATATTGTTCTCATTTGTTATCACTATAGTCTTCTAATTCTTTTCAATGTCATGTAAACCATGCACCCTAGAGGCATTATAGTCTTGCTTGGGGTGAAATGATTCTTTTTTTAAAAATGACAAATTATTTTTTTTTGTTTTAAGTTAAAATATACTTCATTTTTTAAAGCTTTTAGTAATATAATTTATATGGCCGCGTGATATCTGTTATAAAACCTTAATGCTTATTATTATAAAAATATCTGCATTATAAAATATTAATATTTGCGTTATACACGCATTATATATATATATATATATATATATATATATATATATATATATATAATTCCAAGTGAAGAGGACTCAAGGTTTCTTTTATATTTTGGGTGCTCTGGCATTTATTTTATTATAAACAGTGCTCAATATAATGAGTATTATAGAGCTTAATATAATATCATATAATTATATGGTTATGTCAATTTTTCATTGCTACATGGAAATTTCTATGACCTTTGAATGTCAATCGTCTGCACAACCACACCAGCATTGCCTGATGACGAAAATTAATCTCGAAATATAGACATTTACATGTAGCAATGAAAAATTGACATAACCATATAATTATATTATATATATATATATATATATATATATATATATATATATATATATATGTATGTATTTCCAATTATTTTTGCCTTCTATTCTGCGAATTTTATCAGTATCTAAATTTAAAAATATTTAAATTAGTGAAATAGAATTATTTAGATTTCTATTTTAGCAATAACAAATCATTTACATAGAGTCAACATTCCAAGTCTCACTGTGTAACCTTGTGCCAGGTTTATAAATACATATAAAAGGGATAATGTTCTTTCTATAAGCTTGCGTTTTAAACTGACACATGTATTTGTTTTAACCAGTTAAAAAACTATTTCATTTTCTTTTTTTCTCTTTTTTTTTCAGTAATATGATTCATATGACCACGTGATCAACTGTGGAAAATACAAAATGAAGGCGAGACTTACCGACATGATTTTTTTCCTTTTCTTTTTTTCATCATTGACCAAAACAGGTACTGTATTTTTTTATTTATTTTTTATATTTTTTCTTATTTGCAATTCACTCTTATTTTCGAATGCCTGATTAACGTCGTTCGACATTCGGTCTTCGCTGATACAAACTCATTTCCCTGTCTTGCTCGATGCAAGATGTCGGGTTGCATTAGTGAAACGTTGATATGATGCTTCGTTTTTTTTTTTTAATGTTCATAAATTTTAATTTTTTTTTTTTTTTACAAAGCAAAGATTCAGGAAAAATATTTTTTCATTAATTTTAAGTTTCCAATGTTGGATACACATTTTTATTACTATATCTATTTGTTGAAGAGTCATATAAACAATAGAATTTTCATATTAACACTTGTCCTGTGACGATAGTGTTACGTTACTGTAGTGTATTGTTATTAATATTAGAGTAATAAAAACATTATACCTGCGTTGTAATAGTATTCGATATTACTGTTACAAAAACATTATTATTTTTATTATAAAAATATCTGTATTATAAAACAAACATTTAATATTTGCATTATATTAGCATTATACATATATTTACAATTATTATTACTTTTGTATCATAATAATTGTATTAATATATTAAATAAATATTAAAATTAGTTAGATAAAATTATTTAGATCTCTGTTGTAAACAATACTAATAAGATTAAAATTTAAAATATTAATATTTTCTAAGAACATGAATATTTGTATTATACTAATATATTCATATAAAAAATATATAATTTGATACAAATATCAATATTAAGTCATATAATATAAATATTTTTCATGATAAACAATTCATAAAATATATATAATAAAATATTAATATGTGCATAAAAATATTAATATTTGCATAATAAAAATATCAATATTTACATTATCATAGTAGTAAAAGGTTTCCAAAAAATATGCAGTAATATGAATGCAATGTATATTTTATTTTTAGTTAATTTTTGTATTTATATAGCCTGGTTGAAATTCCGAACACTAAGAAGCTCGTACTTATTACTATTTTATCAATATGATTGTATTGATATTTTTAGTTTTATCTATCAGTAAATAGATAAAATATATCACGAAAGAATCGTGATTTTTTGTAGTATATATATATATATATAAAACTGATTTTTTGTATTATATATATATACATATAAATTGGATAACTAATTTTTTGTATTATATATATATATATACATATACGTTGGATGTGCGTTGTGGTGCATTGGATATCGGCTCGGAACGAGAAATCGGGGAGCTGAGTTCGAATACCAGCCGAATTCATTGCATTCACTTACGCGCAAATACCCTTGGGAAAGGTATTAATCCGTCTATTCCTTCCAGTTATGGGTTAAATAACAGGACAGATTGGGTTCTATAGCCTTGGTCGGCAACCAGTCTACCGCAGAAAGCAATGACAACCTACTGAGGGATAATCTTCTGCCCAGTCAGTCATGTCTCTTTCGAGACATGATCGCCCAAGCGTGTATCACGTATGGCACTTAACTGACTCACTGACATATAAATTAGAAAGAAGCTAACCTAGAGAGCCAACGAACCTACCAAGGTTTTACCAAATTGGATCTTCAGGGCAAGTTGGCTCTGAAGATCCAATTTGGTGAAACCTTGGTAGGTTCGTTGGCTCTCTAGGTTAGCTACTTTCTAATTTATATGCGCTTTACGTGTTAGGTTACTCGTCTCGGGTTTTTTTTCTTTCGACTAGTACTTTGATTAATGTTCAAGTGTTAGTTCGTTTCTTTATTTGTTTCCATTTTTTCCCCTCGCGTTTATACTCGGTGGGTTTTTCGAGACGTGTTCAAAGACAAATTTACATTTATATATATATATATATATATATACAATATGACAGAAAGTTTTTTCTCGTCAGAAACCATTTTGCACATTTAAAAATCTACCATTCGTCGGTGCATTGAATACTGTTTTCATATCAGGTCGGGTGCTCGTACTATTCTTGAGGTTCTCGACAATATCCAAAAGAGAATCTGCAATATAATCGATCCGATGTGATGTGGCTTCCCTCTGTCTTTTCATGACTTTTTACCCTGGTACCTCGACCACATGTATTTACACGTGCTACTAGAGTAGCATCATCTAACCGTCTTTTCTACTCTGACAGTTTCTTTTCTCGCACTTCATGTTTGTGGAACTCACTTCCATTTGCTTGATTCACCTGATAGCTACAAACTCCAAAGATTTAAAGACAACATCAAATGCCACCCATCTCTTACCTTTTCTTTGATATCCACTAGCATTTCCATTCTTTCACCGTAAACCCCTATATATATATATATATATATATATATATATATATATATATATATATATAAACTAAAGAGCCAACAAACCTACCTAGGTTTCACCTAACCGGATCTTCAGGGAAGGCTGGCTCTTCCCTGAAGATCCGGTTAAGTGAAACCTAGGTAGGTTTGATGTGTCTTTAGGTTATATATATTGTCTGCTCTGCCCTACGTATTGAGCGCTTTTTTTGTTATAGATTACTCGTCTCGAGTTTTTTTCTTTGGGCTACGTACTTTGACTGGTGTTCACGTGCTTAGCTCTTTCTTTTGTTACATCCATTTTTCTCCTTCCGCGTATATACTCGGAGGGTTTTTCGAAACGAGTATAGTGATAACTTTACATTTATATATATATTCTGATTTTCAAGGCCGTAAATATGGTACCCAGTGAGAATCGAAGTCACAACTCAGTTCTAACAGGTTTTAATGAGACAAACTTGTTTAACCATTACCCTATGTGTAGCTGCCCAATCTACATTAGAATGAACTCTTCCTCCTTCATAAATACTAACCCGCGAGACTTCCTGGAAGACGCTGTCGAGACGCAGTGTAATTTGACAGTTCGGCCGGCCACTTCTATCAACTGACTAATAACACTTTTATTTGTTATATATGTTCGGTTATTTCAATACACCGGTTTAACCTACCTTCTTCTTTTCGTGTCTTTCTTTCTGTCCCTAACAGGCCCAAAAATATCTATATATATTCAGTTTAATTTCGCATTCATTGGCCGATCAGCCGATTTCTGTCGATTGAAATTTACAAAATCTTTCCCTGAAAACAATTTTCAAGCAGCAATAAATTCTCCAAAGAAATTCTCAAATTCTTGATGTGCCGTGCCACTTCAAGACTCAAGACGTAGCCGATTACGTTTGTCAACAATTTTCTGTCCGTTGTAGCTCTCAATAATTTTTGTGTTTTTCCTGTCTTCTAAACGCCATCTATTTACTCCACTATGTCATGCGTTCAATCTGACCTGTGGTTACCAGATTTTACAAGCCCTTTTCATCATTTTAACAAGCATAAAACGATTAGGAACTTCAACTGAGAATTTTTCAGCACAGCCTATAGGTAATATTATCATTTGTATTTCAATATTATCATTCGTACAATTTATGTATATTTTAAGTTCAGAAAATAAAATAGATTATACCAATAACAGAAATATTGCATAAAAATTTAATCTGGTAAGAACCTTGTCAATCGTTTTTAACACTTGTATAAAAAGATAATACTAACCAAATATATATATATGTACATAGTCATCCGCAGACAGATCTGTTTCGCTGTATCACAGCTCACCAGCACCGTTAGACTCCGATTGCTTTTTTTACCCAGGATTGAAACCCGACCGAATTGGCGTCAGTCGGCGATTCTACCTCTGGGCTATGGGCGTTCGGTAGAAGAAAGCAGACTTTTTTGCGTATACATTATCGATATACAAGCCCAATAGCCAGAGTGCTCTAATTCATTACTGAATGAGCGATGCGTAATTATATATATATATTCAAATTTAAAGAGTCAGTCGCGCGTTCGTAAAGATTCTTTTTTGTACGTTTGAAAAACTTTGGAAAATCAGTTAATATAAATCGCCTGAAGATACCGAAAGGTTGAAACCTAGGTTGCGAAAATAACTCATTTCCAAATGAAACATATTTAAAGCTCTACAATATAAATACATTGAGAACTTTTTATTACAACTGAGTACTGCTCTAATTTAATTATGACAAAAAACTAAATATATATATAGAGAGAGAGAGAGTGAGAGAATGGCAACACGTGAAAACGGAGAGGATAATCCAAAATATTTTATCTAATTAATATAAATTATCAATTAGATAAATGTAGAAAACTCAATGGAGCAAATATAATGAGACGAAAAGTTCGACACATAATTAAACGGTTATAAATCTAGAATTTATTTCGGAAATATAACGAAGAATTTTTACAATTTCCTCGTTCAGACCGTTGAGGAATAAATTATTCATTCATCACACATGTGTGTGTATGTAACATTCTTAGTCGTATTTTTAATTTTTTAAAAATGTTAATATATAATAGAGGGATGTGCATTGTGGTACAGTGGATATCGGCTCGGAACGAGAAACCGGGGAGCCGAGTTCGAATTCCGGTTGAATCCATTGTATTCACTTACGCGCAAATACCCTTGGGAAAGGTATTAATCCGTCTCTTCCTTCCAGTTATGGGTTAAATAGCAGGACAGACTGGGTTCTATAGCCTAGGTCGGCAACCAGTCTACCGCAGAATGCAATGGCAACCTACTGCGGGATAATCTTCTGCCCAGTCAGTCCTGTCTCTTTCGAGACATGATCGCCCAAGCGTGTATCACGTATGGCATTTAACTGAATATGTAATAACAATCCTTGCGCTACAAGCTCACTACAGCTTTAGAATTTACTAAAATACTTTAAACTTTTTGCCACTAAATTATAAAATAATAATAGTAATATCGTTAGAAACAAAGATTTTTGACCTGATATGCAATATCAGTTTTCCTAAATAGTAGATAATTATGGGACATGAAGCAAAGGAATTTTAGTTCTACAGAAGGATGCTGATAATACCATGAACTGAACATATGAGGAAATAGAATAAAAAAAGTACACATACTTAACATCAGAAAGAGACAGTTGGAATTTCTAGGTCACATAATGAGGAAAGAGGGTTTGGTAAAGGTGATACTCAGAGGAGAGAATGAAGGAAAGAGTAGCAGACGAAGCAACTGCATAGCTTACTTAGTGAGTTTGATTAAATAGATGGCGGGTCAGGTTTTGGAGAAATCACAAGAAGCCAAAAATTAAGAGCTATAAAGGAAAGGAAATTATGGAGAGCCATGTTTCCCAACATTCTGAAAGATCCCAACCGCTAGATGAAGAAGAAGAATCAGTGTGTAGAATGATTATTATTTCATGTGGATATTGGAGATCTTATTAAAAATAATTTGTATTGACAAATAAAAATTAGATGCTGCTACGTAATGACGTTCAGATCTTGTAAAAGTCGACCATATACCTAAAAGTATAGATCGTTAGATTGTAAGAGAGTTTCATAGTCTAATAGCGATAGTCTCTGGTACCCATATGGACTTCAGTAACAGATTGGTGTCATAAATAACTATATTCATGATGGCCGATGACGAATAAGATGCCGGTATCCTATATAGTGGATTGATTGATAACTTTAACGGCACCAATATTTAATTAGGATGTGATCTCATACAATATTCCCCATCATTGACTGATTACTATCCTCGATCTTCTATTAATGGTAAGTGTCTGCAGTTTTAGAGAACACCGGGATTCCCTTGTCTGTCCGGGATTCACATATTATTACTTAGAAAACCCTCGGGTAACATCTATTGTAGGGTTCTAGTACAGAGGTGACAGAAACCTTAACTATCTGCCCCAAAAATCAATCCAGAGATGACATAACCATCTGGCCCTAACAAACATTATGCAATCCGTACTACCTTTAATATTCTGGCACTTCAATTTAAATCAACCCATAATTGAGGGGAGAATAGAAGGATTTATAACTTTCTCAAGGGTATTTGCGCGTAAGTTAATGTAATGAACAGAAATTAATTTCCGGAATTTGAACGCAGTTCGCCTATGATATATCAATAAGTTATTTGTCATACTTGATTATACTTAAGCAAGCATGTCTCTTTCGATCCATGAATGGGCAGAAAAATTTTTCCTCGGTGTGTTGCCATTTCTTTCTGCGGTAGACTGGCTGCCAACCAAGGATATAGAACCCAATCTGTAAGAGATGGATACGTTTTCCAAAGGTTATTTGCGCATAAGTGAATGTAACGAATTCAAGCGGAATTCGAACTCTGCTCGCTAATTTCTATGCTAAAAACTTGTGAGCATTTAACCCTCTAGGGCCATTCGTATCATATTTGATACAGTATGAAAACAAGCCTTGAAAGAAATATTTTCCTGAAAAAGTTTTTAAGAGAAATATTTTATAAATTTCAAATGAAAGCAGTACTGACTGCTCAGTCAAGGAATACCAAATGTTTCCTTATAGGGAAATACCAAATGTTTCCTTATAGGGAAATACTGTATCAAATATGATACGAATGGCACTAGAGGGTTAATAACCAAACTGAAGTTAATTAGACCAAACCAAACATAGGAACAAAAGGGATACTTATACTCGACATAATAAAAACTGTTGAAGTTTACTGAATATTTTTCGCACAAAAAATAACTAATCTCTATGGGACCTTCTTTTTCTATGTGCCCTGTCCCTTCAGGACGTAGGCGATCATGGCTTTCCACGTTTCCCTATCCCGGATGGCTCTGAGCACGCCTTCTCCTGTTACACCATGCAACCCTTGTTCCGTCATCTCCCTGATTAGGTTCTTCAAATATGTTATCGATTGCCTTCCCTTGTCTCTTTTTTTCTCTCTCTGGTCTGTTAGTATCAGGTTCTCCAAGCCCTCATTCCTCGTTGCATGTCCCAGGAATTTCAGCTGTCTCTTCCTGACGCTCAGTATTAATTTCCTTTTTGTTTCAATCATTTCTAAGACCTCATCATTGTTTACATGCTCGATCCATGATATTCGCAGCATCCTTCTGTAGAACCACATTTAAGTTGCTTCAAGTTTTTCCTTCATCTTCGAAGATATTGTCCAGTATTCACTGCCATATTTTTTTTTATATGCGCGCTTATTTTTACCATCTAGCTACATAGATTTTTCCTGAATCTTTTGCTACTTATGAAATTATATCAGCAGAATTCTACACAAGGTAGTGTTTTTTGTGTTTTTTCTATATTTTTTATATCAGCACCAAATTACATTTTCTATTATAGTGTTTATTATTAGTAAGATTTAATTCTATATTAACCGCTGTGTTTTTTATGCAGTGGTTTGCATGAGAATCTGTCTTTTGAATTTATATATTTTATAACAGTTAATTTCACTTGTTTCATTTATTTATTTCAGTCTTTCTGTACCTTACGGTTCTTCACTATAATATTTAATTATTTGAAAAAAAACCTTTATTAATTTTCTTATGAAATTTAATTTAATAATCATCACATGAAATGTCCTGTGTCATATGATTCAATGCGGGAACCTACTGACGTTTAATAAAATATATTAAGTTATATTCCATTGCTTCGAGGATCTGTAGTTTGAATTTGTTGTTTTCTTGGTGTAATATAGTTATTTTTGTCGATCATCATTTTTTTTTAATATTGAGAATGTAAACACTACAACACAAAAATTCAAAGTTGATAATTTTCACATTCTAATGAACGCTAAGCATAACTGTCAACTGTTTCATTTAAAAGAAAAAATTATAGTAATATATAGCAGTACAGTTTTGTAGTTATTTTGTTACTACTACTTGCTCCCCTGAAGATGATCTCGGAAGAAGACTGAAAATACTTGGAAACTTAGGAAATGGAAACGACTGTTGAAGTTACAGCGCATTTCTCACATCATTTACTTATAATACACGAAAGTTTATTCGTGAGCATGAACGGTTTTTATCTAAAAATAAGCAGACATAATGTTTGTATTTTATTTCATCAGACATGCCTAAAAGAGAAATTGCTACTTAAATACACACACACACACACACACACACATATATATATATATGTGTGTGTGTGTGTGTGTGTGTGTGTGTGTGTGTGTGTGTGTGTGTGTGTGTGTGTGTGTGTGTGTGTGTGAATTAACAATTATTACCTGATAGCATATCCGAAATTTACACTAAATAATATTGAATCTAGATGATTTAAGAAGAAATAATAAAGACTTAATGGTCCGATTCAGAAGAGGATTACGTTGAAAATTAAATATTTGTTGGCAAAATAAATGATTTTTCTATTCTTCCGCTACGGAATTATTGATTTCTCGACGTGTGTGTAGATGTGTGAAAAGCGTAGTGATTATTGATGCCTAAAAAGGAATTGACTTGTAGAGTTTAAATTCCTGCCGGGGCCGTTGCCGTTACGTTCGATTTCTCACTTGGAAAGTTGTAAAGCCCTATATTTTCCATCAAGCCAGGAGTTAATAGCAGGGAAGACTGGGTTCTTTAGCTTTGGCTGGTAACCAGCTCACAAAAATTCTGACTGTTTCGTTTTCTACGGCTTATCAACTTTTTGAAGGTTCTTTAAAACCAGAAGATTTTGTTAGACTGTAAGAATTTTTTTTTTAGATAATAATAATTTAGTGATACAAGTTTTATTAATTAACTCACAGCTGGGGGAGTAGAAAAGTATTCATACCTTTCGAAGAATATTTGCTTTAAGTAAATGTAACGAACCGAAGTGAAATTCGAACTCCCCTCTTCAATTAACAATTCCGAGTTCTTATCAGTTACCACGCACACACCCAAGCTTACTTATATCCCCAGATATCGACCAGACTCGATGTTGCTTAACTTCAGTGATCTTGCAGAAACCAGCGTGATGTGGCCGTAAATCTAACTCAAGAGAAGGACAAATAAAAGTAAAACTGGTCGGGTAGTAACCTTAATACAGTAAAAGAAAACAGTTGCTACGTAGAACACAGTTATAACATCTTATGCTACAATGGAGAAATCTACAGGATTAACGGGCATAAAAAGCATAAATAAACACAATCTGTTAATGTGTTTACAATGTATGTGAAAGTCTCCAGGATTATTCAGTCATTAAAGTATTTATGGGTCGGCTAATTAGGTAAACGATGTGCATTGTGGTGCAAGGATGTGCGTTTTGGTACAGTGGATATCGACTCGGAACGACAAATCGGAGAGCTGAGTTTGAATTCCAGTTGAATTCCTTGCATTCACTTACGCACAAATATCCTTGGGAAAGGTATTGATCCATCTCTTCCCTCCAGTTACGTGTTAAATAACAAGACAGATTGGTTTCTATAGCCTTGGCTGGCAACCAGTCTACCGCAGAAAGCAATGGCAAACTACTGCGGGATGATCTTCTGCCCAGTCAGTCATGTCTCTTTCGAGACATGGTCGCTCAAAGCGTGTATCACGTTAGGTAAAAATGCTTTGCGATCTCAGAGGAGTTTAAACATTTTAGCAGAGGCCAAAAATCGGACAGGAACCAGATCACTTACTACCGACTAATCATAAATACAGTCATAATCATAACTACAGTCATAACTACAGTCATAAAGAAATGTAAAGATACATAAAAATGACTTACATTTAAAGAATTCAAGCCTAAATGAAATCTAGCTCGCCGAACATGCAAAAAAAAGTGGCGATTTTAAGAGAGGGAGAGAAATACTAAAATAATATTATTCATTGCACAGCCCACACATGGAACGTCTAGTTAGGTAAAAATGCTTTTACGATTTCGAAGAATTTTTAACTTTTTTCATGGCTTCTGCTCCGAAGAACTTAGGTCACTGGTGCCTCCACCACAAGAATTTACTGGAGCAACCAGACTGGCATCAAAGTCCCACCCTTTTACTTCTAAATCAAACAAATGCAGGCAACAATTCTACTCCAGCAGCTTCTTTCCTTGCGCTTCCCGCCTGTGGAACTCCCATCCATATACTTGCTTTCCTGATGTCTATAACCTCAAAGAATTTAAATGCAAAGTCAGTTCCACTCTCTTATCCACCTAACTCCAACCCTTTTTATATCACCCCGTGTATCTTGTCTTTTTACTTTCTCTCTACCTTCGTAACTGTTCTCACTCCTGTGTTCATATTCTTCTCTTGCCCTTTCTCTTTCACCCCCTGTAGCTGGTTCGCCTTTGTCTTCACTCTTTTCCTGTCTAAAACTTTAACTCTCTTATGTAGCCTCCTGCACACCAATGGCAGTACCGCCTTGCTTGGGGTGAAATGATTAAAAAAAATACCTTGGTTTTCAATAACATTGCACCAAATTTCATGTCAATTGTGTATTCCATCAGAGGAGAAAGATTCCGAAAAAAAATAGTATGTTTTTCGAAAGTCTGTTCAAACTGCCTGTAGTGGAACCAATTTTAATCAGAAGATGCCACAGTATGCAGCCTTGTGGGTGATTAATGATTTTCAATCATACAATCCTTTTTTCCCACGAACGAAACGTCACAAACTTATAACTACTCTATCTATATTTCCATAAGAAATTTCCAGACAAGTTTCATTTCTAAGTTCCAGCACTGTAGACAATCACAGATAGAACTTGTTATGCTGCATATTCAAGTTCGAACAACCTACATACTCTTCCTATTCCATTAAGAAAAAAGTTCCACTTAGGTATCTTCTTTGCAAGAACCGCTAGCCTGATCAGTACATTCTTAAACTCTTCGAGTCTACGCTCAACGCCTATCAATCCAACATATCCTTACAATCGGCACTTACATCCTCTGTCCGTACAACAGCCTTATTCAATAAACATCATCCTTCAGTAACTCTTCTGTTTTATATTAATGAACATAAATTAAGCAAGGTTTCTCTCTATCATCTTGGTTGCATTTTGGTTTCAGAATAAATTGACAGAAATGATAGCAGTATTGTGTTTATAATTCTTCTTATTAAAATTTCACGGTCAAACCATACAGAAAACACACATTCTCGTTTGTTCTCGAATCAAAAGCATCGCATCAGGATCGTCAGACTTAAAAAAAGTGTTTTTGTTTATTCCAAAGTAATTCCAGTGGTACTTGAGGCTGGATCAAGTCTACTGATTTATTGATCTAGCTAAGTAACAGGTTGGTTCAATGTGTCTGAAGTCTTCAACGAATAATGCTCGAGCTATATAATTAGTGTTCATCACTGGATTAAGAGAACTGACAAGGAAGAAGCTCATGTTAAAATATATATTTCTTGTGTTCGATGTTCTTCTTCTTCTTCTTCTTCATCTTCTTCTTCTTCTTCCTCCTCCTCCCCCTCTTCTTCTTCTTCATCCATGTGCCTTGTTCTTTCAAGACGTAGGCGATTATGGCCTTTCACGTCTCTCTGTCCCTAGTGGCTTTTAGCACGCCTCCTGTTACACCACGCAACCCCCGCTTTACTATCCACCTGCTAAGGTCCGTCAAGTATCTTACACGCTCTTTTCCCCTGTCACTTTCCCTCTATATGGCCTGTGAATATCAGATTCTCCAAGCACTCCTTCCTCATTGCATGTTCCAGGTACTTTAACTGTCTTTTCCTGATGCTCAGTATTAATTTCTTTTTCGTTTCCTTTCTTTCCAAAACCTCTTAACTGCTCGCGTGGTCGATCCATGATATCCGCAGCATCCTTCGGTATAAGCACCTTTCAGTTGCTTCAAGTTTCAAGTAATTGTCATCATTAAACTAAAATTTTATTGATTGAATTATATATACTACATAACCATTGCATGGAGGCAGGCATTTAGTATGAATAGCGGTAGTTCAATTTCCTTGCCCCCAAATTCTTTTTGATCGTTTTAGTCAACTCAGTACACGGCTTAACAAGATAGGAAGGGAAAAAAGCTTAGATGAGATCGAAATGCCACTTGCCATAAGAAGCGGTCTATTTTTCCTCCGAAAAGTACAAAAAAATAGAATAAATAAAAAATGAAGATAATGGTCATTGCAGCGAAGCAAGGCGGGAATATCCAAATGATTACTGCAAAAGCCAGCTGCATCGCCCATGGAATATTCCATCTTTAGTTCACTAATTAGTTCTCACCTCGCGTCTCTTTCGTCACGAAGCCTTTTTCAGAGTCGCATAACCCGGGGATAATGTACTGGCTTCTGATCTTCTTCCAGGAAAAATTGTCCCTTTGAAATCGGTTCAATTTAACATCGACGAGCAACTCTTGAAGAAGAAGCTAAGTAAATACCGGAGGTGAATGATGACGATGAACTGGGTCAAGAACATCACGTTCTTGATACTTAAAATCATAGGAAAGAAGGAAGTCCACACAAATGGACCGCTTAATGAACATTATAAAAGTAGATAGTATATTACCCGTCAAAATCTTAGGCTTATGTATGTATGGATCAGGATATCGGTTTTGTATAAAGTATCTGTGCCCTCTGTCTAAGTTCTACGTCCTGTAAAAAGTGCCACACAAACATTATACATATTGCGTCTACGTACATTTATACTGCTCCCTTCCACTTCTCTGATTAGTTTATTGATGCTAAAATAAAACTTATTAAGGAAGGCATCGCAGTTTTTCTAATCCAAGAACTTTCGATCTTTTCTAAGATCATCATCATTAAAAAGGCAATCTTATTTTAATTTTTAAATTGTCATTTGCGATTACGATTTCTCAAGATTTTTATCAGAAAACTGTGAAGAATCTAAAAGTAAAAAGAAATAATAGAACTATACTATTCAATGATATATATACATATATATATCTAAACTTATGTATAAACGGAACTTTGTGTGTGTGTGTGTGTGTGTGTGTGTGTGTCTGTCTGTCTGTCTGTCTGTCTGTCTGTGTATCCGTTACCTATAGACTCCGAAACAGCTGAACCGATTTTCTTTAAATTTTCCACAGTTGTACTATAAGTATCTGCGAGTGTTCTTAGCTAGGTTTTGTGTCAAGGTACTCCCAATAAATATCGAAAATCGATAATCAAAAAAATCGGGTTATAGAAGGAGTGGTCCGATTTTAATCAAATTTGATACACTCATAGATAAAGACATAAAAAAAGATATTCAGAAGTTTCAATGTTGCAGTTCTTACAATAGTGCAGAAAATTGATAATATATATATATATATAAAAGGCAAGATACTTGTGTGTGTGTCTGTTTATCTGTCTGTATGTCCTTTATACTAATCCCAAATTTTTATCCGATTCTCACTAAAATTCACACAAATATTCTTTAGGCTGAGTCTGAGCTCCAGGACCATGGATTAGTTTTAAAGCTTTCATTACACCCGAGCAACGCCGGGTTATACTGCTAGTATATATATATAATCTAGCTACACTATATATATATATATATATATATATAATCTAGCTACACTAAATAGCTGTGAGACGACAAAATAGGCTTATCTGCAGATTATATATATATATATATATATATATATATATATATATATATATATAATCTGCAGACAAGCCTGTTTTGCCGCCGCACAGCTATTTAATGTAGCTAGCCGGGATCGAAACCCGACTGATTTGGCATCAGACGATATCGTTCCACTGCGCTATCGGCGTAGGGCAGAGAAAGGCAGCTTTAAGGTTAGTCACAGGATGTAAAGTAACAGCCAGTAAATGAGAGCGTTCAATTTAGTGGCTGAAACAAACTGCGTTCAATTCATTAACCAAAGTATGTAGCTTAAAGCCGTAAGTAGTTACCATATATAAATATATCAGTCAGTAAATGACATGCGAGATATACGCTTGGGTGATCATGTCTCTTTCGACCCCTGATTGACTCGGCAGAAAATTTCCACTCGTAGCGGGAGGAAAAAGAGATGCCTCTTCCATGGGCATTTGTGCGTGAACTGGGGCAAGAAGTGGCTTGTCAACTTCAATTCATCTAAGACCAAGCTGTTGTCTGTCAACCATTACAGGCAACCTCTCCTGCCTCCCATAAGCATGGACCAAGCGATTCTACCGGAGAGTAATACACTACGCCTCCTCGGACTTACCCTGTCCTCAGACCTCAAATGGAACCACTATATTGAAGCCATAGCAAAATCTACTGCTAAGAAGGTTGGGTCACTATGTCGATCCAGTATGTTTTTTCCACCTGAATCTATCCTGCATATATACGAGTCAACCATCCGTCCATGCATGGAGTACTGCTGCCATTTATGGTCAGGTGCCCCTGCCGTTCTCCTCAGTGTCCTTGACAGGCTCCAAAGGAGAGTCTGTAATGTGATAGGTACTGATCTGGCGGCTCGACTGCAGCCACTTCCCTATCGTCGAAATGTGGCCTCCCTTTGTCTGTTCTATAAATACTTTCATGGCTTCTGCTCAGACGAACTTAAGTCACTGATGCCTCCTCAACAGGTCTTTACTCGTGCAACTAGACTGGCAACTGGGTCCCACCCATTCACAGGTTAGCCTAATGCAGACGAAAATTCTACTCCTGCAGCTTCTTCTCTCGCACGTCCCGCCTGTGGAACTCGCTCCCGTATTCTTGCTTTCCTGACGGCTACAACCTCCAGAAATTTAAATGCAAAGTCAATACTCATCTACTAACCACTGAACTCTAGCTCTCTCCCCACCCCCGTATAACCTTCCCTTTCTCTCCACCTATGTATCTGTCATCGCACCTGCTTTCTCAGCTTTCTATTGTTCCTTTCTAACTAGTTTGTACTCCTCACTCTTTTCTAATTAATATTTTTATATTTATGTAGTCCCCTGCACATCAGTGGCGTTTCCGCCTTGCTCGGGGTGAAATGATTATATATATATATATATATATATATATATATATATACTTAATACTTCTCTCCTTCTTTCTAAAATGGGTGCATAACGTAGGATGGTTAAAAAAAACTAGCTAACATTCTTCCGCAATAAACACAGAAACAATATAGTGATAATGATTGACTGAAATAAGTCTTACTAGCTAACCCTTAGTTGTCTTTGAGAAGAGGTGGATTGATACCTTTTCCAAAAATATATGTGCGTATATATATAAAAAAAACAACGAATTCAACTGGAATTTGAACTCGACTCTCCGATTAACAATTAACCATAAATCAGTTAACCCAACCTGATATAGCCGTAAGCCAACTAGTATATGAAATAAGTGCTATGACATATATTTTATCTTAATGATAGATAGATAGATAGATAGATAGATAGATAGATAGATAGATCAGGGATCTTATATATCATTGTCGTAACGCTTGTAATGTCATGTTGTAACGCTTATTTCCACTTTCACTGTTCACAACACAAAAATATACTGAATATCTTTTTTAGCTTATAATCTATTCCATAAAAACCATGGCCGAAAGTACTTGAAATTCATTTAAACTAATTCTTTTACAAGATTCTTAACTGAATATTTGAGAAATCTTGTCAGATAAATATTCATTCCGATAGATGTAAATAAATATACTGTTTAATAATAAAAACAGAACATCTACTCAAATATGAGGATCCATTAAGAATAACGTTCAAACAAATAAAGTAAAATATTTGGAATTTAATCCATTTCTTAATATATATATATATATATATATATATATATATATATATATATATATATATTTATATATATATGAGTGGACAGCAAACTTTCTTTTAAGCATGTTTCATTGAAAACGACCAACGACGAAGATTTTATTAATTTTTATTAAATTTTTCAGCATTCTAGCATATTTTCTTTTTGCTGGAGACAAGGAATGTAAAAATATTCCGTAATTAGAATTTTTAATGTGATAGATCCCAACTTGGCAGCTCAGATACAGTCACTTTCTCACCGGCGCAATATGGCTTCCTTGGGTCTCTTCTACAAATACTTTCACGGCTTCTGCTCCAATGAACTTCGCTCACTGGTGCCTCCTATATATAAATTTACTCGAGCCACAAGATTAGCACCTAGATCCCACCCTTTTACTGTGAAACCAATAAAATGTAAACGCAGATTCTACCCTAACAGCTTCTTTTCTCGCACTTCACGTCTATGGAATTCCCTTCCATTTACTTGCTTTCCCAAAAACCACAATCTCCAATAATTTAAATGTAAAGTCAATAGTCATCTCCCATCTCACTAACCTGCATCCCCTCTCTCATTCTCCCTTCTCCGTCCACTCCACTCTCATCAGTATTCTCATCCTTCTCTTACCCACTTCCTGACAGCCACTATAACCTATCACTCTTTCTCATAACTTTCCTCTTATGTAATCCCCTGCAAAGCAGTGGCAGTAAAATGGCTTTCTTGGGGCGATATGATTATAAAAAAATTACTTTCCCATGCGCTTTCAGCCACTTCATTAGCCGCTCTAAACACACACACACACACACACACACACACACACACACACACATATATATATATATATATATATATATATATATATATATACAGTGCGTGTATTTTGGTAGCATCCTTTCTTTTAAACACTTTGTATTAAACGATAGAGATAACTTAATCTTGCAGATTTTCTTTTCTATTTTCTCATGTTTTCTAATGAGGTTTTTTATTTCCAAATTATATTTACGCAAATATTGTCCATATGTTAAACGAATACTTTCAAACGTCATCGTTCATAATCGGGGTTAAATTTTACGATCTGACAATTTTAAACATCAACAATTGCCTTGTGGCAGAAACGTTTAACTACATTTTGAAGAACTAAATAAACGTTAAGAAATTTTTTTTTTAACTCAAGGGATGTAATAATGTGATCACGTGCAAGCGTGAAAATATGTGATCACGTGGAGGCGTGAAAATATGTGATCACGTGGAGGCGTGAAAATATGAGATCACGTGGAGGCGTGAATTATCTGATTACGCGGAATACTTAGAGCTGCAAAAACAATTTTAAAGGCCATAAAAATACATTAGGGAATTTAAAAATTCAAGGGAAGTAATTATGTGAATTATCTAATTCCGCAGAAGCAAGAATTATTTACCTTAAATACATTTCAAATATACTAAACACATTGAAGAATGTGTCCAGAAATTTGGTAAGCTGTGCGATTGAAAAGATGTTTATTACTTCTGATGTGTAGTGCCTCTAAAATTTTAAGGCAGCTAATGTCTGTGTGTTGATCGATAATTTTATTATTGTCTATAAGAATTTTACGAATGTCGGACTGCAGAAGGGAAACAGTATGTGACTTAATATGTTGTGTAATGGCGTTAGAATCATTTAAATGCATAGTTAATTGTCTAGATAGCCGGGTAGTCGTAAATCCAATGTAGGTATGTGGATTAGAAGAGCATTCTTCAAAAGGACATATGAATTTATACACAACATTTGTTCATTACTACCCTTGAATTTAAAAAAAATTCTTAACGTTTATTTAGTTCTTTAAAATGCTGCAAGGCAATTGTTAATGTTTAAAATTGTCAAATCGTATAATTTGACTCTGATGATAAACGATGACGTTTGAAAGTACTCTGTTAGCCTATGGACAATATTTGCATAAATATAATTTGGAAATAAAAAGCTTCATTAGAAAATATGAGAATATACGAAAGAAAATCTGCAAGACTAAGTTGTTTGTATCGTTTAAAACAACGTGTCTAAAACAAAATTATATATATATATAATATTGGTCGGCTACGTGTTTCAGAGCACACAAGTTTGCCAGGGTGGCTATCAAAGCAGTATTACGCTCAACCGACAGGCCCAACCTGTGGTTTTTACTGCAGTTAGGCCGAACATACCTTAGTTAAGTTTCTGAGAGGGAACGCATAAGCATGAATGATCAGTTTTTTTTTAATAATGCATGTAAGATCAGTTACGATCAATTTTGATTTCATCGGATTCCAAATTCGACTTATGGTACTTGGGTTAGGGCACCTCGACGTGGTGAAATGATTAGTAAACTTGTATCGCTAGAAATATGACGACTGAGTATTGATTCCGATCCTCACTAGTTGCCCCATTCTTTCAGCCTTGTGCTACATCTAAGCTACGCTTATAAAATCACTTTGGACACCTTAGCGTGGTGCAATGGTTATCAAGCCTGTCTTGCTAGAACACATTACCACTGAGTAACTAGTTTTATCCACACTGGGTTCCCCATACTGTAGGCCTTTTGCCACATCTAAGGTACGTTTACAAAATCACCATAAGATTTTGGTAACCCGTGGTGTAGTTTTTAAACACTTTCCAAGAGAAAAAAAGTGACGCGCGCTGGGGTATAATCAGAAGTGACCTCCCTGACTAATCGACCGTAGTGAGATTCAAACCCGGCCACAAAGTGAACTTTCTAACCACACGGCCCCGCCATATATATATAGGGTAGCGTAATCGGCTGATATCTTCTCCCCAACTGATATATATATATATATATATATATATATTGGCGATATATATATATATATATTGGCGATATATATGTATATATATATATATATATATATATATATATATATTGGTGAGATTAGCCGATTACGCTACCATGGTTGCAACCTTTTCGGTTTCGTTAGGTGATAAATGTGTGTGTGTGTGTGTGTGTGTGTGTGTGTGTGTAAATAGGTTGAGAAATTAGATTTTATTTTTTTTTATTATTCTTGTGTTTTCGCAACCGCAGAGCCAACGATTTTCCTTTCATTCCTTTGGCTGATAAACAATGACGTATCCAGTTTCAGGGCCAAATATATACAAAATAAACAGATTAAGAATAGACGTGTTGTTGGACTGGAGGCGATGAATCCTTTTTGATGGTCTTCGTTGATTAGGCAAGGAGAGAAGATGAACAGGTATCGGAACTGGGAAAGGGAACAACGGGAGGAGAGAAATTCTTTTCTTTCACAATTTATTTTCCATGGTTTCTGACGAAGGCCTTTCTCTCCGTAGATATAAATTCGTTTGAATTTGTATGATTGTCAGTATCCTCGTTTTACTACCTAAACACACGCACGTGTTTATTGTCATATCCACTACGTTCCTGCCGTAGTACGCTCTTCTTTAGATGATATACGTTGGAATTTCGAACAGAACTCTTTCTTTAGTCCACGGGATAAAATTGTTCTAGTTCAACGTGTCATGCCGTTTCTTGATGTCTCAGTTTTCAGTTAATTCTCATAAGTAACTGAACTCTACAAGATTTTGTTCCCCTCTGCTATGGACGTGGTGTAATGTTTAGCAAGCTCGTCTCGCAGAAACCTGTTATAACTGAATAGTGAGTTCGATTATCACCAAGGAACCCCATACATTTGGCCTTGTGCCACATCTAAGCGGCGCTTAGTAAATCAATGGACACCTCAAGGTGGTGTAATGGTTAGCAAGCTGTTTCGCTAGAATCATTGCAATTTAGTAGTGAGTTTGATTCTCACTGAGTGTCCTTTAGTTTTGGCCTTGTGCCACATCTAAGTTACCCTTAGAAGATCAACACCTCTGATATGGGCAGGTATTAAATTTACAATTCTTTGAGATTACTTCAACCAACACTTTTATTTGATTGGGCCACATTTCCTTGGATAAATAAAGGGTTCAGTTCGGCATTCACCTGAAGAATGTCGGAGCGTACAACGGCCGGAAAGTCGTGAATATAACACTATTGAAGAAGACAACATCCTGAACTATATATATATATATATATATATAATCGTGTCGGCCCAAGCAAGGCATTTTCCTGCCAGTGTTGAGCAGGAAGTTGCATAGGAGGTAAGTTATGAGAAAGAGTGACAGGTTACAGGGGGGGTGTCAGGAAAAGGGTAAGAGAAGGATGAGAATATTGATGAGAGTGGAGTGGACAAAAAAAGGATCATGAGAGAGAGAGAGCGGAAGCAAGTTAGTGAGATTGGAAATGACTATTGACTTTACATTTCTTGAAGATTATAGCTGTCGAGATAGCAAGTAAACGGATGGGTATTCCACAGGCGGGAAGTGCCAAGAAGCTACTGGAGTATAAATATATATATGTGTGTGTGTGTGTGTGTGTGTGTGTGTGTGTGTGTGTGTGTGTGTGTGTGTGTGTGCGGCGCGTGCGCGCGATTTAAATAATGTATTAAAGAATAATTTTTATCACCTTGAACTTTATTTTTAGTAGCTGGGTAGATATTCCGCTTATTTATTGAACATACCGGACCGGATATTCGAGAAATCTTATGCAAGAAAAAATGCAAGATTCAAAACTGCGTCCTCCTTAGCAGGAGAAACTGTCGTCAGATCCCACATGCTTTAGACCGACTCGGCTGCGAAGCGTCTCGCAGATCAAGCAAAAACATATGTAGATTCAATACTATGGTTTTATTCAAGTTAATCAAATAAACCCCAGTCAATGTGACTTTCTTTGGATGTCACACAGGTTTTTAACCGCAGATATCCTATGCTGGACTAAAAATTGAAACCTTACTGCTCAGGCTTATTAATAAGTTGAAATCTAATTTAATCATGCACAATTAATGAGATGACAATTATCTGTAAAGATGCTGCAATCTATCTATCTATCTATCTCTCGTATTCCGTTCCTTTCTATCTCAGTCTATTCTTATCTATCTATCTATCTATCTATCTATCTATCTATCTATCTATCGTATTCCGTTCCTTTCTATCTATCTCAGTCTATTCTTATCTATCTATCTATCTATCTATCTATCTATCTATCTATCTATCATAGTCTATTTCTTTCTTTATAACTATCTATCTTTTTATCTCTCTATCTATCTACCTATTTCACAGTATATTTATATATATATCACTCTCCCTCTATCTATCTATCTATCTATCTATCTATCTATCTATTTCTCAGTCTATTCGTATCTATTACTCTCTCTAAGCCAATTATTCTATCTATCTATTTATCTATCTATCGAGTGTCTCTCAATCTATCTATCTATCTATCTATCTATCTATCTATCTATCTATCTATCTATCTATCTCAGTCCATTTGTGGATATTCTCTGCTGGGAGAAAAATGACACCTTAAAATAGTGCCTTGTAAATGCAAATCCTTCCCAGATTCACGAAAGTAAATAATCTGCTCAGTTTCGTATCAGGACGTAAACAAAGCAATTTATGAAGAATAATGTTTTTTTTTTATTTACTATTTCGACTGGTTTTATCACTTTAGGCCTAATTTTACTTTATTTTTTTCATTTAAAGTGCTATGTGTAAAGTTAATTCCATTTCTAGAACCAACAGCATTGGTTGGAGTGGGGCGTTAATCACTGATTTTATTATCACTTTGTTATCATGGATTTTTTTATTACCTTATGATTTTTTTGTCATTCCACCCCAACCAAAGTAGTACTGCCACTGGTGCTCAGGGGGTTACACAAGAGGAGAGTGATGAGAAAGAAGAACAAGTTACAGGGGATGTCAGTGAATGGGCAAGAGAAAGATAAGAACACTGGTGTGAAGAGAGCTGCATGAGAGTAGAGTGGAAAGGGAAAAGAACATGATACAAGGGTTGTCATGGAAAAGATGTGAGTCATGGAGATAAAAGATGGCAATTGACATTGCATTTAAATTCTTGGAGAGTGTAGCTGTCAAGGAAGCAAGTATACGGAAGGGAATTCCACAGGCGGAAAGTGCGAGCAAAGAATCTGTTGCAGTAGAAGTTGCGGTTGAATTTGATCGATTTCACCGTAAGAAGTGGAACTTTCCTATCATTAACTCACTGAAATAAAACACACTTTAGGCAACAAAACTTTAGATTCATCAAACAGATAGCAATCGGAACAATTTTTTTACCTGCAGAAAACAGAAAGGTTTCTTCAACTCGTTAGATGCGAAACTCATTATGGCATAGTCACACGTCTCTACATTTCAGTTTAACTTTAGAAAATCACAAAACTGTGAATCTAGTAAAGTTATTCCAAATAAATTTTCTTAATGTGTGTATGTCTGTGTTTGTGTGTATGTCTGTGTTTGTGTGTGTGCTTACATAGAGGCAAAAGCACTCAAGTATACATATATTTATATCATTACGCACGTATACGTAGGAACGTGTGCCCGACTGGTTAGAACGTTCACTTTCGCCCGAGTTCGAGTCTCACCACGGTCGATTTGCCGGGAAGATGAGTTCTTGATATTATCGGTCTGAAGGAGTCGATTCTAGCGTGCAGCATTTTTGGAAAGTGCCTGAAAGTCATACCAAGCTTTGCTGACCCAAAGTTAGTGAGTCAAATTGAGTAGAAGGCACTTTTTGAGGAGCCATCCTGGCCTTGGTCAGATTGCTGCGTTCAGAGCGGATAACGCACGCTCTACCGGTAATTGTAACTAAAGTAGGCTCAGCATAGTTGCAGTATAAAAACAGGTGGACTCTGTGAGTGTTGGCAGACACAAGTGTGTCTGAACAAGCGTATGCAATGGGTTTTAGCTAGTCGTCCCGGTATGCAGGAATCCTCGAATACGAGTGGCCATTATTATTATTATTATTATTATTATTATTATACGTATGTGAGAATGTTATACACACACACACACACACACACACACACACACACACACACACACACATATATATATATATAGGTATATATATATATAGGTATGTACATGTGCAGATATGTGTGAATATACATGTGTATATATACATGTATTTGTGATTGTATTTTTGCGTAGCTTCTTCTCCTTCTGTATCTTTGTTTGTACATATGTGTGTGTGTGTGTGTGTATGTGTGTGTGTGTGTGTGTGTGTGTGTGTGTGTGTGTGTGTGTGTGTGTGTGTGCATACCTATATGTGCAGATTTAAGGAATTAAATGATTTCATAGATGTTTGGCGTAGATATATACACACATGCATTCACACACACACACACACACACACACACCACACACACACACACATATATATATATATATATATATATATATATATATATATTGACTCGATAGGCAGGAATATACACATATATGTATGCTTGTGTTTTTTCCTTTATTTTTTTTTTCTTTTATTTGTCCACTATTTTTTCCCTTGTTCTTAGTTTTGGCACCAGTTACAGAAAACGAAGGGATATTAATAATGTCTAAAAAAACCTTTTCCAAGAAAAAGAATCTTTTTTCTTCATATATTTTGCTATATTCATTTTCGTTTTATTTTCAAACAAATCTTATCGATGCAGAAAACACTTCGGTGGTTAATCTCGTGACGGAAGAGGCGGGACTTTGTCAGTCTCGCTTCTCATCTGTATTCGCGTTCCAATTATAAAATGCTGGTCCAGCTTTATTTCCGTTAAATACCTACATCGCGCCCATCGCAAGGACGACTTGAACTAACGCTTTACTGCAGTTTCAAATTATTGAAAGCAAATTTAATTTAGGACCTAATTAAAATTTTAATTAGGGCTAAAATCAATATATCAGTACAAAAAAAAAGAAAAGAGAAAGAATCATGTCGGCTGGAGCATGTATCGATTTTTGAAAGAATCAAACACGCGACTAGGCACGTGATTAAGTGATATCGTTAATCCGACCAATCGTTTCGATGTATAACTGTGGTGTAGATCAGTTCAACCTTTTCCTACTTGGCTCGTAGGCAGAAACTTAATTAAATATCCAATCTCAATATATTTACATATATGCATTTCTACACTGTTTCTCTCATGCGGACGTCAATCACCGTCTATAATTTATATTGTGCTATACATATGGCACAATGAAGAATTCATATCTTGTGTATATAAGATCCTTGTCTATCCATGTTATAAATCTGAAATCCCAACCACGCAAGGAATAGTTATTTATTCATCCACTAAGCCTATACTACCGTTGTATGATTTTACTTTCATTGATAAATTAATATGTGTATATTTACGTTTCTTAGAAACAAATAATATTATAATAGTTTGCGTAATTATTGGAAATGATTTATCATACATTCCGACAAATATGATGAATAAATTATTTGTGAAATATATAAAATATCCAGACATAACACTTATCTGTAATTTATTAAAGAGTTATATGCTTTTATATAATATCCGTTGTAGTTTGGGTGCCTGTCTTGTCGAATATTTGTCAAGCGAAAAGGCGAATCAGTCTAGATGTATGCAAGTTAATGTTTTCGGATTGAGAAAATCGTTGAGAGAAAAAAAAGATTTTTCGCTTGTCTGCCTTTTGTTTACTTCCTTTTGTTATGTATCAATAAGAGTGGCGTGGAATTCTAAAGAAATGCTCGTATATTTTTTGCAGAATTGCTTTGACCGTATTTGGTAATTATTGAAACTTTATTTCATACATAGATAGATAGAAAATAGTAAACTGAGATGCATAAGAATAGACTGAGATAGATAGATAGATAGATAGATAGATAGATAGATAGATAGATAGATAGATTGAGATTCGTAAGAATAGACTGAGATAGATAGATAGATAGATAGATAGATAGATAGATAGATAGATAGATAGGTAGAGAATAATAAACTGAGATGCATAAGAATAGACTGAGATAGATAGATAGATAGATAGATAGATAGTTAGATAGATAGATAGATTGAGATTCGTAAGAATAGACTGAGATAGATAGATAGATAGATAGATAGATAGATAGATAGATAGATCGAGAATAATAAACTGAAATACATAAGAATAGACTGAGATAGATAGATAGATAGATAGATAGATAAGAATAGGCTGAGATTCGTAAGAATAGACATAGATAGATAGATAGATAGATAGATAGATAGATAGATAGATAGATGATTGCAGTATCTTTACTGATGGTTGTCATCTCATTAACAATGCATCATTAAATTAGTTTTCAACTTAATAATAGGGCTGCTCTCTAAGGTGTCGCTGTTGGCTATGATTTTAGCCATTTTCTATGATAAATTCTAGGATTAATGTTATTTTACATGTAACAGTATGTATGTGGTGTTATGTATAATGTACAGTAGTGGTATGTATTATATACGAAATCATTAAAATGAACAAAACATTTGGACAATTTTTATATAATTTATGTCTTCAAAAGAAAAAGCTCTGAAGATCACATGCAAAATGACAAAAAACTTAATCATCACATCTTGTCTATCATTTCTAATGAAACATATATATATATATATATATATATATATATATATATATATATATATATATAAAATAAGTAAAAAGATCAAGGACTTATCGCTGGGCTTCTCACGTTTTCCAGAAATGCCCCATCTATTCAGAAGCAAGATAAATCAATTAAGTTTCAGAACAGAGATCATACTGAGTTCTAAATTCGTTGAATAAAACAATGTTAGTTTTTTACTCTAATTCAATTTTAAATTTCTTGAACCCCAAAGACATTACGACGTAACATAATGCAATCTGAAATTGTTCGATTATGCGCATTAGATAAGTTTTCCGTTTCAGAAAGCAATCTGCATAAAAAATCTTAAATAAATGAATACAGTAAACGCTTCTAACATTTTATATTTCACCCAATTTTAGAAAGATTTATTTTTTTGTAATATTAAAAAAATCAGGTTATATTATTTGACAAGCATAATCATTTTAATGCTTAATTATTTATTTACATAATTATTTATTTAGCACTATATTCAAAATTTATAGTTTTGTTTTATTTTTATTTTTAAATTATTGTTTATTATGCACACACACATAGGCACATACAGATATATATATATATATATATATGTGTGTGTGTGTGTGTGTGTGTGTGTGTGCATGTATATATATATATATATATATATATATATATATATATATATATATATATAAGAAAAACTGAGAAGTATAAACAGTTAATTACTGACTTCCTGTGACGAGTGGACGGACAGGTCGGTTTACGAAACTCTGCAGTTAGGATACAGAAGTTAACAGCAATCAACTGACCTTTACCTTGTATTAATTCTACATTTTGATTGAAAACTTACTCTCTATTTCATGTATGATGGACTCTCACGATTAACTATAACACGACAAAACGACGGGTGAGTTCATCATACATAAAACAGAGAGGTACTTTTCAATCACAATATATATATATATATAGAGAGAGAGAGAGAAAGAATTGAATTAATAAATATGCATATAAGAGTGCACAAACTGCCAGTTTGAAATATGCACCTGATGATTGCATAACGCATGAAACTCAGAATCGTGTAATAGATGTAGGATAATATATATATATATATATATATATATATATATATATATATATATATATAAATAAAATTATAATTTAACTTAGTCGACGCGTTTCTTTCTCTGGTGAACTTTATTAAGCCCAATGTATTTTATTTTACATATATCTATAAACAAAAGTAAAACTGTTATAAATTTCACAATCTTATTTTAATTTAAGATCTCTCATTAATATACATCAAACTAATTATAATTCAAGGTAAATTATAGATGATACTAAATGATGTGATTTAATGTTAAATAAACTAAAGTTAGTAAATGTTCTTTTGTTTTTTCATAATATAATTATTTATATCATATTAGGTTGGCAGTAATTTATATATTATATCAGCCCGGCTGTAGTCATTCACTCCCTGGCGTGACGTGGCTTCCCTGTGCCTCTTCTATAAATACTTTTACAGCTTCTGCTCCGATGAACTTAGATCATTGGTATGATTGGTATGAATTTGCACGAGATACTAGATTAGCAACTAGTTCCCACCCGTTTACAGTGAAACAGGTAAAATGTAACCGCAGTTTCTACTCCAACAGCTTCTTTTCTCGCGTTCCCGCCTGTGGAATTCCCTTCCATATACGTACTTCCTCGACATCTACAATCTCCAGGAAATTAAATGTAAGGTCAATAGACACCTCTTATCACACTAACTCGCATCCATTCTCTCAAACTCTCTTCTCATCTACCCCACCCCCACCCTCAGTATCCTCATTCGTCTATCATCCTTCTCCCGACATTTCCTATAACTAACCACTCTTTCTTATCACTTTCCCCTATGTAACCCTCTGCACAACAGTGGCAGTGGAATGCCTTGCTTGGTGTGAAATGATTAAAAAAAAATTGATTTTTAATTTAACTATTTCGTGCAATCGTAAATATTTCTTTATAAGTCTTTACTAATTCTATTTTGTCTGTTCATATAGAATCTAACGTATACTTATTTAAAGTAAACAATATGATGTTAAAAAATGTCCTCAAATCAACTTGTGAAAATTGCCAAACATAATGTTAACTGAACACACACACATGCGCACGCATTTACAAATATACATTACCGTCTGAATTCCACGTACAACAAACTAGAATTATTATACTTATATACACAAAGCAATATTTACAGTTTTTCAATTAGACTTGGAATCTGTCAATTTCAAAGGAAAGCGTCGTCTTTCCTTGCATTTGAAACACCACAAATTACACTAACGCTTCTATAAGAAGTTGAATGCTCGTGAAACATGATTAACCAATGAAAATGAAATAGCACAAAAGTAAAGGTATTGGTTTTTTCTCCATGTCTGATTCCCTGATGAAGCTTTAATAAAAATTTAAAACATTAGATTGATAAACGTTTACTATTTGTTCTTTATCTGGTCATATATATATAAGCACAAAGAGTTTGTCACGTTAACTGAGCAGGTTTATGCCGATTTCAAAGTTTCGAGAGGACGACAATATGATACCCTCACTCGTCAGGGTTCAACCCCACCCCTGACGAGTGAGCGCATCATAACGGTGTAAGTATTGCTCGATATCGGGTGGAGATGGAGAATTAATAAAGCACAAAGAGTTTATCACTTTATCTGAGCAGGTTCATGCCGATTTCGAAGTTTCATGAGGACAACATTATGCTGTTCTGACTCATCAGACTGACTAGTGAGATAACCATAACATTGTTCTCACGAAACATCGAAGTCGGCATGAACCTGCTTAGCTGAAATCACAAGCTCATATGTATAGATGTGTGTGTGTGTGTGTGTGTGTGTGTGTGTGTGTGTGTGTGTGTGTGTGTGTTTTGCTGCCATGGATAGGAATAATTTAAAATAAATTATATAAGGTTCTAGTAATTTAATTATGAAATTGTGTTTGAAACTTGACTCCAGTTTGGATTAACTTTCTTGAAGAAAACTGTTTCTGGTAATTGGACAATTAAAGAAATATTTTGTTTTGAAAGGCAATTTGAGCCAAAAAAAAAAGATATTTTTATTGAAGATGACAATCACATTTACAATGTCTCCGTTCCTGCTATTAGAAGCAAGGCATTGAAGCAGTTCGTTGCAAATTATCCCTCTTTCGTGGGAGTGGTCTCAGAAAGAGAGCGGTCCACTCCCTATGCGCCGGGACGAAGTGGATTGTACGGGCGTTGACAGAAGTGAAAAATGTCCGTGGTCTTTCTGACGAAAGTTTTTGACAAATCTGTGCGAAATTCATACTCGGGAATAAAATGAGTGAGGACTGCTCTCTTTTTGGAAGAACTGTCTGTGTCCATCTGTCACAACTGATTCATATCTCATTAATCTCTTTCTTTTCCTTTCTCTCTGTCTCCCCCTCTCTCTCTCTCTCTGTTTGTCTGTCTGTCTCTCACTCTATCTATCTCACTCTTCCACTATAATCTTCTCTCTCCCTCTTTATTCCTCTCTTAATTCTCAACTCCTCTTACGTTGTCTCCTTGATTTCTTCGTTCTCATTTTTGCTCCTCCCTTTCCCCCTGTTATTCCTTGTCTTCTCTCTTCTTTAGGGTTCTTTCTTTCTTTCTTTTTCCTTTCTTTCTTTCTCTTTCTGTCTGACTCTCCGCCTGTCTCTTCTACTCTCTACTGTTCTGTCAAACTCTTCCTCCGCCCTACCTCTTCTCTCTAGTTCTTTTCGCCATTTCTTCCCATCTTTTTAAATCCGCTCTTATTCTCCCTATTTTCTGCTTCTCTCTCTCTCCCTCTCTCTCTCTCTCTCTCTCTCTCTCTCTCTAATTCTTTTCTCGCCTCTTTATTGCCTTTTGCCCAGTCTCTTGTATTCTCTCCCTTTGGCTTCATCTTGACATCTCTCTATTTTCACATCTTCTGCCCCGCTCTATTTTTCCCCTCTTCTATTCTCTGTTTCCTCTTTCTTCTAGTGCATTTTTCTTTCTCTCTCTCTCTCTCTCTTTCTCTTAGTATGCACACACACACACACACACACACACACACACACATATATATATATATATATATATATATACACACACTTACGTATCAATCTATCTCCGTCCCGACATCGAAGCATCATTTTCCAGAAATACTATCCAACCGACCGGGCGCCTGCATCTTGTCCATCCAAAAGCGATATTTCTTTCTACTTTGACGCTTCTTTGCACTGAGAAAGAAAACTTGGCAAATATTCAACCTTGAACCCTCTTAAGTCACAAGTCTCTTCTTTGTTCGATACACTTCCTTCCTCTGCTCCTTACTATTTCAATTTTTTTTCTTTTTTTTTTTTTTGGTGGGAGGGAGGGCTATTCATTTGTTTGTTCGTTTGTTTTTCTATAACCTTTCAATATTCTGTGTACCTCTTAATTTTCTACTCAACCATTTTTATCTCCTTCAATTCCATTTCGCTCTCTCACCTGCGATTTTCTCTTGTAAGTCTGGCTCCACATCGAGCAATTCAACATCTTTACCATCTTAAAGTTTTCACATAATTCTCTCCCTCTATCTTTATCTCTTTCACTCACTCACTCACTCACTCACTCACTCACTCACTCACTCACACACACACACACAAACGCTCTCTCTCTCTCACCCTCTTCCTCTTTCTTTATATTTATATAAATTACTCGTATCTCCTGACGAGTTTGATAGAGGGTCAGTTTACGAAACTCTAAAGTCGGAATTCTGAAAATAACATCAATTAGGTGATAAATTTTATATTTTGCATTAATCTATATATATGTATATATATATTGTCATTGTCATCCGCAGACAGATCGGTTTCGCCGTATCACAGCTCATCAGTGCGGTTAGACTCAGATTGCTGTTTTGCCTAGGATTGAAACACGACCGAATTGGCATCAGTCAGCATCTCTACCTCTGAGCTGTAGACGCTCGGTAGAAGGAGGCAGACTTTTTAGCTTGTATATTATCATTATATACGCCCAATAGTTGAGAGCATTCTAATTCATTGCTGAATGAACGATGCGTATATGCTAGAGTAGCTTCTGTTTTTCAAAGTCTACCATTCAATCTCAATGTTAAATTTAATAAATTTAACAGAGTAATATAATCTAGAAAGATTTTTTGGATATTCTACAAATACATGGGTAATAAATGTTTCGCAGCTAAGCAAAGCAGCCGATCCTCAAACCCAAAACCATACAACATAACTGTTGTATGGTTTTGTGTCTGAGGAGCGGCTGCTTTGCTTAGCTGCGAAATATTTATTATCCATTGATTTGTAGAATATCCAAAAAATTTTCTAGAGTATATATATAGTCATCGGCAGACAGCTGTTTCGCTGTATTACAGCTCATCATCAGTACGGCTTAGACTCCGTTCGCTTCCTAACCCAGGATTGAAACTCGACCGAATCGGCGTCAGTCAGCGATTCTACTCCTAGGTCACTACGCCTGCTTGGCCTGACACTCTCAGCGGACCTCAAGTGGAATGACTACGTCGAATCCATTGCTAAATCCGCTGCTATGAAAGTCGGCTCTCTGTGCAGGGCCCGGAAATTCTTTCCGTCTGAATCTATCCTGCACTTATATAAATCTACCATCCACCCGCTGTCACATCTGGTCGGGTGCCCCTGCTATTCTCCTCGGGGTTCTTGACAAAATACAGCGAAGAATCTGTAATGTGTTTGATACCGACTTGGCTGACCGTCTGCAGTCACTCTCTCGCCGGCGTGACGTGGTTTCCCTGTGCCTCTACTATAAATACTTTCATGGCTTCTGCTCTGACGAACTTAAATCACTGGTGCCCCCTAGATGTGAATTTGCACGAGATACTAGATTGGCAACTAGGTCCCACCCTTTTACAGTGAAACCGATGAAATGTAACCGCAATTTCTACTCCAACAGCTTCTTTCCTCGCACTTCCCGCCTGTGGAATTCCCTACCGTATGCTTGCTTTCCCGATAATCTGGTTGCCAGCTAAAGCTATAGAACCCAATCTGTCATATTATTTAACCCATAACTGGAGGGAAGAGACGTATTAATACCTTTCTTAGGGATATTTGTGTTTAAGTGAATGCAAAGAATTCAAATGGAATTCGAACTAGGCTACCCGATTTGTCTTTCCGAGTCGATATCCACTGCACCACAACGCACATTGTTCTTTGGAACATTGTATCTCTGATAAAAATAAAAGTTAAGACATATGATAGCTTGACGACAACAACATTATCAAGACCTATTACTTTCCATTTGCCAAGTACATATTTTGTCACACAACATTTAAAGACATTCTTGACCATCTTTACAATACAAAAAAATATTTGTTGACTACGCCAGTAATATTATAATACACAACAAAAATAATAAACAAAAACTTCAAATTCTTGAGACCCTCTCTGTCAAAAGTAATCAATACTGAACAAAATTTTTACGAGTATTGTAGCAATGTTTTAAAACGCATTTGAATTGATTAATATTTAACGCCATGTTGCAATTACCATCTTTGGTTACCCATCTTGCATTGGAAACGTCTGTTGACAAAATATCGTAACCGCAATGATTAATTTTAAAAGAATTTAATTATTTTAAAATTAATAATTTTGGTTACGATATTTTTTAAACAGGGAGCGTTTAAAAAATATCACCATTACAATGATTAAAATTATATTAATTTTTACTTCGTATTTCACTCCTGAGGAAGATTATCTTGTAAGAGATCTAAAGTACTTGGATTAACAAAAACTACGGCACCTTCCATGATGAATTTCAACTTAAAATCAAGAAGATAAGAATTGGACGAGTTATTGTAAAAATAGACATGATATGTCTAAATTATTTATTGAAACATAATTTAGACATATATAATATATATATATATATATATATATATATATATATATATTTAGATATATATAATTTAGACATATCATGTAGATATGCTGCATATAAATATATATATATATGTGTGTGTGTGTGTGTGTGTGTGTGTGTGTGTGTGTGTGCGCGCGCGCGGAAGAATATGCCTGTATGCACCGGCCTGTTCCGTTTTATCTGACGCCATTTATTTTTATATCATCTTTTTTCAAATAATGTTTGGCAACAAAAAATAAATAAATAAAAAATAAAAATAAAAATATTGGATTCGAAAGTCCCATGTTGGTGAATTTTGCCTTCTTTTTCTCAGAATTAAGTCTCTGCCCTAAGGCAATTGAGCTGGCCTTCGGCAAACCGAAGTGCCATTGTGCAAAGAGGCCTCAGTGTTGATGTCTTCCCGGCGTGCTAGAAATTTCTCTCTCTCTCTCTCTCTCTCTCTCTCTCTCACCTTTTTGTTGCTTTTTTTTCTCACACATGACTATTTACCGACTTTAGATGTTTTATTTGCTTGTATTTTATTAGTTTCTCATTCAACGTTCACATACATTTCCTTTTGTATATGCTTTTTGCTTTCTGTCAATTTTTATGTTTCGTTTTTGTTTTCTTTTGTTTTTAGTTTGTTTTTGTCCTCTCTTTTTGTTATGGTGATTTTACAAGCACATACCTAAAGCTTTTGTGTAACAACGTTTCCCAGCTACATTTTCTTTTCTCTTCACCTTTGCCTTTCAAATTTAGCTTCTTACTCACCTTGATAAATGACGCCTATTAAAATCCTCTTCACACTCTTATTTCAAGAAAATGAAACTCTTTTCTTTTTTTAAATAACCTACTCAAATAATCCGTAAACTGAACTGGGAACACTCAGTGTGCAGGCAAATAAAGAGTGAATTTCTAGTGAAAATACATAAATAGAAAGAGAAAGGTGTGTTTTCTCACCTGATTTATGTAACTTGCACAGCGAGATGATTCTAAGAGGATGAGGAAACTGAACAGGAATTATTATCAGGGGACATAACCTTAGCAACGTTTGGCATGCAGATTACTCTGTATAGATCGTAGATTCAGAAGTAAATCCAAAAAGAAGTAAAAGACGAATTAGTCTCGTGACTCATTATGCCTTCTCAGTTTTCCACTGGCATGAAATTGAATGATTATATTGAATCAACTGATGGGTCCGCTACTAAAAAATTTGGTTGTTAATTTTTTTTTTTGTCAGAATCTGTCTTACACATCTATCTGTCTACCATTCGTCCTTGCTTTGAATATTACTGCTACATCTGGTCTAGTGCTTCTTCTATATATTTACAGATTATTGATAAAATCCAAAGAAGAATTTGCAGTGATATCTCGGCTTCAGTCATTTTCATGCCGCGGTAATGTGGCTTCTCTCTGTCTTTTCTATAGAATATTTAATAATAATTGTTCTTATGAATATTCCTCTAAGTTCTAAGAAATATTGTGATATGTTTGAATCAGTAATCGTGGCTTAAGATAAGACAAATTAAATACAAGCCTTTCTCAGTACCTCCTTAATTTTTTTGGCTGTTATTTTTATTCCCCACCCTGTACAGATAACTTGTACATATGGGAACAAGTTAGGACATCATAGAGCCTCCGAGGTATTACAGGGGCTGCAGTTAGAATGGTAAGTAAGATTGTGTATATTTGTCTATATTTCTGAGGTGAGGCAGTATTTACAGTATTTACATTATTCGGACTATTGTCCTCATCTTTGTTGCCATTTGTATGAAGTTTCGGCTGGTGTACGCTCCGGTCTTCTTCAGGTACTAGGAATTTTGAACAGAACTCTTTATTACAATCACTAGGGTATATCATCTCCATCCCTTGTGTAGAGCCTCTTCTGGAAGTCATGAGTTATCTTCTGTAAGTTATTTGTCCATCACTGCTGTAGCCTGCTATTGAACTCACAACTCTTTGGGTCAAGTCACAGAAACAAACCAACGTCTATATCTGGGTCATGTATCCTTAAGGACAAGAACAACTGAATTTTGGGGAATTATAAATATAATGTTCAGTAACGCTTTATTACCAGAGATCATATTGTATTTTTTTTATATTAGTGGTTTTTTCTAGTATTTTTTATCTTAATGTTTTTTCTAGTATTTTTTACCAGAGCTCATACTGCAATTTTTTAACACTAATGATTTTCTAGCATTTTTTACCAGAGCTCATATTGCAATTTTGACACTAATGATTTTCTCTGGTACTCCGTATTACTGGTTCCCATATTGTGTTCATCTCTATGATTGGCCGGCTAAGGAGATTTTTCTAGCCTAGCATATGTGATGATTCCTTAAGTTTACGTAGTTTCCAACAGAAATGAGGACAATTGTCCGAATGTAAGATTGTGTTTGTTTTAAATTAATTAAATATCATGTGACTTAGTGTTATCCTCCCCCACTTCCCTATAAATAGTCATTTGGTCTGTGTTACTTGCGGTTTGCCCTTGACTAGTAGATGAGTGAGGCTTCGATTTAATTCAAGTCTCTCTTCAGCAACCAAGACTTACGATAGTGTTGTTTTGGTGTAGAAATTACTGTGGTCTGTTTGAGTCGGTAATTGTGGCTAGCTAAGTTTAAGATAAGACAGATTAAAGACAAGCGTTCCTCCATCGACCGCTTTTGGCCTTTTGCACATTTTTCTATTTTCAAAATAAATATTACTTTCTACTATGGTATCTAGACTCTACGGATTTAAGCACAATACTAGATTGGTGGCGAGATCTCATTTTACATTTGCAAAGTCTAGATTGAACCGTAAGTTCTATGCTAACAGTTTTTTTTTTTTCACGCTTGACTCGCTTATGGAACTCTCTTTCGGCTTATTGTTTCCCAGTCAGGGTCGAACTTCAAAAATATAAATGTTAAGTCAATCATAAACTTCAGTCTTAATTATTCTTCTTTCATTGTTCTGTGTCCTTAATAGTAATTTTCTTTATATTCTTTAACTCTCACTAACTCCTTAAGTCTTAGTGGAATTATTGCCTTACTTTGGATGAAATGATAAAACAGCAAAAGTAAAATACTGTATAATGACAAAATACATTATTTTCAATAAAAAGAAACAACTTAAAGCATATATTAGTACCAATATCATTATATATTACACACGCAGGCATCTGTGAGTGTGTGTAAGTGTGTGTGTGTGTAAGTGTGTGTTGCCGATTTTTACCAAGGCTGATTTTGAGACTTTCTGTTTACGCAAACTAATTATGGGGGAGTGGTTAGCTCAAGAATTCAGTTAATCACTTTTCCGTCAAACACTGACATGCATGTGGTGATGAATTTTAAGATAGGGGACACAGAAGAAAATGCACTAATGAATTTCTTAAAAACATTAGTAAATATATGCCGTGTCAGTCAAAAGTTTTCTGTATGAGAAACAGTTAGGCTTCACCACCAACCCAAAACCCTACGTCCGTTTACTTATGTAATATCTATTCATATGTTTCTTTAATTAGACATAAAATTCTAGCAGGTGTTTTAACTGCAGAAACGTTATTATAGATACATCTAAGCATCGCTCTGTCTATCGATATAGCATATAGGTAGATATTAATTCTGTCTCGGCTGTTATTTCATTCATTCACTTAACGTGCGTGCTTTTAATTAAAGGAATTGTTCGAATCCACTTGCCATAACTTTTGCTGTGTTCGTCAGTCTACGGTGATATTCTGTCAGCTTTCGGTGATATTCTGTCGCCTCAATGAAATAGATTCAATAACTTAATTACATCCTTCTGACCTCATACTGTTTACCAGATGACAACCTGTAACAGCGACGGGATTTGATCTTTGTGTTACCATTAGATCATTATACGAGATATTTCTCTATCGAATCTTGCTGGTCAGGGTCGGCTTTTTACGATTTATCTACAAGAAGTCATATTCTCTTTGTCCCTAATAGATGTGATGAATCATGGCTCGCCACAACTTCAATTGATTTAGCTAACATTTGTTAGAGATTTTTGGTCAAGCTTTTCATGGGTGTGGTGGGTGTGCAATACTAAAAATTTGCTATTTGTATCACAATTCTGCGTGTTACTTCGTCCCGTATCGCGTTGTGGATTCTTCACAAATAAGGGGCTATCCGTTTTGATCACAAAGAATGACGGTAAAGATATATCAGAGACGCTGTATTGTTTCTTAATCTCGATTTCAATTACTTTCCCACCGGCGTAATGTAGCTTCCTTGTGCCTTTTCTGTAAAATATAAGTGATTGGTGATTATTCTGATGATCTCTTGTCTATAGTACATACATTGCCGGACATAATTATTAGGCCACCCCAGTTTTAAAAAAATTATATATATCTTACTCTATTTAGTATTTATTGCCAAGTAGATAATTCTAAATGAAAATACAATGGTGCTTTTGTTATTATTACTTCGCAAAATTTTACAAGTCAAGGAAGCAAAGATGAACTCGTCCGAATCACCATAAATTTTCTTCATTCTTTCATTGATAAAACTTCAATATAGATAATTATTAAATATTTATAAATTCATTTGATGCACATGTTATTGTGCAGTATTAACAAAAGAACCATTCTATTATCATTTACAGTTATTTACTTGGGAATAAATACTAAAAAATAGTATGAAATACATCATTTTTCTAAAACACTGGGGTAGCCTAATAATTATGGCCGGTAGTATATATATATATATATATATATATATATATATATATATATATATATATAGTCATCCGCAGACATCTGTTTCTCTGTATCACAGCTAATCAGTACGGTTAGACTCCGATTGCTTTTAACCCAGAATTGAAATACACTACCCGCCAACATTATTAGGCGACCCCAGTTTCAAAAAAGAAAACTATATATTTCCTACTATTTTTAGTATTTACTGCCAAATAGATAATTCTAAATAAAAACAGAATGGTTCTTTTGTTATTATTAATTTGCAAAATTTTACAAGCCTTTGCTTCGGCCAGCAGATAAGTAGAAGAGACTCGCATGGGGAAGAGAGCACAAAAACTGAACACCAGAACAGTTTATTTGATGCACATGTTATTGTACCGTATTAACAAAAGAAACATTCTATTTTCATTTAGAATTATCCACTTGGCTATAAATACTAAAAATAACATGAAATACATCATTTTTTAAACTGGGGTAGCCTAATAATTATGGCCGGTTGTGTAGACGCTATGAAAATTAAGCACAGTATTAGAATGGCAGCAAGATCTCATTATATAGGTGAATTGGCTAGATTTAACAGCAAGTTCTATGCTAACTGTTTCTGTTTTCGCACTTCTGGCTTGTGAAACTGCCTTGCGTCTTCTTGCATAAAATCATAGCAGAGTCATTTAGACATTAAAATACTTTCTTAAGTTTTCTGTATGCTTACACCAGGCCATCCTGAAGTCAGGTGATCGCAGTCTCATTGGTGTAATCATGTACAAATATTCGAAGGAAGTCGTGAGTTCATTTGTGTGTTGTTTTTTTATTATTATTTTTTTAATTTTCTTCTAACTTCAGGATAATCATTTGTAGTTTTCTAATCTTCAAAAATTCAAAAGAAATTTCAGTTGTTATTTGTCTTTTTATTTCTATTATATCCTTTTACGCTCGGTGATATCATGCCTTTTAGTAATGTTGTTGCCTTGGTTTGGAGTGAAATGATTAAAATAATATTCTTTTCCCTGCACAAGAAATACTGTCGCAATAAACCTTCCCAAAACAGCATTTAGTCAGATGCTTAACTTAACAGGGCTTAGAAAAATATCTACTGCCATTTCTACCCTGGCTGCTATTCCGGGTATAATCACTGCCGCAATTCTCTTTGGTCAGCACAATAAATAAGCTATAATAAATTGTATCACTTTTTCATTATTTTTATTGCTCGGTGTTATATTTTAAGATGACTTTTAACATTAAAATATTCGCCCTTAAATTACTCTTAAATCAAAGTCTCTCATATCCACCAGGAAGCGAATAACACATAGATTATGGGGTTTTGTGAAAGATTAGCTGTAAAGTCAAGATCAAACGCGCAATTCGCATTGGCGTACATCATGTCATTTATAAATCAGAAAATTGGTTTTGAAGTCAACTCAGCCAGACGAATGTATTTTATATGCCAATCTTTCTTCTAGTCAAGAACTATCACGCGAAACTTTTAATACAAAGAATTTTGAAGTTCTCAAAGTCTCACTCGGTTTTAATGGCAAGAATCAATGTTTGAGAATCTAATAAACTCATAACCAAGCCATGTGGCAGATCTTTGCTCTTTGTCTCGTGTGTGTGTGTGTGTGTGTGTGTGTGTGTGTGTGTGTGTGTGTGTGTAAGTGTAAGTGCGTAAACGCGAAAGTACATTTCGTATCATTCAAAATAATGTTATAAATAACGTTAATAAGACTTCTCTTTTGATATTGTAGTCAATAAAACTTTTTATCTTGCTTTATGGCGGGAAGAAAGTGTTACCAGGTACATTATGTCTTTTACATACAGACACACACGCACAAAAATTACGATGAAATAAATAGTTGGTATAAAAATTTCTTACCAGCGATAAAGGAGTCACACACTCTTGGAAAGGGTCGTGTAAAAATTCAGTCGGGGTCATGACTGCAATTGCGAAATTACGTTTTCATTTTCTTCAATTCCATATTGGAACTTCAATATTCGGATATGCTAGTTGTTACCACTTTTCCTGGCCTGCCATTTCGGCTTCCTAATATATTATATATATCTAATAGTCTCAAATATTTCTAATGAAATTACAATAAGAATAGTGAAATATGTAAAATTTATAGTTTTCCTTATATTTTCTTATATATATATATATATATATATATATATATAATTAATGTGGAGATTTTTTTCAATTAACTAAGTGTTGTTTCAGTCATGCCGACTTAATCTTCAGGGTTTTAGTTTTCTCTGTTAATACTTTCTGTTAATTTTATTAATGCTCTATCTCAATCTTGATATTGAGCACTTGATGACAAAAATCATGCTTCGCTAAACTATTTTTTTACCATTTAACTACTAAAAAACAGCAATTTTGGCACTAAGCTACACAACAATTTAATTTATATATATATATATATATATATATATATATATATGAATTTCGTTGAATAATATAGAAATATTGTGTCTAGGTTTATACTTAGATTAGAAAAAAATACATCGCATTCCATGATGTATTTCCTCTCGACAATAAGAAAATTAAAAGGAAGAATATGAAAATAAGTAGACACAATATGTCTATACTATTCAACGAAAAACGTTTAAATAAAGACATGCTGCATATATATATACAATCCAGATAAATTCCGATAAAGACGAATTTAAGAAAACTCAATGTTAAATTCATTTATTTAATTTAACAGTGTAACATAATTCATAAAAATATTAGATTATTACAATGAGTAATATATATTTCACCACTTACTGGTGTTATTATCGCGGCTCGATGATATCATCATAATGACGAGCCGCGATAATAACATCAGGAAGCGGTGAAATATGTATTACCCATTGTAAAAATTTAAAATCTTTTATAAATTTTATATATATATATATATATATATATATATATATATATGACGTAAACGTTATTTATTGTGGATGCTCATATTTGAGTAGACTCTTCGTTTAT
>JBBBDQ010001459.1:3942500-3960000 GCA_037127315.1 Ascarosepion bandense
AATTTCCAGTATTATTATTATTATTATTATTATTATTATTATTATTTCTGTTGTAATAAATATTTCCTTCTGGGTCCTAAACAGAACCCTAAGGTCAGAAATAATAATTATTAATATTATTGTTTTTATATGAATATATGATAAAACCCTTCGGGTAAGAGAAAGTTATTTTGGCCTGAAGTTAGCACGCAAGTTGAATATTTAGTCGATTCTTTGTGAACTTGAAAGTGCCTTCAAACGTTTAGCATATATACATACTAGCAGTATAGCCTGGCGTTGCTTGAGTGTAATGAAATCTTTAAAACTAATCCATGGCCCTGGAGCTCAGACTCTTTGGACGTTGGCACGAAAGACTAAAAAGCAATAGTTGTTTCCAGTTAAAGCGAAACCGTAGACTTAAAGAAAAATGAATGGATGTAAGTCAAATTTTGATTTCCTGGTATCGATATCAAATTTTCTGCACTATTGTAAGAACTGCAACCTTAAAACTTCTGAATATCGTTTGTTATGTCTTTGTCGATGAGTGTATCAAATTTGATTAAAATCGAACCACTCCATCTAAAACCCGATTTTTTCTATTATCAATTTTCAATATTTATCGGGGGTTCCTCAACACAAAACCTAGCTAAGAACACTCGCAGATACTTATAGTACAACTGTGTAAATTTTCAAGAAAATCGGTTCAGCCGTTTCGAAGTCTATAGGTAAGAGACACACAGACACACACACAGAGACAAAGTTCCATTTATAAATAAGTTTATATATATATATATATATATATATATATATATATATATAGTATATCGAGGCAGCAAGTAATTTTCTAAACATATACTGTTAAATATAAGAGACAATGAATGTCTATTATGTTTAACAATGAGCCGTTCTAAACGTCGTATTTTTGCTTTTAATTTCAGTTGAAAATAAAGACAAAAATTCTCCAACATTTGGATAATTATTTATTGGTTTTCTTCTAAGCTTTCGGCTCAGAGAGGTTGTTTAAACTGAAATATTATAAAATGCACCACCACCGACGATTTTATTTTGTGTTGACATAAAACTCCGCTTGGCAACGGCAGTAGTTACCAAAAATAATAAACGCAGTTCTTAAGTTTGCGATGCGGTTTTATGACGTCACACCGCGGGATAGCGCGAAATGACAACAAAACCATGTAGTCAAATGCAATGTAATATGTTATTTCCTGTTTTAAAGTTGATTTTATTGAGTGTTGGTTGTTTCGATTTGATGTACATGGCCTCCAATATCTGCAGGTTCTTCCTACTGTGTGTATGAGTAAGAATCACCGTATATATATATATATATATATATATATATATATATATATATATGAGTCAGAGAGAGAGAAAGAGAGAGAATCTTCGTAGACATAGATGTTATTAGTAGGGAATTACGAATAGTAAGCCATGTTACTTCCAGTTTGCTGTTGGATGAGGGGGTTATCAAATCCACTTCGTACTAAGTATTTGCTATGGAAATCATAGCAACTGCACTTAGCCTATGTCCCGTTCTTTTTACTTCATTCCCTGGTAAGTACAATCTTCAAAAATTCAAATGCAACGCCAATTGCTATCTTGTATCTTCTTGAATTACGTTAATCTTTTATCCTTTCAATAGCCCCTGTACCCAGTCTTTTTTCTCAACTTACCCTAACCCTCTACGCACTATATATATATATATATATATATATATATATATTCTTCATTTGTAAACGAGTTATTACGCAACCATGTGGTATCTACAGGCGACTTGCTTTTACCGTATTTTTTTTAAGAGCGCTCACGTAATTGGAATGTTTTTGAACGCTCACGTAAAGGGAATTTTTTAAACTTGCATTTTTCAAAATGAGAATAAATTAAAACGTTTCTATCCATGATTGTATGACCCTAATATGTATTTTGTGGTATGGTTACACTTAGTCATAATTCCTACTCTTTCATTCAGTAATACATTTTTGTTTGAGAATAACATAATAGCTAATTTTTCTTCCTGGCACAGTCTAGATATTTTGTCATCATTGTATGGCTTGGCTGTTTTTACTATACTCCACGTTATGGCTGGATTTCTTCCATATTTTAACTTCGATTTCCACACGTGAGTAGCCAATTTTGTACAATTTTTTAAGTTTTATATTTTAAATGTAGACCTGTGATTGAACCATCTGCTCTAAAAGGTATATTTGATTGATCTCAAATATTTGTTTCACCATTTAAGGCATGTATTTTTGCTTTGTAAATGACTTCTTTTGTATAACAATGTCCTTGAAGTGGTCACTTATTTTGTCCCTGCATTTACATTCTTTATTAATGATCTTTTTTTGTACAATGCTATTTATTTTATGGTGTTTTGTTTCTTTATGAAATTTTATAAATTACTAGTACAGCTAAAACTCAATTTGATTGTATTCCTATTGAAAATTGTTTAGTTCTGAGCTTTTTGGAAAGTGTTTATCGATTAGTTTAAAAAATATTTGTTCAATTTTGGTTTTTATTTCTAAATTAAATGGTAGGTTGAACCAGATAATGTTTCGTTTTCTATCATTGTTTTTATTTGTCTGTTTTGTTTGTTTTGGCATTGTATTCTAAAATGTTCCTATAGGCAGTTTTTCTTTTCTTTGATTTTTTTCTTTTATATATTCGCTCTACGCTCCTGTACGCCGATTGAACACTATGAAGAAATGGTAGACTTTAAAAACAGTATCTACTCACGCATGTACACATCGTTCATTCAGTAATGAATTTGAACACTCTAGGCTACTGGCGTGTGTTTGCATTGTGCATATGACATGCTAAAATCCACCTTCTTCTATCGAGCGGCCATAGCTTAGAGGTTAGAATCCCTGAACATGTCAATTCGGTCGGGTTTCAATCCTGCCTAGAAGCAATTGGCTGTCTAAACGTACTGATGAGATGTGATACAGCGAAACAGGACTATCTACGGATGACTATATATATATATATATATATATATATATATATATATATGTGTGTGTGTGTGTGTGTGTGAATAAGTAAAAGAGCAATATAGGAAAAATGTTTTAAAGGCCGAAACGAAAATGAAAAAAATAACAATGAGGCATTATACTGGTATGTTGTGATTTAAGATTAATTCTTATTATTCAGGCATGTGTTACATGTATTAAAGCAATAAACAATTGTTTTTAATTTTAAATGTATGTGCGCAGAATATTTTGTGTATAATAGTGTATGTATGCATTGAAACACCTGTATGTTCAGGTGTATATTGTCCTTAACGTTATTTAACATGTGTATATATTATTTAACATAGACATATATATAGAGAGAGACAGAGAAAGAAAGAGAGAAGTGTGAGAGAGAGGAGATTTCCCTTAACATGTCGAGTGGTTCTTCTGCGAAACTTGAAGTCGGAAAGAGAAGTCTAGCAAATATTTAATTTTTATCATCTATAGTTGCTTTATTTTTTAATATTAATTTACTGGACTATCCGTTTAAAAATTCATGGTCCTCTTTTTATATAGATATTTATATGTACAGAGAGACAGACAGTCAAAAGCAGAGAAAAAAATAGATGGATTTAACTTCCACCTGAAAACCCCTCGGCCCAATTGAGAAGAGATTTCAAATCAATTTTGAGGTTTGATAATTTGCCGATTACTTTTCAGAACACACTTTTATCTTTTATAAGCTTGACGAAAAAAGTTTTCCGATATAGATGTATACAATCAGTTAGCAATAGTTAATTTATAAATCCTATACAGTTGGCTTATTATAATTATCATTATTATGATTATTATTACATTTATTCCTGACGATTTTTGCTTTCTGCTCGCTTTCCAACTACCGACTCTCCATTCCGACACGTCTCGACAACTTAACGTTTATTGACGAGACTCTCGTCGCCTTCATCAAATGGATGATCAGGAAATTTGGACTGCTCTTCCGCTTCCGTTACCAGCGCTGCCATAATGTTGCTATCCTGAAATTTTAACAGAATAAAAATCGATATGAATATCGTGGAAAGCGGAATTAAAAACAAACAGAAAAACCAGAAAATCGTTGAAAGAAATATGCCTTGACGAGTGAGAAGTATGAAACGAAAATGAAGGAGGGAAGAAAGTGTAAAGCCAAGGCGTGTGTTTATACATGACTATAGATTGGCTGGAAGGTTTGGATATTAACGGACATGCATAAAATTGCATGCGTGCAAGTGAACATTTGCGCATTAGAATATTGACGTAAATCTGTATCATTAATCAGAAATGTGTGCCTCTGTGCCTTGTTTTTAGAGTTATTTTCCAATGTGCTGCAGTGCATCATTCTCTGTATGTACGCGAGACCGTGCGCCTTATAATGGAGTAATTTTAAACAATTGTTAATTCCTCGCCAGGGGTAGTCAGCTATCTCATCAGTTTAGAGTTCGATCCTGAGTACTTCAAAATGATCATCATTTAGCCATCACACCCAGATGGTGCATAGGACAGCAACTTTTTGTTACTGTAAGAAACTGCTTTTTTACAGGGCAAGGTTGTTAGCCCTGCACCCAACCCCCAAACTTGGAGGACCGGTGGACCATTCTTGGTCCTTACGTTTACAGCATATGGTATTCCCAAATGGTCACCCATTTAAGTACTGACCAGGCTCGATGTTGCTTAACTTCAGTGATCGGACGGGAACCGGTATATTCAACACAATATAGCCGTAGACACGTCAAAATGATGGAACATAACAAATATTTGTGTTTGCCTTTGGCAATTTTTCTGTAGGAGAATGATTTGAGAACTAGTTTACGAGTCAATAAAAACGATGTACTGTTTTAAATACTGAGTGCGTTATGCATTTGGCCTTGTGCCAGACTAAGTTACACTTCAATATTAACATCTTAAATTCAAAATTAAATCATTATTTATCCTACTTGTCTTCATAATTTTTATTTCTTACCACATATATAGTGCTCCAAACGCAAGAAAAAACTTTTTACATTCATATATATCCCAACCCGTATATCATGTTCATATTATCATCTGTACAGACCCCTGATAAAGCATGAATATATTCATTTCATACAGGAAAAAGTATCCCCGAATCCTACTAAATGTAGTATGTGAAATAGAAAGATTTTATTACGTCAATATTCCAAAAGGTCAGCTTTTTTTAATCAGTATATAATATCTTGTCGTATATCTGGAAACGAACACTAAATACAGGCACTACTTTCTCAGTAATTAGTCCCTATTGTTCAGATTTGCCAAATATTGAAGTGTAATATATTATTTTGAATAGCGTATGTAACTGATATGTACACCCGGCCTTAAGTTCTTCAAAGTTACAAGTATGTGGTTGACAAATACATCCGGTCGTAGATTATGTCAACAAAGTGCATCTAAAAGAGCTAGCGACAACCGGCTTGAAAAAGCAATGGACCGCCGGGAGGTGATTGACAGATATATCCGATCGTAGATAAAGTCAACAAAGCAACAACCGGAAAAATCAAAAATGCGTAGGAGTTTTAAGACTTTTAAAGTGTAGAATTTTGGCTGAAGAAACAGAGACTTGCTAACAACTCCCAACGGTTTCTTCGTGTGTGCGACTCTCTCAGGCTGCCCTCCTGCTACACACAAGCGTTAGCAACAAATGATAAAAATAAGATTATATTTTTACGTGTTTCTCGTTGTTTGTCCAGATCCAGCGTCAGTATATAACAAATATTACTGGAGGTAATATAGACTGGAGGTAATATAGGCTGGAGGTGCATTATCCCCACTTTCTAACCATGATCAAAAACAGGTCAAAAACTGAATTTAAAATCGTTCAAGAGATTTATTGCTATTTTTATACTGACACTCATCCGGCTAAAGAAAATTTTAATTCTAAAAAAGATTATCTCAATGGGGATTAGCGAAATATCTGTTATTCTAATCGAAGGTGTTATTAGTATTATACATTTATTAATTCAGGTGGATTTCGTGTTCATTAAGGCTATTGTCACAAAGTTTCACGTACGATATCCCAAGGCTTTCTTTCCTCATGTGAGTGCCGTTTTCAGTAATCATAAATTGATCAAAGGTGAAAAGGTTATTAAGACCGACATGCAAGAATGAAAACAAACCAACAGAAAATATCCGAAAATATCTGACAATATCCGATAACATCTGAAAATATCCAAAAATAACCGAAATTCAAACGAGATATTAAGAACAGTAAAACTGGAAACAATCGATAGCGATGTGAAATTAAGTTGGAGAACGTATTCTTTCCCCACCCAAAAGCCCTTTTTGACAACTTTACTCTATCGCTATATTCATGACAAAAAGACAGAGGATCTCAATTTTTAAGTTTAAACTGTTCAGACCTTTACTGCTTAGATATACCATGCTACCTACACAGAATCGAATCATCCTCATTTACGCTTATGTAAAAGAGAACATTCTACTTAGGCAGCTTTTTTCTTGAATTGCCTCTTTTTGGAAGTGACTCTCGTGTGTATGCTTCTCTGAACACATTTAACTTCAGGTTATCATTCGTTTCATGATAATCTTCAGTTCCTCTCACCTACTGTTTCATTCATATCACACACCTCATTGATCATAATCATTTGAACAGTAACCCTCTAACATGAGAGGCTCTCTAGTTCTGTCATGAGTGCACAAAATGTGAAAATCCATTGGTGATAAGAAAAGACAAAAGATGAGGGATGTAGTAGAAGTGGGAATAAAGCTAAAATATCTTTGTATATATATATATCCTACTATTAACCTCACCTTATTTAACAATGGAAATAGTGTGCTGAAGGGTCTTTTTTTCAAGCAGAAAGATGCTAACGTGAATTGCAGTCGCGTTCTAAGGAGGCCAAGAATGAACGCTCCTATTGAAAAAAACACAAAACTAAAATACAACTTAAACCCGAGAAAAAACTAACAGCACCAAAACAAAACCCCCTAGGAAATGGCCAAAGAAGTGGTCGAAAGCGCTTGGGACATAGAAAATTATGGACATTTCTGTACATCCTTACTTCTACAAAACAGAAAACTGTTAAGATGCCTGAAGAACTAAATAAAAAAATAAATCTTGAAAAATGAAAAATGTTAAAAATATTAAAATAAAATAAATTAATATATATATATATATATAGATACATATATATTCTTTCTCTTTATCTATATATATATATATAAAGAGAAAGAAGAGAGAGATAGGGACTGAGAGGGAGCTGTAGGGACGAAGGAAAGATAGGGAGAGACAAACATTATATTCAGACATCAAGAAACAATGAGTGTAAGATTAAGAAACAGGAGTGAAAAGGCGCAATATTGCCATACATTAATATCTTTATTTTCATTATTTTAAGACGGACGAATATCTTCATCTCTTTTGTCAATATCACAACCTTTCTTCCATTATGCCTTCAAAATTTCGAAGTTCATTGACCAGTTATAAACCATTATATCATATGCTAATATCAGGCAGTCAAGTTGTAAAACTGGCGCAACACAGTCATTATATCATCTTTTACTCCCTACACGGCCTTATACCCTACCAGGCTAAATTGAGTAAATATGAATATCATTGTAAGAGATAATAGTGCCTATGGTCAGATATACGCCAAAATATTTTATACTGATTTAAAAAAAAAAAAACACTGCTCTTTTGGAATATTGACGCAATACGATCTTTTTATTTCACTTACTACATTTGGAAGTATCTGGGTATTATTTTACTTGTATGAAATGAATATATTCATGCTTTATCAGGTCTTTATACAAGTAATAATATGAAGGTAGCATATCGATTGGGATATATGCGTATGTGTAAGTGTGTGGATATAATATAAATCCGACTGCAAACTTTGTGGCATAATCAAACAAATACTAAACAATTATCTATATTTTCTAGTGGAGTTATTCCGACCACCTGGGTAAATTGTTCAAACGTCAAAACAATGTAAATATTGTAAATAGTTACAATACTTCATCTCAGAAATAAAGACAGATACCAAAAATTTTTTTTTCAAGTACACGCACACAAGTAAACCCAGAATTAACTTAAGAGTTATTTCAATTTCATTGAAATAACTCTTTAGTTAATTCTGGTTTTAATATATTAAAGTCAGCAATCCTTCGTTAAATATATACTTAGATATTTCATTATCTAAACTTATTTATAAATGAAAGTTTGTCTCTGTGTGTGCGTGTGTTTGTGTGTGTGTGTATCCGTTAGCTATAGACTCCGAAACGGCTGAACCGACTTTCTTGAAAATTTACACAGTTGTACTATAAGCATCTGCAAGTGTTCTTAGCTAGGTTTTGTGTTAAGGTACCTCCGATAAATATCGAAAATCGATAATCGAAAAAATCGGGTTATAGAAGGAGTGGTCCAATTTTAATCAAATTTGATATCCTCATAGACAAAGACATATATATATATATATATATATATATATATATATATATATTATCAATTTTCGGCACTATTGTAAGAACTGCAACCTTGAAATTTCTGAATATCGTTTCTTATGTCTTTGTCTATGAGTGTATCAAATTTGATTAAAATTGGACCACTCCTTCTATAACCCGATTTTTTCGATTATCGATGTTCGATATTTATCGGAGGTACCTATATATATTGTAAGAACTGCAACCTTGAAATTTATATATATAATGCAAGATGTTTGTGTGTGTGTCTGTTTATCTGTCTGTATGTCTTTTATACAAATCCACAATATTTATCCGATTTTCACCAAACTTCACACAAATATTCTTTAGGCAGAGTCTGAGCTCCAAGACCATGGATTATTTTTAAAGCTTTCATTACACCCGAGCAACGCCGGGATATAGTGCTAGTCTAATATACTTAGATATTTCATTATTACGTTAGAACATGTGAAAAACTACTATAAAATTGTACATTTTGTATCGACATTAAAAGAAGAAATTTTCATCAAGTAGTTAAGAATGATGATTGTTAACTACCTGATAAGACATAGATCACATGCATTGTATATAAACGTTACCTCTATGCATAAGAATCGATTGACACGTCTTTATATACACCTTTTATATAACAAGCCCGAACATAAACTAAACACACCTTAGATATGGACACATGAACTCGTCTATTCATAGTTGTAAAACTCTTACTTATACGATAGTATCACGGCCTTCTTCAGGTGATATACATTGGAATTTCGAATCGAAACGTTTCTTTTGTCCAACGGGGTAGGGTTACCGCCTTCTAGCCTTCTAAAGGCCGGATCTATTTGCCGGATTTACTCCTCTAAGTACGGATAGTACCCGGTTTTACACTCATGATCCAAAGAGAACTCTTACTTTCACTGTGTATTTTCTTTTATCCCCTCAGGACGTAGGCTATCATGGACCTCCACATCTTCCTGTGATTTTTTGCTCTTAATATATGTTGTTCTGTTTTTTTTGGGGGGGGTTTTGGGTTTTTTTTTTGTTTGTTTATTTTTCTAAACTCTGCTCTGTCACTGGAGCCAGCTCAACCGGCGGTTGAGGGACTAGGGAATTTTCGTCCCTGTGCTCGCCGTACGCGGTCGGGTCCCCACCTTGAAAAAGACTTTGTGTCACATCTCGCTCCAGTGGGGGAGTAAGGTAAATATCCTTAACCTCATAAATTTCACTTCCAACCAACTCTTCTTTTATTCATATCACCCCCCCTCATACATCATAACTATTTTAATAGTAGCCTTCTAATTTGAAGGGCTATCGACCCTTGTACTAGATGAAATGCAGTATAAAAAGATAAGGTGGGAGTTTCTCTCTTTGGTAGTGCATCATACTAAGCTAAGCTTAGTAAATATCTAGAATCTTGCTCTCCTTTATGTTAAGGGAATTAACCGTGGTATTTGCTTGACTTAATCCTCTGATGATCATTAATCATTTAATCCTCTGATGATCAGTAATCATTTAAAATCGTTAATAATTTAAAACCCTGATATTTATTGAAGTAAGCCGAGTAAATATCAGAAAGCAATGAAATTGGTAAAATCCCCTGGGGTAGCTGGCTATTCAATTGATTACAGTCTTCTGGGTTTAAAGTTCTCAAGCAAGCAACTCACCCTGAAACTGAGTGTCCGATGCCTGTTTCCAGTGACTACAACAGCATGTTTCTAAAATCTCCTTTACTTTTACTGCGCACTAAATACAAATGTCAGCACAAATTGTTTCCTGCTATCCCACCTACGCGGCACGGGGCTTATTTCGTACTGCAGTCTTTCTATCTTTCAAATAATTTTCTCCTTGGTAGGTTAATTTTGTTCCACATTTCTCAAACTTATACAAAACAAAAATAATTCTTAATTGAACATTTATCTATTTATTTATTTTTAATCAATTCATCCTAAGAAAGGGAATAATGCTCCTAAGATGCAAGGTTTTAAAGCAAATGGCCAGCAATACCGTAGCTGAAAGCATGCAGTTAAGTTCACCATTTAGATTTCGGCATTAAATAACTCATAGAAGGTGATATACAGCTAAACAAAATCAGCTAACCAAATCATGATTTTGCCTCATTCGATTTTCTCTTATAATACATTTTTTTCTCTTAATAATGAACACAAAATACAAGAATAACGATACTGGCAATTATTATATGGTAAACGAAATCCTATACTGATATCTGTAAGTGAGATTCTAAAAGTTTTCGAATTAATCGGGAAAAAATATTGTCAGTCAATTTTTATCACGCTGTGTTGCTGTAACAGTAGTATTTTTTACCAATTCAACCCAAGCAAAGCAATAATACTACAAAAATGCAACAAACTACTTAGAGTGAAAAGAAATGAAAAAGACTAGAAGAAACCGGAAACCAAATCCTAAACAGGAAACAAGGAATTAGCCTTTATTTCTGTTAAAAATACCGGAGGAGTGTGAACTGGACGATAGGCCAACCTATCTACTCCACTAAAAACATTGAATTGATGTAATGTAGTAAATGTGCCAATTAACGATTACATTTATTGACTCTTTATTATCGCTTTATTAAAGCCAATATTCAATCAGTTTGCGGTGTGCGTCTCGCGCCCTCATCCGATATGTGGACATTGCATTATCTAATTCAGATATGATAAAGACTCTGTTCAACATTCTCGTTCCTACGTTCAAAAAACTGGATGCAGGTATGAAGTAACCTACTCCCACTTTCATTGGCTGGGAGTTCATGTCATGTCCACGTTGCACCTGGCTTTTTTGATGGTCTGGTGTGAATTTAGGCTCAAAGCTTCTTCAGACTTGTATAGCGATATTTTATAGGTTGAAAAATTCCAGTGGTACGATTATTCCAAGTGGTATGTTTTTTTTGTTTTTTTTACAAATGAGTATTCCATGAACTACAAGTCGGGGACACTAGAATCAAGCAGGTGCAGAAATTTAATTATTGGTGGGTGTTCTGAAGGCCAGTACGCTCAAATCTTCGGCCAAGAAGGCTTCTAGCATTTCTTTAATCAATTCACCCCCAAGCAAGGCGATAGTGTCAAGAGGGGGTTACTAGAAGTGAAAGATAATAAAAAAAGCCTTTAGGAGGAACCAGAAACCTAACCCTAAGCAGGAAACAGGGGATAAACATCTACTGTTAACTGGGTAATATGTGAACCTATCTATTCCTGTTAAAGAGAAAGCAAAGGAAAAATCAGTAAATAAAATTTCAGAGTTCAATCGGAGACTTTAGAATTGAAGTAGACTTCAGAAGGAACCAGAAACCCAATCCTGCACAGAAACCAAGTAATATACCTTTACATCTGTTAAAAAAACTTGGAAGGAGTTTGAACCGGGCGATAGACACACTTATTTGCTCCTACACACTAGCACAACCATTAATGGTTTTTATAAAGTTTCATCGATTCAGTTTTACTCACGAGGTATGTTTTAACGATATCCAACAGGGTGACACGCTGACTTCGTCTGTGCAAGTCTGTCTTTCATCTACGATGCATTTACGAATACCGCATGATATAAATCGTTCTTGGAGAAACAATGATGATGCTCAACTGACAAACTTGCTATAAACGTCGCCATTCCTTGATTCAAAACACAACGTTGAGTCTTGAAAAGTAGAGATTTCGATTTTTACCAATTCGGAGTTGGAGAACAAAATGTTAGTCAAAACTAAATGTAATTCCAGATTTATACTGATATCTTTTGAGACTGAGAATCGCTGCTCTATGAAGAGCATTAGTGTTAAAAATAATAAAATTTAGATAACCTCAAAGCAGACGACACGGAAGCATAATAAAAGCAAAAGATATCATCACATCGTGAATGAATAATTATGTTCAAAGCGTACAAATTAAATTTTGTTCCAACCGATCGAAAAGATAGGTGGAAAATGTCTGCCATATTGACGTCTATTCTTTTTTGTAATGCATTTACGATAAAAAATAATTGCATCTTCTCTTACAGTATCTGCTATGGCGGCGCGGAAATTTGACATGGTATTATCAGTTAACATAGGTCAGTCTGATTTGGAAGATTGGCGCATCATAGTCTTTCTTTTAATAGTTTTACTGCACAAAACTAAACTTAGCAAGTATCCAATCTTTCAAAATCCAACGAATTCATTTCGATATCCCAACGAAAAGTGTGATACTAAAATTCAAAAGGTGTGTAGGAATGGCAGAAGTTGTTTTCCAGAAAACAAGCAAAATATGGAGAGAAAGGAAAATCTCAAATTTGAATTTAAAAAAGCTGAAAAGTTTAACAGAATAACTACACACTTTCTAAAAAAAAACAGGGCAATTTACCGATAAAAATCAAAGTTAATATATAGACAGTCATGGTCACCCACGGTCTGAGAAGACAAAATTTTTAAAAAACTACTTAAAAAACAAAATGACCCCGAAAACTGCAGAAATTCAGACAAGGTTTCTTTATTTTTTTTAGTTTAGCTCCACATTAACTAAGATGTGCGTTGTGGTGCAGTGGATATCGGCTCGGGACGAGAAATCATGAAGCTGAGTTCGAATTCCAGTTGAATGTCTTGCATTCCTGCACAAATACCCTTGAGAAAGGTATTAATCCGTCTATTCTCTCCAGTTATGTGTTAAATAACGGGACAGAGTGGGTTCTATAGCCTTGGCTGGCAACCAGTCTACCGCAAAAAGTAATAACACTCTACTGCGGGATAATCTTCTGCTCAGTCAGTCATGACTCTTTCGAGACATGATCGCCAAGGCGTGTATCACTTAATTGATATTTTAGCTGCTTATGCATCATTTAATGCGGAAATTCAGTTTTTGCAGGGGGCATTCATATTCTTTTCTAAAAATGGATTTCTGTTAATATTTTTTACACAAATATATTAATGGTAATATTTGTTTATTATTTTTTTTTTCCTTTTACAAAAATGTGTTTGTGGTAACTTTTTTTAATATATTGCTGTTAAACTTTTTTTACAAAAATTTTACTGGTAATGTTTTTTTTTCCTTACAAAATTTATCGATAGTAGTTTTTACTTTTTTCTTTTACAAAATCACTTCAAGTAAGATTTTTTTTACTCTGAGAATTTACTGCTGTTATTTTTACTAAGCTTTCATAATATTTTGAACCCAGTTTGGAGGTTAACTGTTTTCCAATGGCTGTAACCTAACAAGTTCTAGCTCCAAACTAAAGACGTCGAAATACAACTTATACTAAAAACGGAAGCGTTTTAACAGACAACAGAAAACGTGGTACTGAAATCCGAAGGCGCATTGTAATAGAGAAAGATGACTTCTAAAAGCTAAACCAGAACATTTCGTTAAAAATCACTAATTACCAATCCTCCGAAATAGATGAAGAAGAAACATAATTTGAACACTATGGATAGGAAACGTAAGCAACGAGAACGTTTTAAGAAAACTAAAGACAAAAAAGATAACATAACATTTAAATGTATATCTTTAAAACATTTGCTAAGTGCACCGTCATATCTTCATTTTATATTAGTTGTATCGTTGCTTAAAGACGACGAGAAACACTACGTTAACGTTCATTAGAATCCAGACTTCATTAATTACAGTCAGTTAATTGCCATACGTGATACACGCTTGGGCGATCATGTCTCGAAAGAGACATAACTGACTGGGCAGAAGATTATCCTGCAGTAGGTTGCCATTGCTTTCTGCGGTAGACTGGTTGCCGACCAAAGCTATAGAACCCAATCTGTCCTGCTATTTAACCCATAACTGGAAGGAATAGACGGATTAATACCTTTCCTCAAGGGTATTTGCGCGTAAGTGAATGCAAGGAATTCAACTGGAATTCGAACTCGGCTCTCCGATTTCTCGTTCCGAGTTGATATCCACTGCGCCACAACACACAATTACAGTTAGCTAAAATATCCTGAGACATGCAATGAGGAAGGAGGGCTTGGATAACCTGATACTAACAGGCTAGATATTGGGTAAAAGAGACAGAGGAAAGCAGCGGATAACCTATTTGAAGGGCCTGAGCAGGTGGATGACAGAACGGGGGTTACGAGATGTTACAGGAGAAAGTGTGCTAAGAACCACCAGGAATAGGAAGACGTGGAAAGCCATGATCGCATACGCCCTGAAAGGACAAGGCACATAAAAAAAGAAGAAGAGGAAGAAAAAGAAGAATAGGCGTGTAGTTTAGTAATTTTTACCGAACGAGAATTTTACATTTTTATGAGGATATTTTTATGGATATATTTCATCCAGTTTGTTCCACTTGTTAACATCTCTAGCGCAGCTGGGTTTACTACATGTTTAAATGTCGGAGACAACCACTGATATTTAATGAAGACTCGAGTCGTTACCTGACATGTAGGTGGCCTTCTTTTGCTGGTGTATATGGCTTCTCTGACACCGTATAATTTGACATCATCTGTGACAAAATAAATATTACGTTTATATGTACTATAGCTGCTACTTTGAATCATAGCCTGTAAAAGTCTTTTGTTCTTGGTATTTAGTTATATATGTTCTAAGAAATTAATCTTTAAAACTTCATTTAACTATTTTCATTATTTGCATTGTTCGGACTGTTATCTTTTTAATGTCATATTCACAACGTTTCGGTCGTTGTAGGCTCCGTCCTTCTGCAGGTGATATTTTTTAATTTAGAACCGAAATCTTTGTTTAGTTTACTGGGCAGATTGATCTAATTCTACGTGCCATGACTTTGGATATCTCAATTTTAGTTAATTCTCCTTAAAAACTCAAATCTCCAAGTTTTGTACTCTCTACTGTGGCAAGAGATTAAAATCGCAACTCTTTGGGTCAAGTCAATTTTTGGATCAATCAACCGACGCTTTTATTCTTGGAGACATTAGTGATGGAAATTTTAGGAGTTATAAATCTAATGTATCATGTTTTTGTTTTATTTTTAACCAGAGCTCATATTACAATTTTTGTTACTGTTGTTTTTCTTTAGCTCTCTATATTACTGGTTCCTATATTGTATTCCTTTCAAGGCTTTTGTCGCCTATCATATGCGCTGATTCTTTTACTTTTTGTATTTTTATTTAAACTAAACATTACTTAATTCTTATGCGGTTAGTGTTTTTTTTTTTATTTTAAGGTGGGGTTATAGATTTTGTTGTTGCTTTTTTTGTTTGTTTGTTTTTTTCATTTACGGGTACAATTTTTACCTTGTGGGAGATCTGCGTTGAGATGCAATCGCTGAACATTTCTTTTAACTGCTGTATGAAAGCTGTTATGTGTCAAAGGCTCAACAAATGAAAAGTTATATTTATTGTACATTGAAAAGAAAATATTCACATAGTTATACCAAGAAAACAAATAGCTAGCATTCGATTCGTATTTCCCCTGAGAAATGCGTATTTTTAACCATGGAATCATCAGAGTTGACGATGGTTAAAGAAATAAAGACGCCAAAATAAAAGTAGAACAGATGGTGTCGAATGCGGAGCGGGGTTGAGACTGTCGTTTATTGTGTTAGCAACGATGATTTAATCCTTCTTTGTATTCTCAATTTTTCATCTCATCCGTAAACTCAGTTTTCTTTTGTATTTCCTGTTAACAAATAGCCTCCAGGAAAAACTAATATGCTTGCCCATTATAAACAGCTTCTATGTTCAAAAAATACAGGTTATCACGTTTTCTTTTCGCACATTTGAATAAGAAAAAAATTTCTTACGAAAGAAAAAGTCAAAGAATTGTTAAGCACGAATGAAATTCAATTAAAAAATTAAATTAAAATAAAGACAAGAGTTGCCTGTCAACACTCTCACAGAAACCACGGTTGAGGACAACGTTCGTGTGCCTAAATTTATGGACTCACATTTTACTTGACAGCTGTTGTACTATATGACAATATGTCTAAGGGAAGTAACATCCTATTTTTTTTGTCAACAGGATTTTATTTATTCAAGTGTGTATGAGAATCTAACAATAGCATTCAGATAGGTGATTTTCTGAGCCCACTTATACGCCTCCGTCTATGTGTTCAATTGTCCTAATTCTGCGCATATCTCTCCACAGTTTCTGAGTTTTTTAATATCAGTAATTGCTGCATGGGATATGCGTTGTGGTGCAGTGGATATTTTTGCAAGGGTTTGCATTGAAGCAGTCGTCTTCGGATGACTGCTCTGTAACTCTATAACACTGTCAGCTCTCTGCTTCCGAGCAGAGAGCACAAACCCAGTCGTGGTTCCGCCGAAGGGTAGAACCACGACTCGGTAAAAATAGACAGACATATTTTTGGCCCGGCTATATGGCTGGGAATTCCCACATTAAAATGACCATGTGTCACATCCGGCCTTGCGTGGGAAGGCTAGTAAATACAGCAGTGGATATTTTTTTAATTTTTTTTTTTATAAGCGTTTCACCCCGAGGAAGGCATGTCACTGCCACTACTGCGCAGGGGGCTACGTAGAGTGGAGAAAGGATGATTAAATATAGGAAATGTCAGAGGGTGGGTGATAGGCGGGTAAGGATACAGAGAATGAGGGTTGGGTAGATGAGAATGTTCTGAGAATAATTGGAGTTAGTGTGATAGGAGGTGTCTATTGACCTTAGATTTAAACACTTGGAGATTGTGGCTGTCGGGAAAACAGAGTTGTAGAAGCGAGTTCCACAGGCGGGAAGCGCGAGAAAAGCTGTTGGCGTAGAATTTACGGTTACATCTTATCTGTTTAACTGTAAAAGGGTGGGAACTAATTGCTAATCTAGTATCTCGTGTAAATTCGTGCTTAGGCGGCACCAGTGATCTAAGCTCATCGGAGCAGAAGCCATGAAAGTACTTGTAGAAGAGGCACAGGAAAGCCACATCACACCGGTGAGAGAGAGGTTGCAGCCGGTCTGCCAAGTCAGTATCAACCACGTTACAGATCCTCCTTTGTATTTTGTCAAGAAACCCAAGGAGAGCAGCAGGGGCACCCGACCAGATATGGCAGCAATATTCAATACACGGGCGGATGGTAGATTTGTATATGTGCAGAATAGATTCAGGTGGGAAAAACTTCTGGGCCCTGCACAGAGAGCCGACTTTCATAGCAGCAGATTTGGCAATGGATTCGATAC
>JBBBDQ010001459.1:3965000-4197500 GCA_037127315.1 Ascarosepion bandense
ACACCTTCTTTGTTAAGATTTTTAGAGTGCGCAGGCCGATTGATGTAACATACACTGTTTAAAATAAAAAGTAGCGTCTATTTCAAATACGAGTCCCCACTAAAAATAACGTTTGAATTAACATATATATGTGTGGGGTTGATTTTATGTACATTCATAAACATACTTTTAAAGGATTTAGATACATACATTCGGTTAGAGATTTACTGTTAGGCAATTATTTTATACATATAAGTAAAACTACATACATACAACAAATTACTCTCTTCAATCGATAAACATACATGTGTGTACGCGTACGTTTGTGTGTGAGCGCGCATACACACGCGCTTGCAATATAAACGCTACAGATGAAAGATAGCCGACAACACACTTAAAAGTCAGATAAAACCTCGAGTGGGGGACGGAACAGTGGGAGATGAGCGGGGTATAGAAAAAATTATGTCTGCTGTGTTGGGCAGCCACAGAAGATGACAAATGCTATTCGCAACGCGGTTCTTTTTAAATCGTCTGAGTTCTAAGAACCGGAAATGGTAGTGACAATTATGGGTTGTTTGAAAATGGCAGCCATTTGAAGGAAGCAGACGACAGTAGATTTCCTGGTCGTTTTTAACAGCAGAAAAAATGGGGCAAGTAGAATTTGTATAAATGGCTACGAGAGAGCCGTCAGTGACAGACACGTTTAAGTTTTTTTCTTTCTTGCTTGTTGTTTGTTCATTTTTTCTAACCTTGTACTTTTGTAACAATGAGATTCGTTTTATTGATTTATTTCTTCCTTTTTTCTTCAATATATTGCCGATGTATTTAAAGGTGGACATCCTGATAGCTAAGGGGAATGACAGTAGGAAATCATAAGAATATCAATAGGTAATATATCTTATGATATTAAGTTAAGCGTGAGATATTTACGCTTTATTTAATTCAAAGGGTTATGATGATTGATAAAATTAAATATAAGACTAATGCTCGCATTTCTTTTTCCGAAAAAAATGTTCAAATAATTGGTATTATTATAGAAAGATGGTAATATTAAATATCACATTATTGCTAAAACCAATTCTGCCATTATCGTGTCTACTCCTCCTTTTCTATAGGTCTTTAATAATCATTCAGTAAAGATCCAAATAATTATGCGAAAATCAATGATTAAAATATGGGAAATATCAGTAATAAAGTGCTCTGGACTCTTCCTAGGCTGAACAAGAAAGAAACGTAAATCACTACAAAGACTAACCAAACACTGATAAAATCCAACGTTCTACAACTATATCATCTCTACAAAGAGAGCAAGAGATCTTGTCAATATGAAAGACAGCACTTAGTATTCTGTGACATGATTTTCAAATTATCAATGATAGGAAAAGTAAATAATCATGTATTTGCTTCTAATAGTCAAGATAAGTTTTAAAAAAGAAGGAAATCTGAAAAACTAAATAAAAAAGGTTACGAAAAATATTAAAGATAAATAGAAACTATCGCAGTTCAGGGTTTGAATACGGTTACGCAGAGGAGATTTAAAAAGAAAAATGATAGCCAGAATAAAAGAAGATAGTTAAACTTCAAATATCAAAAATTAATAATAGATATCAGACTGCAGATTTGAAAGAAAGTAAAAGAAAATGCAAACATACCAGCTTCTAAGAACATACTAAAACTCTAGTAAATATTTTTGCAGATGATACGATACTGTATTTTTATAATCATTTCACCCTAAGTAGATAAAAGATGGCAATTGACGTTGCATTTAAACTTTTGGCGATTGTAGCTATTAGAGAAGCAAGCAAATTGAAGTTAGTCCCATAAACGGGAAATGCGAGAAAAATATTAGAATAGAAGTGATTACATTTAAATATTTCGACGGTAAACGGGAGGGACCTAGATGCCAATCTAATAGAACGTGGTCGGGGTACCAAGAAAAAAGCTCTTCATAGCAGTTTTATGGAAATACTTATAGAAAAAAAAAACAAAGAAACTACGTCACATCGGTGAGAAAGTAATTATGGGACGGCTGCCAAGTCAGAATCGATTCTATTGTAGATCCTCCTTAAGATCTTGTCAAGAACCCCGAGGTGAATAGCAGAGGCACCCGACCAGATATGACAACAGTGTACAATGCACGGGCGAATGGTAGATTTATAATCGTGCAAAATAGATTCTGATGAGAAAAACGTCCTGACTCGACACAGTGAACCAACCTTCCTAACAGTAGATGCAGCTATGAGTTATGCAGGAACCACCCAAAATCTAGATGACCAAAATCTGGTCGCCGAATTTTTCTCTGACCTAATTCTGGCGTCTCAATTAGAGAATGGCAGGCTTGTACCATTCAAAACCAAACAGCAACACTAGTCCTTTGGATCTTGTCAAGAACCCCGAGATGAATAGCAGGAGCATCCGACCAGATATGGCAACAGTATTCTATGCATAGACGAATGGTAGATTTATAAACGTGAAAAATGGATTCTGATGAAAAAAAAACTTCTTGACCAGACACCATGAACCAACCTTCCTAAGAGTAGATGCAGCTATGAGTTACGCAGGAACCACCCAAAATCTAGATGAACAAAATCTGGTCGCCGAATTTTTCTCTGACCTAATTCTGGCGTCTCAATTGGAGAATGGCTGGCTTCAAAATCAAAGAGCAACACTAAAATCATTTTGAATACCGAGAAAAGTCTTGAAGCATTGAGATGACGTGCCATACCTTAAGCTCTAATGAAGACAACAAGTTACTTCCACTGTTAAAATATGACTGAAAATAATAATGATAATAACTTAGAACACTTTAAAACAAATACTAGCTTTTTAAAATTGTCACATATCGGTTTCCGTATTTACCAAGTAATCAATAGCCTTCTTTGCTTTTAAAATCTAAAGAGTACAATTACCAACAATAATCAATTTAATTAAATCGCGAATAATCATGCGACAAGATAACAATGAAATTAAAATAATTAGAACACATTCCTAATCACTTTCTCTTTTTTTATCTTGTCTGTTCAAAATCTGTGAAAGCATTAAAGCATGCGCAATGGCTGTAACGAATTCCTTTCAGCAGAATATTATAGAGACAAAGAACATTTTAGTAGATAATACTGTAAATCAAATTATATCTTAAAAACACTTTTTTAGTGATTATATAGAACCAGTCTCCTTTGAATGAGTACTCGTCGGCCACATTGGACACTCTACGAAATCTGGCGTCTATTCGAATTCCAATGTCGATTAAACTAGAAAGGAAAAAAAAGTTTTTATTTGCGTCATGGAAAACCTTTTTTTGTCATAAAATTGCCATCTCCCCTCCTTATCCCCATCATTTTCATTTTCTACAAACCCTTTTTTTACAAGTAACACAACGTATTCATCTGAACTATTTTCAGCAGTACTCCCCTACATTGAGTGGCTCCTTTTCTCCTCACTACTTTACCTAAAGCACTTGTTGCAAAACGAAATATCCGACCTTGAGCATCGGCCATAGCAATGCTACTTTATTTTCCGATCAGTCAGTCAGTTAAGTTTGATACACGCTTTGGCGATCATGTCTCTTTCGGGACATGACTGACTGGGCAGAATATTTTCCCGGAATAAGTTGCCATTACTTTCTGCAGTAGACTGGTTAACAACCAAGGCTACAGAATCCAACCTATTCTGCTACTTAACCCCTAGCAGGAGGGAGAAGCAACGGATTAATATATTTCCCCAAGGTATTTTGGAGTAAGTGAATGCAACTGTAATTCGAACTCGGCTCCCTGGTTTCTCTTTCCAAGCCGATATCTACTGCACCAAAACGCACATCAACCAATACGGCCTTCATTATTGTGAAATTATACATTAAACTATTTATGGCTGAAATTATTACCATTCCTTACGTTATCCTGCAATGAAACTATTTCAACTGAATTTACGATTTACTTGGCAGAGACATGGAAATTATTGCTTTTCATCTTTAATTATCTTTCCTATGTTCTTTTTTTTTCCTGAAAAGAATTGAATTTTCACAATTTTTTGTCGGTTTAATCTATCAATTCAGACATCTTTAATTCCACTTGGCATTTATAAAACTCGCGTGCTATGTGCAGGCTTTCAGCTATAAACGTAAATCTATGAATACATGCGCGTATCTATGAATAATTTCTGCCATTTCTAGTTCTAAAATTAAAGCACTTTTGCAATGGCAACTAACAAATGCATTCAGTCTTTGTGCGCACGTGTGTCTGCATGTGCTTTACGTGTGGGTGAAACTACCCTTGGATAAACGTAAAACACTGTACTGTTCGGATGAGTAGAACTCTGCGAATCCTCGACAAATGGTAAGAATACTAAGAAAATAATTCCAGTCTCGGTAATGGAACCAATCTCCACCTCCATCGCCAAAAGAAGATACCCATCGTCCTAAGAAATGCTAATGAATAATATTGGCTGTTTGCTTATGTGAAAACATTCGCTAATAATTGACCAAATAGCCGGTTCCATCGTCAGTTAAAATTTATAAAAATTTTCACTTATAACAATTTTCATGAAAATAGTTTTCTCAGGTCCAGTAATTGTTATCGCTCTTTCTAGTACTTTTGTTCGAATCAGTGTGGACACACACACACACACACACACACACACACACACACATATATATATATATATATGTAACCCTGGGTTTCATATTCTTGCGATCGTCAGACAGAGTTTGTCTGACGATCGCAAGAGCGTGAAACCCAGGGTTACAAACTCACACTTATCTATATGAATATGTCAGCTCTATCACTGATATTGAGCGCTTTCAAATGAGTACCAGGCATATATAATATATAAATAATATAATATATATAACAAATTGCATATATATATATATATATATATATATATATATATATATATATTGATATTTATAATTATATACATACACATTTCACACACACACACACACACACATATATATATATATATATATATTTATATATATATTATCCTACATCTGTAACACGATTTGTAGTTGCATACACTACACAATAAACAGATGCATATTACAAACTTTCAATGTGAACCTGATGATTGCGCAAGGCATGAAACTTCAAGTTGTGCCACCAACGTTCGACAATATGTATATTCAGGGCCGTAGCTGATGCTAAAAACACCGGGTACAGAGAAAATTGCCCGAATTTATTAGCTGACAATGTGATGACGTCATCAGTGTCATCCGTTTACAGAAACTGATTTTTGCGGATTTTTTCGGCTATTACAATAAAAATTAGGCACAGTGTGCCCAGTAGCCACATACGGCCATGTGTATATTTATTATAATATAATTAATAGCTTAGTTTATATTACATTGAGCACTGTTTTATTAACACCTGGGAATTTTTTTTATATATATGTGTATATTTCAGTATATATACATATGTATACTTATTAATTCACATACCCCTTCTTCTGTGTGTGGGGGGAGGTAGCAACGTTTCTTTAAACATGTTTCGTTCAAAATGACAAGGAAAATTTAATTAATCTTTTATTTAGTTTTGCTAGCATTCTGACATTTTTTACGTATGGTGGAAGTAAGGGAGCGCAAAAACATTGTCCGTATTATCAATTGTCCCAAGCGCTTTCGCACACTTTCACCATTTTCAAGGGGAAAGGGTAGGTGTTGTTAATTTCTCTTCATGTTTGACTGTTTAAGAAGTGTTTTTTTTGTGTTGTTTTGAATACACTTAGAAGCGTTTATTGCTAGCTTCACGCGTTGAGAGCAATTAGAATTCAAGTGATATTTTTTACAAGTTTTTATTTATTCATTTATATACATATAGTTGGCTGTCCAGAAAGTTCATACCGATTTTTAGTCGTTTATTTTCCAACATATTAGAACACGGCAAATTTATCGATAGATATAATCTGCTTACATTTTCATTTGGAACACACTTCAAACTATCTCTTGAGAAAGAAAGTTTAAAATTACTTAATTCGTAACAATTTTTCATCCCTATTAAAATGGAAGATTATAAGGTTAATTTTAGAAACTTGAGATGCTTTTTTTTATCACTGCAATGGCAAAACTACCTCGCAAACAACAAAAAGATAGGTGGTGTGTACAATGAAGGCGCTTTAGCTAACATAACTTTTCGGGAGTGATTTGCTAAGATGAGAGTTGGTGATTGTAGTTTTATTGATGAAGAATGTGGTGATACCGAGTAAGTGAGGGACCGGATGTTTACCCTCAGAGATCCAGAAAGCAAATGAACAGAACTGGTCTTTGCGCATCTAGGCTCCACGTAGAAGTTCAGGAGGTAAACTAAAAATAAATAAATATCAAATTTCTTTTACGGACCTGTAGCGGGGCTCTGCATCCTGATTGGTCATCAAATCGCAAAATTCAAAATACGTCAGAGAAACGGTTTTTTCACAGCTAAAGAAAACATCGTTTCTTTGAGCCACCCCCACGGACTGGATTGAATATTTAAGGACGGTCATTTCTGAAGAGGCGGTTAGCTGACACACATCAAAGATGTAACTCTCAACTTCCAGTCACCGGACATTGCTCTCTCTCTCTCTCTCTCTCTCTCTCTCTCTCTCTCTCTAATTACTGCTACAAACAGTTTGTACGAACTCTTCAACCTTATCATTGAATACGAACTCCATCATTAACTTCTTAATGTTTCTCATTGTACATTGGCTGTTACCACTTCTTATTCCTCCTTATAATAAATTTTTATTTTCCATTCAAAGTGTATATTTTATTATTCCACTCTTCTACACTAATCCATACATTCCAACTGTCGAAAACCAACCTTCTGACGAATATTAAACAACATAAAACGTGTAAGCTATAGGGATTTCAGTTAAGAAAGACAAAGCCGAACAAAAGAAACATTAACCAGCTCCCTACACTTCAAGAATACTCAGGAATACCCCTCTATAACCACCACCATCACAGATGACAACCAAATCAAGAGATTGATTAAGAATAACCCGCATTACACAACGCGAGAATTGGCATCAACACTAAATTTACAAAATACATTATCCATTAGCACTTAGTTAAGCTTGGGTATTCAAATCGCTACGATGTTTGGGTATCACATGATTATAGTAAAAAGAACCTTTTCGGTCACATTGATATCTGTGGTTTACTGTAGCAACACAATGAAAATGCACTCTTTTTAAGCAAATTGTGATGAGTGATGAGAAACGGATCATTTACAACAATCTTTAGCGAAAAATATCCTGGTATAAGCAAAATGAACCAAATTTAGTGTAGTGGAGTCGTTTTTCGCACTGATGGTTATAATCGCGCTATGCCGGTTGCTAATAGACTTAACGCACCCAAAATTTTAGGAACTTGGTAATCTTCCACTGTAAGCTGATTCCTTAGTATTTGGCTAACTACCGACTAATATCAAGTGCCTAGTAGTTCTACTGAACTCCAATAGAACTCTAAAGAACTCTCTAGAACTTCTAAGAACTCCTATGAACTTCCCAAGAACTTCTCGTGTTAACATCCTGTTAACTCTTATTGAAAGAGGAAAGAGAGTTCATTCTCTGAGGAATGGGTATGTTTCATCATAACAGTTAGCCACCCCCAAAAAAAGGTCTTCATCCTAAGAAAGATATTAAATGCATCTGGTGGGATAAGAAAAGAATCCTTTAATATGAGCTTCTGCCAAGTAACCAGTCAATTGTTTCTGAAAAGTACTGCTTGCAACTGAACTAATTAAAGGTAGCAACTCACGAAAAAGCGCCCAGAATTAGTGAATACAAAAAGCGTTGTTTTTCATCAGGATAATGCTCGGCTTTATGTTTATTTGGCGACTTAGCAAAAATTGTTGCGGCATGGCTGGGTTGTGTTACCCAACCCACCGTATTCACCAGACATTGCTCCATCGAATTTTCATTTATTCAGGTCCTTGCAATATAATCACAATGGTAAAAATTTTATTTCTTTGAATAACATTAAAATCATCTAAATGAGTCCTTTGCTAAGCAACTACCGAAATTCTGGGAAGACGGAATTTTTAAGTAGAGGGAAAGATGGCAAAAGTTTGTACAGCAAAATGGTTCATATTTAGTTGAATATTTAATGGCATAATTTTTGTGTGTGTGTTTTAATTTTCCTTAAGAATTTGCATCAACTTTATATATGTATATGTATAGATGAGGTCTGATCCAAAAAGTAGTGTCGCCATAGTAGTAGATCTAAAATACGCATATTGAAGTCATTTGGTAGATTGACCTTGAATTCTGTCGTTCATAAAATATATCGTTCTCGCTCACTTGCGTTGTTGATAATAGTGTTTGGAAAGAAAGTGTGTAGAGTGCGGCCCCTTTCACCACACAGAGTTTCCATCACTGATCATAGTTTCTGCAGCAGTTTTTGGCAAAAGTCATTATTCTCCAGGTTTGACGAACAGCATATGCTCGAGACCTTGCCCCTTGCTAGCATTTCGTTTTCAAAAATCAAATCCCACTTGAAAAGAAGAAACTTTCCTTCGAACGAATTTAAATGCCGAATTTACAGGTTCTGCAATTTTCTTTTTATAGCACCAACTCCAATAACATCCGAAAAGACCGAATATATATATATATATATATATATATATAGTGACGTAAATAAATAAATAAATATACATATGGCTTAAACTAATAACTATATAATGCACTTGATTGCATATATATATATATATATATATATATATATACATACATATATATATAAATATATATATTTATATATATATATATTTTTATATATGTATCTATATATATATATATATATATATATATATATATATATATATATAATCTATTAGATTTTGGTCATAATTAAATTAGACCGATAGATAGTTTTATTAAAAAGTGTTTAATGCAATTATATTGTAGAACGTTTGAATGTTTTTCATTTGTAAATAAGTTATGACGCAGCCCAGGATTCTACATTTTAGTGTCTCCGGGTGATTCATAATAACTGATTTTTACCTTTCGGTGTCTTTTTTTTAAATTGCGCGTTCATGTGAGATCCCTGTTACTTGAGCATTTAAAAAAACGGTAAATCGCCTCTAGACACCGAAATGTAGAAACCTGGATTGTGTAATAACTCGTTTACAAAGGAACATATATATATATATATATATATATATATATATATATATATATATAATGAGCTTAATCACAGTAAGGCAACACTAATAATGACAGACTAAACATCTTACCCTGAAGAACCATTGTGTGAAACCGCGGTAGGTGGTGGCTCACTTCTAGATTTCTTGTATTGTATATATATATATATATTATATATTGTTGTTGATAGCGGCCCCTTTCACCACACAGAGTTTCCATCACTGATCATAACTTGTGCAGCAGTTTTTGGCAAAACACATTATTCTCCATGTTTGACGAACACCATTTGCTCGAGATCTTGCCCTCACTTATATATATATATATATATATATATATATATATATATATATACGAGAGGGGAAAATTGATAATATATTCTGCACGCAAGATGTTTCTGAATATAAGCATACGAGCAACTGACTCGGTATGTGTAAATATAGTTAATTAAAAGCAAGTAAAATACATGGTACTATATGGCAGCAGGCGAATGTATTTAATAGGCGTAGAAAAAAGTATTAAAAACGACATGCTTTACAAATTCACCATAAATATTTGATGACACCATAAAAGCCAATACTTTAATTGAAAATATACATCATTTGAAAATCGGAAGGACACTTAACAATCAATGCAAGTGCACTCTGCTCAGCGTTCGCAGATATATGTGCAAAGCGGCGTTATGGAAGGCCAGCATATCGGTGAACTGTGTTCGAATCGCTTTAAAGAGAAAGTTATACGTTCACTTCTTCCTGTGTTCTATAGTTGGATATCTTGGCAAACTGTTTTATCACTGGCACATCACAATGTTTTATGAAGAAGAATGTGGGTGAGTGAGCCCACCACTTTCCAGTATCTACCCAAACTAACCAGTCAGTAATAACAAAAAGAGGAGTCGCTAATATATATATGGATCTGTGCCTCGCCTTGGAGTTATGGTTAACAAGCTATTTCTGTACAGATTGCTTAATCTCGTGATTTGAGTTGTATTGCAGAAAACTTAGACTATTACTGAGCTCAATCTTTGTAAACAAGCGTACACAGACAACCTCTTGTCACACACACAATATATATATATATATATATATATATATATATATATATATATAAACTCGACCGATTTGGTGTTAGTCGGAGTCGCTACCGCCCAAGCCATAGGCGCATGGAATCAGAGAAGGCAAATTTTAACGGGTTATATATAAGCAGTGTATACACACGCCAGTCACCGAAAGAACTCAATTCCTTTCTGAAGAGTCACGCATATATCGCAGAAGTGGAAAACTGTTTTTAAAATTTTCTTCTCTCTCTCTCTCTATATATATATATATGTATTAGGGTTATGATTTTTTGTAACCCCATGTTTCTTTTTCATAAATCGATTATCAATTGTTCATAAGTAATAAAAAAAGGAAATAATTTGTTTTAGTTCTTGAAAAAAGTCACCAACCAAAACCGAAAATTTGATTTTTATTATATACGCAATAAGGATAAAAATCGAAATATTTCAGAAACTTTATTTTTCAATTTGCTAATAATGCATTTGTATAGTACTTATGCAGTTTGAACCCATTTCAAAGTTTAAAGCTACATCATAACATACAAACTCACAAATAAACAAAAACTATTTCCAGATAGTTCCATAAAGTCGAGTTGGGGGTGATATTTTTTTTAAATCCAAATTTAACCCTTCTTCAGGAATTTTTAAAAAAGTTAATGAAATTATGATACAAGAAATCAATTATGTCACAAAAAGTCATAACCTTAAGATATATATATATATATATATATATATATATATATATATATATATATTATATATTGTAATCTTTATTATAATGGTTTATAAAAGTGATATAAAGCTTTTATAAATATGACATAATACTTTCATAAACGATTGTAATAAAAAAATACAACATTAAGCTCTATTTTGTACTGAGCACTCTTTAAAAAAGTAAAAGCTTTAACAGTGGTTTTTAATCTACTTGTTTTTTCACTATATATGTATATATGTGTGTGTGTGTGTGTGTGTGTGTGTGTGTGTGTGTGTGTGTGTGTGTGGATGTCGCTCCAGATTTTTTACCTTGATTCAAACTAAGCTAAGTTTAGTAAATATTTCTATACAACTTTTGTTTATATATGTTTCATAGCGGTGGCCTTGCGTCAGACTAATCTAATTTTAGCAGATATCCTTATATCACCTCTGTTTACATATCAGTGTTTAAGTAACTCCACACTTATAGCCTTATGACTAAGCAAAGTTTAGTAATTGCCTATATGTATATGTATATGGGTATATTCGTTTTATCTTAATATTTAATCATTTTGTTCACTACATAAGGCCTTGCACCGGACTTAGATAAATTTGCTAAATACTTTTATGCCAGTGTGAAACTAGGTTTTAAACTGTCAGATTAAAATGTTCTTCCTACCAATTCTACTATAGGTGCTTATCTTTAGTTAATGATGAATAGGCTGCTTTAATTCGTGGAGATATGTTGTCGTTTTGTTCCATATCAAGCTAAGCCTATTAAAAAGATCCATATTCTGTGGAGATTAGTTGACGGTCGAAATAAATGAAATTTAGAAAATTACTTTCAGACGGAGTTTACACAAATTAGTTTATTATTTAAGAATTCAGTTAAATTCTTTTCTACTGGTCTTTCGTTGTGTAAGTTCTATTGGCTTCGGCCTTACCAAACTAAAGCATTCCAGACAAGATTTTTCTTTCATACTTTTATTCAACTATTTATCGTAATGCTCGTCTGTATCGATCATACAAATTCAGAATGTTGAATTAATAAACACTACATATTTCAAATACCCTGGTGTATTGATTGGTTTGGTTTATTGGTTTAACCCACTTGAAAGGAACAAGTTTTCAAGATATTTAGAAAATCCAAGATAATGCTTTATTGGCTAATTTGATTGTTTAACTCTTTATAGGTCAGTTAATCTTTAAATGTAATTTTCGTTAGAGCTTTGAAGCAATATAAATGTGTTATATGTTATACTTCTTTCACAATTGAATACATGGAAGATGGTACTGAGCTTTTATGCGCATATTACATGTTTGTGTGAACACAATTACTAGAGCCGGTGCTACAGGATAACCCCCTCTAAAAGAACAAACAAACAGAACTTACAAACTTTTTAATAAAACTGTTAATTCCTGGGACGACACAGTAGGATAGATCGAGATGAAGAGTGGTTCCAGCAAGACTTAGCCACCACCACGCATGAAATGACTTCCTAGCCTGGCCGAGAGAGCGATTTCAGGAGAGAGTGATCAACAGGAAGTGTGACGTTTGTGTGAGCACCGCCCTCACTTGACTTGAATCCCCAGATTTTTATTTGTGTAGATATCTAAAATATAATGTGTACCAGAACAACCCACAAACCATTGGTGAACTGAAGGCAAAAATCACAACAAAAATCAAGGAAATTCCCCAAAGAGGAATGTGTATAAATATCTGACAATTTTGCGCGACGTTTGCAAGTTTTGCCTCCAACGCTGAATTTGGAGTCCATTTGGAGCATATTTTGGAAAGATCATGATTTTTATGCAAGGCGACCAATTTAGCTAAAATTTTGGGAATAATTGTACACAGAAACTAAAGTGTAAATCCATCAGTTTTCTTGAGAATAACTGGACATTTGTAGGATTTATTACAATATTTATGGGTTCTTATTTTTTTTTTTTTCGAGTGGAGTCGCCATGTATGAGTGTCTTATGTTGTAATTTTCTTGAAGTTATATTTTGGGTTAGACTTTGAATTCTTTAAGAAATTGTAATCCGTTACATGGAGCAATATCACGAAATATTTTTTACTATTACAATCTATTGCAGGAACTTTGTTACGCTATAGCTAAAAATATATTTTTATATTAAAAAAGTATTTTTATACTTTCATATGTAGTGTTTTGACCCAAGTTTGAGAGTTCACTATTTGGCCATAGCAAGGACATTAACAGATGCTACCAGCCCGCGTCAGGGTGAACCTTGCAAAATAATCTCAATAGTAAAGATTTTAATTCTTTTGATGACATAAAAAGCAACTTAATATGTTCTTTGCTGAGAAAGCACCAACATTTTGGGAAGACAGAATTTTTAAGTTGATGAAGAAAGATGGAGAAAATTTGTGCAACGAAAGGCTTTATATGTAGTTGAATAATTATTTAACTGCAAGATTTTATTTTGTGTTTTAATTTCCCTGAAAAACGAGCCTATATATATATGTGTGTGTGTGTGTGTGTGTGTGTGTGTGTGTGTGTGTGTGTGCAAAGAGGTTGTCTCTTTAATAGAACAGATTCATGCAGACTTCAGAATTTTCTGAAAATACCGTTATAGCGTTCTCACTCGTCAGAGCTGTTTGTTGACTCTGCTCTATTAAAGAGACAAACTCTTTGTACCTATTAACGTTCTATCTACACCCCGATATCGAACACTTTACGATAAAAAACTACTTGCCAAAATACAGAACCACTGAAAAACAACAACCTTGGCGCTAAATACTATCACAATTAAACACTATATATATATATATATATATATATATATATATATATAAAGTCTGATCCAAAAGTATCGGAATTGTTGCTATGGTAACGAAGTAAAAGTACATATAGTGAAGCCAGTTAGCTCAGATTGATCTGAAAATAACAGCAATTAAGAGGTGGTTCCACACTCCTCAAAACCTTCCTAATCAGCAGCCTTGCTGCCGGATGTAGTTTATCGTCATACCCAGGACGATGGTGTATTGATCAGTTATAACAAATTAAATATAGTGGGGGAGGAGGCTAAATATAGAATAGGTTGCATTATGAATAGTTTTGTCCAACACTGCAATATGCTACATAACAAAATAAATAAGCCTTAACTATTCGAGCCATGTTTTTAAGCACCTCGTCAGATCGGGACATTTGTATGGATACCCTGCAAGACGTCTAAGCTTGTTTATATAGTTCCAGAAAATATTTAACTCCTGCTATCATAATCTATCTGTAAAAAGGGTTAGGGTAGAAAAAGAATGGGGTATTACTGTTAGATCTGAGCTTGCACTGGCTAATCCCCACTGTCCAGCCTCAAAAGAGTTCAAACGCTCTTACATAGCTTTGTGGGGGATGAATTATTCAGAACCCTTATTCTCTAGACGAAAAGTTGCCAAACATTCACTAATATATCGCTATTGCTATAGCAGATTCTCGAACGAGATGCATTCCACCCGTTCAGACCATCGCAGTTAAGACCCGCCAAGTCGTGTCCACGCTGAGAAACCATCTCTATTTTCTTTGTGTTCTTTTAATTTCAAAGCAAATTCTACTCAGACATCTTTTACAAAATTGTAGTACAAACTAAAGAGAGAATAATTCCCTGACAACTACAAATCTAACCTACTCATCAATAATATTATTATCTTACTTCCCCCATATTATACAATCTCAATCGATAACGCCCTACCTTGTGTGGCACTTGGGCCTTGTAATGAGTAAAATATGAATAAATTAAACAAGCGTTCTGAAATGCATAAACTATCAGCTGAACACAATTGTTTTATCAGACCAGTGATTAAAAGACTTTTTTCTTCGATTTTAACTATTCTGCAATATTTCTTTTTATTCTTCTTTTTTATGTGCCGTGTCCCTTCAGGACGTAGACGATCATAACCCTCCAGAAATTCCTATGCTTTGTAGTTATTAATAAATATTTTACTTTTTGTTATTACTCCTAATCCGTTTACTACCATTGAAGGTTATACGTTGCTTTCCTCTCTCTCCATTTTTCATCCAATCTCTCCTGCAAGTATTACATTTTCCGAGCTTTCTTTCCTCATTATACACCCTAGAAACCTCAACTGTATCTTTCTGGTGTTAAGTATAAGTTTTCTTTTGTTTTCATTTTCTCTCAAACTTTGTCCTTGCTCGCATGTTTGGTCCAAGGCATCCTTCTATAGAACTTTTTCTCTTCTTCTTTGAAGAGATTGTCCAGTATTCACTGCTATACAGGAAGACAGATATTGCGTAGCAGTTCGATAATAAAATTAATAGTAGATTCCTGGAATAACAACTTAGTTTTTTAAACCTTAATTGATATTGAAAATTCCGCGGTGCCACTGGCGTGGTTTGGTTGCCCCCCTTTCATCCACAAGAAGTCTACAGAAATAACCAAAAATGATAGTTGAGTTAATAGTCTCAGGTTGTTCAATTTTCTTCAAAGAAGTTATTTTCGTTATTATTAATTCTTGACTAGTTTGTTGGGGGGGGGGGGGGTCTAAAATAAGTTGAAAAAAAAACTTGTCAAAATTTTTTCAGCACCTAAATTTTTTTAATCAATAATTACACTGCTCTTGAATTACAAATCGTGTAAGTTTTTTTTGTTTTTTTATTTCAATCGATGTTTTATTCAAAATATTAATTATGTCGCCATCTTTTTCAAGCTGTTCGATTTGTTTGTTTTTACGGGAGAGTTAACGTTTTTGTTTGCTGTTTACTACATCATTTTTATTTGTTTCACTTTGAGTTTTCTTTTCATTTTAAAACTCTTTGAATACTTTTCAAACTCTAAAATACATTTTCTCTGCATATGGCACCTGATGCAATACACGCTTCTCCACTCCGTATCTTCCCCAATTGATTTTTATTATCTTTCAAAAAATCTCAAACGAACAAGAGGCGAATATTATTTCACTCTGACTGGCCAATCATCCAATGAGAATAATTTTGCGTACGCTTGTAATATTAGCAGTGGGAATATTACTTTCAGTTTTTTATTCGATAAAATATTGTCAAGCACTACTTATTTATGCGGAAGCACGATAAGGTAGTTGTTGGCGGCTCGGATTGAAGAAATAAGAGTTCGAATTCCATTCGAATCAATTACATTCACTTAGGTGGCAAGAACTTGTGAAATGCATGAAGTTTTCTTTTCTCCCACCCCTCAGCCCGAAAATAAGGAGTACCTAGTGAGAATCGAACTCACTACTCAGTCACAAGTGTTCTAACGAGTCAAGCTTGCTAACCATTACATCATGTGGAAGTGCCGAAAATGATTTTCTAAGCGTAGTTTAGATGTGATACAGGTCCAAAAGAGTGAAGCAAAACTCACCACTCAGTCGTAATTAATCTAACAAAATGATATTAGATGGTAATAAGTGCTTTTTCCCATTCTTAAGACGATCATTGGTTAATATACATCAGCTTTTTTTTCAAGTACTTGCTCGCAGTTCATTTTAACTGTGGTTGTATGCTGACAAATATTCGTATATTCTTTTATGTCTATGATAAAATTACTTTCCTATGCCATTACTTTCTTAGAAAGTCATCTTTACGTCTGTGTACATTTATTTATATTAATACAATTTTTGGTTAAAGGCTACAGACAAGGTTTTCTCTATCAATTTTTATTTTATCTTTTCTGCTTTCATAAATGCAGATGAGTAGTTTGTATACAGACTTTGTCTTGTCAATAATTCTATAGCTTAGTGGTGAAAAAAAGCATTTATTTTACGCAAAAAGTATTTATTTTCGACATAACCTTTATGTTAATGCACTTAATATAACGCGTAATATACTATGAACTAGTACATTGAATCATTATTTTTTATCAACTTTACTCTTCAGAAGATATACTACAATTACATTTCATTCAATTATATATTCGCCATTACTTGAAAAACGTGTTGCTACTCATCGGGCAACATTTCGATATATACTGAGTGCAGGTTTTGACATGAAAAACCTTTCGACAAACACTTGAATCTGGTTTTCCGTAAAGAATGTAACCCTCGTTTAAACCATTTTGCAGCGATTGAACAAAGGTTTGGCGAAAAGTCGGGTGAATATAATGGGCTGGGTAAAAGAGACCAACCTAGTTACAGTTTCTATTTCCCGTGTTTTTTCCTGTAGTAGGCAGATTTTGTTTATTATACTTTACTACTTACTTGCACTTGTTTCGGCATTCACCCTGATCGGATTGAGCCTGCTTCCTCTCGAGTGCGAACCACATCTCGGACCATCGGAGCCCATGTTTGCCTATCCGGAGCCAGGTCACACGAAATGGGGAGCCAAACGCGGTTTCATCGTCGAAGACCAACTATTTGTGGGCCCGACAGTGCTGCTAGATCATCCTTGATAGTCGTCGTCCACATCTTCAGCTGCCCACCAATACGTTTGCGCCAGCCAGTTAGAGAAGAGAGGAGGGCATCGCGGATAAGCTCTTCCTCCGGACGTCTAGCTGCGTGCCCGAACCATCGCAGTGGACGTTGAAGAAGGACGGGTGGTAGAGTTCGGAGATTCAGACGTCGTCGTAGAGTTGCTGTTGGCACTCGATCGACGCGGCGACATCCTAGAATGCAGCGAAGACAACCGCCCTCAGTGGCCTTGTTTCGCAACCAAAGAGAATGATTGTCTGAATGATAGCCTGATAGATGCGCCCTTTGGTAGCCGTGGAGATCTCTCGTCACTCCCATAGTGACCGCTTGAGACGCACGAATGCAAACCTTGCAGCTCCTTTGTGGCGTTCGACTTCAGCAGCACTTTGCCCCGTCTAGCATCAATTTTAAGGACGTTCAGTCTTCCGTCTACCTCGGCTCTACCATAGTACCATCAGGGCAAGGTGCTGCTTTTTCTTGGTATTCCAAAGCGGTCACCAACTAGGTACTGACCAGACTCATCGTAGAAGAACCTATATTTCAATGCGATATGGCCGTAAGCCATGTGTTATTAACCCGTTATGGTTAAAGGTGTGTACATATAACCAAGTCTACTGAGTTACTGTATTTATAGGCTTAAATACGGTCATATAGTTCACAACGTCGATTGGAGAAAATGTACGGTGTTTGTGATTAAATAATCGTGCGAAATTACAGCCTGTGTATTACAATGTATAAGCGTATGCAAAAGTCACTAGCTGAATGTGTCTGGGGAAACAGTTAATTGAATTTCAGCCTTATGTGCTAAGTTCATTAGCATTGGCCTGCCTCAATTCAGTTCTCTAAAATCGAAAGCATTAACAAAAATTTTTCCCGCCTAAACTTTAAAATAAAAATTGCCGCCGTCGCCGCGCCTCTAAGCTTTCTTCCTCCCGCGGTTTAGTCATAATTTGATCTTCGTTCAATTTTCAAATCGATTCGATCGCTTGCAAACAACAACATCCCGGCACCCCTCTAATCGATTGGCTGCTTTCGCTGACATTTCAGAAATCCTAGAATTGCTGCCAAGCCAAAAAGGTCGAAAATCTAAAATTTACACCTTGTTTTAAAAAAAAGAATAAAAAAAGAGAGAAAATATATTTTTGAAATCTAAGAAAAAATACATTGCCAAGCGTAACCCGAACACAAAACTAAGATATAAGATTTCAGGTGCGGTTATCGACTTTGAATCCTCAATTTATAAAATGTTTCTAAATCAAGAACGAAAAAGTAAGAATGCTTAAACCAGGCAAAACTTCTTATGATTGCAAACTATTCAAAAACCCTAGCATATTCTGGCATATGGACCTCGTGTATAATTTCACGATCGTTTGTTAACTTAATCACCGCCAGGTAAAAAATTTACCCAAAATCTAGTTGGCTGTTCAAAAAGTCTTTTGGCACAAAATTAAATATTTTATTTGGTTGGTGGCAAAAAGTAATTCACTCTGCATTGTAGCCTACAAGTAAATCTGATTCATTTGGTAAAGATTATCAATTTAAGCTATGTCGTGACGTAAGCCTTTAAGCTACTGTTTGACATTAAAAAGTTATAAAAATATTATTTCGGGGAAATACGCAATCAAAATATATGTTTAAAAATTAATATCGAAAAATACCAGGTAGCTGTGACCTAGTACTTCTAGAGGTCATCACAGAACGCTCGAACTGAATATATTATATTTTTCGGCATTACTTTTTTGTGCGTGTGGATATGCGTTGTGGTGTAGTGGATATCATGTTGGAGAACCGTGTTCAAATTCTACTTGAATTCGTTGCATTCACTTAACTACCATTGAAAAAGGTATTAATCCGTCGCTTCTACCTCCTGCTATGCGTTAAATAACAGAACAAATTGAGTTTAGTATCCTTGGTTGGGAATCAGTCTACCGGAGAAAGTAATGGCAACTTACTACGAGAAACTCTTCTACCCACTCAATTATGTCTCTTTTGAAACATGATCGCCCAAGCGTGTATCATGTATGGCACTTAACTGACTGACCCTTTTGAGTAGTTGTTCCTGATCTCAATATTCTTGCTGATATGGGAACTTCTATCTACCGTGTTTCTTCAGAACATTAGTGATAAGGAATCTCTCTCTCCCCACAATTTCCTGTCATTTCTAGGTCTTCATAAGTTTTATCTTTGTATTATCTCCTAAACCTTGTATGCAAGCTCTCTAAGAAAGTGTAGAAGATGCTTCTAATAATTTCAGCCAATTCATTAATCATTTTCAAGTGGTTCGTAGTTAATGTTTTCAAAGTTTTTTCTTCAAGCTGGTATTGTGTCGAAGTTGTAGAAATTCTAAGCCCTACTAAAAGAGATGTGGATGCGAATTCATGTTGAGGTATATCCGAAATGACAGCCAAAGCGTTACTCTCATTGTCAACAGCGGTAAAATTAAGGTTTGAAATGTTTTATATAAAGAGCTTCAGTTGCATTGAAACGTCATCTACAATTAAACTTCTTTAGAATGATGGCATTATTGACAAGAATTTTGTTGTGTGTGGTGTATCTAGGAGCTTTTGTTTTCGTTGTTTAGTATATTCATTGAAACGGATATTTGTATATATGATTATCTTCAGAACAACACTCCGATAAACTTAGTTTTGAATTCATAATTATTTTTCTCGAAACTGATTACAAACTGAACCAGTTTACTCAGCTATTTCAACAATAGTTGACGAATAAAATGTGTGTGCCACGTGTAATAAATGCAGAAGACTATTATTTTAAATGTAAGTGTACGTATACGAAAATAATGCATGTCTCATATAAACAGACATAAGTTGTTTTTTCTACGTTTAAAAATGTTCATCTGTTTCTTTAATACACGTGACACCTATGTGGTCAATGAAAACATACCTCAGTCAACATTCTGTCTCGTTGTATTTTTGATCAAAAAAATTTTAAATCATTCGCCTTTAAAAAAAAATCTCTGAAGAAGCTTATTAAATTGAAACATTTTAGATTAACGACAATTTTCCGACATGTTATTTACTTATTATATTCTTACATTATGTATATGGCCCGCTAAAGTCTCCCTTCACTGCTGTGTACCGATAGGGGTAGAACACCAGACTGATGTAAAATCGGTCGAGTTTCAATCCCAGCTGGAAGCAATCGGATGTCTAGCCATACTAATGAGCTGTGATACAGTGAAATAGACCTGTTTGCGGATGACTATATATATATATATATATATATAGTCATCCACAGACAGATCTGTTTCGCTGTATCACAGCACATCAGTACGGTTTGACTCCGATCGCTACACAACCCAGGCTCGAAATGCGACCGATTTGGCGTTAGTCGGCGACTCTACCCCTGGGCCACCGGGCGTTCAGTGAAAGAAGGCACTCTTTGTAGCGCATATCATATTACGCGCCCAATAGCTAGCGTGCTCAAATTCATTTTTACTGAATGAGCGATGCATACACGCTAGAGTATATATATATATATATATATATATATATATACATACTATCAAAGATCTAAAAAATCGAATCCACAATTATTCCTACTTAGTGACCTCTAGAATAATTTGAAACATAAACTTTACCGCCCACAGAATTACCGTTAGGATAATGCAATTGACCTTGCTTTCCATAATGCAGCATTAAAAGCATATGTAAATAAACGGGCCAAAATACAACACAAATAGCTTAAGATTGAAAGAGACTGTCGCCGCTTGATGTTGACCGTAGTGTCCACTTTTACATCTATATACGCCCCATCCCTGATATTGAGTACTTTTACCTATAAATGTAACGTACATTAAAACTATATATATATATAGTTTAATGTACGTTACATATATACATATATATATATAGTTTTAATGTACGTTACATATATATCTATAATTCTTTCATAGGAAGCCCTCGCTAACAAAAATAAAAAATACAACCTCAAACCATATATATCAAAACGAACCTTGAAAACCAAAACAATTTACACAATCTAGTCCAAGTGCACTACAAGAGCGATTCACAAAGTACTTAAGTTAGTAATGGAAAAAAGTAAGTAAATAAAAAATAAAAGACCTAAAAAGTAAAATAAAATAAGTTAGCAGAGAAATAGACCGAATTCAAGTGAACTTACCATGTGCAGAGAACAACTGAAAAAAGTTGCGAACATTTCGCAAAACATGCTACAAAAAGGCAATTTAAACTCTTTTTTTTTCAGACATTTTAAGCAAGTTAACTGGCTGCTAAGTAAGCTAGAATGCGGAGAGAGTAAATCTCCAGGAGCTTAAATGTAAGGTCAATAGACACCTCCTATAACACTAACTTGCATCTATTCTCCCAACACTCTCACCATCTACCCAACCCTCATTCTCGGTATCCTTACCCGTCTATCACCCACCTTCTGACATTTCCTATATCTAACCATCCTTTCTCATCACTGTCCCCTCTATGTAACCCACTGCGCAATAGTGGCAGTGAAATGCCTTGCTCAGGGTGAAACGATTATAAAAAAAAAATATATATATACATAGTCATCCGCAGACAGATTTGTTTCGCAGCTCATCAGTACGGTTAGACTCCAGTTGCTTTTAACCCAGGATTGAAACTCGACCGAATTGGTGTCAGTCGGCGATTCTACCACTGGGCTATGGGCGCTCGGTAGAAGAATGCAGACTTTTTAGCGTATACATTATCATTATACACGCCCAATAGCCAGAGTGTTCTAATTCATTACAGAATGAGCGATGCGTACATATATTCCAATATTTTCTGTCCATTATATATATATATATAATGGACAGAAGATATTGGACTCCTCAGAGTTCCAGGAAGAACACGACTAGGCGCAGTGGCCTGGATCTCACTGATTTCGAACCATTTGCCTATTTCTGTGTCACCCACGGCTCTTTAGACGATGACAGGAAAATGCAATAGGGTCATGGTTAAAGGCTTTTAAAGCTATCCTATTATTTAGATCGTAATGGAGAAAATGGCCTTCTAAAGATCTGTCGCCCTTTATTAGCCCAGTTAATGGACATTTATTCACAGTTTGATTTCCTGTCATTTGCATTTTTTTTTAATGGCGATCGGTGGGTGTTTAATGTTTTTATATAACATTTCTGTTCGTGATATTATATAGAGAAACTATATATACTCTATTTTTGTTGCTGTTATTAATGACCATTAACCTGGTCATTTTGGGGGATGAATACCAAATGTTTTAAGCGACCTATATTATTAACTGGCAAAGATACTTTATTGGCCAGGGGATGCGATGGGTAAATTGTCACCATTTTTTTGTTTCATTTTGCACATGCGTGGTGTTTGCTTTTTGTTTTGTCGACTGCACCCAACAGGGTCAGTTGGGCACCGTCTGTGAGTTAAAGAGTCCCATGACTCAATTCGCTCAGTTAGAAACTTACAAAAAGTATGCTGTACTGCTTGGCAATGTCACTAGGATTTTGCACCATGCCACACAAGCAGAAGAACCCATTCATGACTGTTAGACAATTTTTGAGACCACGTAAACCCTTTCACCAACAAGGAGACCGTCCAGAAGAGTTGCAAGAGATTTCAAAGTCATTTAGAAGCCCTGGTTGAGGCCAATCGCGATTTTTTATAAATTTACTCTTTAGCATTTCAAGATATTTTTGTATAATTATGGTAAATTTATCAGTCAAAATGAGGGGTCAAAGTTATTTTCATTTTTAGTTATTTAGACGAAAATTTATTCATCACACCCTGTATATTTGAATAAATTTTAATATAAATACGGCTAATTAAAAGGATTTTTTTCATAATTTCACCGCATGCAAGGCAATAAAGCCACCATAACGCAAGGGATTACTGAGTGTTAGAGAATATGAGAAAAAACTATTGTGAAGGAGTGCGGTCAATAAAAGAATAAGTATGAAGAAGTCAAAAGCTAACGATTGAAATTGTATTTCAATTTTTGAAGATCAAAGTTGACTGGGAAGTAAGAAACCGGAAGTGAGTTTTCACCAGCACGAAGCGCGATAGAATAAACTGTTAGCCTAGAACATATGATTATATTTAGCCATTTCAACTGTAAATTGATGAGACAGTCAGTCAGTTAAATGCCATACGTGAAAGACGTTTGGGCGATCATGTCTCGAAAGAGACATGACTGACTGGGCAAAAGATTATCCTGCAGTAGGTTGCCATTGCTTTCTATGGTAGACTGGTTGCCAGTCAAGGCTATAGAACCCAATCTGTTCTATTATTTAACCCATAACTGGAAGGAAGAGACGGATTAATACCTTTCCCAAGAGTATTTGCGCGAAAGTGAATGCAATGAATTCAACTGGAATCTGAACTCGGCTCCCCGATTTCTCGTTCCGAGCCGATATTCACTGCACCACAATGCACAGTAGAACAATTGCGATGAAAATATTTATAGAAAGACACAGAAAAACTACGTAACGGCGGCTGGAAAGGGACTGAAGCCGAGATACCAGGTCAGGACCAATAACATTGCGGATTATTTTTTGAATTTTATTATGAATCTCTAAATATATGCATCAGCAGCCTGTTGTGACTAATGTTAGGATTATTACAATATTTTTAACAATTTTTAAACATACATATCCATTTGGGGGGGGATATTTTGCATTAAAATGAATTTTGTATGGATTTATCCCTGTTTTTGTACTAATCTACCGCGATAATTGGCCGAACTTGCAATATAAGCCTTTCAATTTTCTTCTGACTATTATAAATGTTATTTCTATCCATTTTCTTCTGAACATTTTTCTTCTGACCATTATAAATGTTATTTCTATCCTTGTGTAAAGTAATATTTTTAACTAGATGCAATATTAATAATTAATCGTTACAAGCTTAAAAAGAAAACTGGCCACTTTCTTGGTTCTTAATCAAATTTTCACCAGAAGATCCTCGAAAACGTATAAATTAGGAAAATGTCTGAAAACATATTCAAAGGATTAATATCTTTCCATAAAAATTCTAAAGATTGATCCGTGCAAATTTGGTCATAACTTCAACCTGTAAATATTATTTTTCCTATTTTTTTTATCAAGACTATAATCAGCATTATATAAGCGTAGAGGTTAACGACAGAGAAACTGAGTTAGGCGTGCTGTTTTCGAATTCTTCCAATGCATTCACTTTCGAACAAATACTCTTGGCAAAGACATGCATCCATCTCCCTTTCCGCTTCAGCTAAAGATTAACAGCAAGAAAGTCTCAACTTTCTCGCTGTCTAAGCAGCAGGTATTACTGGGTTACACAGTACCAGCAGTTTTCATAGAGTGACCTAAAATAAGCGTATATTTATTTTGCCACAGACACGGGCTAAGATATTTTACCAAATTTTTAGATCAGAATTCCATTTTACAACCTGTTTCATGATTACTATATTTAGACAGCAACGAAAGACAAACAAATCAGTATCATTCTAACCACTTAACCATATCTATGTTAATAATAGCATCTTTGTCGATGGCATCAACAAACTTAAAGCAAGAAAACGTCTACATTCTTCCTGTTTATTTCACGCCTCTAATAAACCTGACTATATTGCCGGTGTGGAAAGTAGCCAAGCGTTTCGCTTCGATCTTATTTTGTCAGCTTCTGAGAGGTTTTCGTGATCAGGTCGGAAAGTGACATTTGATAAACGCGTTAAATTTGAGTGGGTGATGCCAAACACCCAGCACCGCTAACTTGACTGCCATCTTCAGGTGAACAGAAGAAGCAGATAAAACCAGTCCTGTTGTTTTATGCAACTTTTCCAAACGGCCGAGCCCATCTCCTCCTCAGCTATTCTCCTCCCCCAACATAAAAACTCAAATTCTCCGCTGTGCCTAACAACCTACGTCTTTTCATTCTAACGACGAACACGCACCTAGATTACACGTAGGCATATACCTGTCACTCGTTCTCGATTGAGACAATGACTTAAATTTGAACATCTTGTCAAGCTGACGAGGTTCTGAAAATTGGAAACTGAATGATGACCGACTTACTCTCGCAGTCACAAATAAGTCAGTGTGTTTCTTTTTTTTCTATGTGCTGCGTTCCTTCAAAACGTAGGCAATCATGGCCCTCCACATCTCCCTATCATTTGTAGCTCTTAACATTCTTTCTTTTGTTACCCTTCCCAAACCTCTCTCCGCCATCCATTTGCTCTTCTTCTTCTTCTATGTGCACTGTCCCTTCAAGACGTAGGCGATCATGGTTCTCCACGTCTCCCTATCCCTTGTGGCTCTTAGTATGTTTGCTCCTGTTACTCCTGGCAACCCCCATTCCGTCATCCACCTGATCAGGCCCTGCAAATATGTTATCCTCTGCCTTCTTTGTCTCTCTTTCCTTCTATCTGGCCGGTCAGTATCAGGTTCTCCAGGCTCTCCTTCCTCATTGCGTGTCCTAGGAACTTCAGTTGTCTCTTCCTGCTGCTCAGTATTAATTTCTTTTTTGTTACCATTCTTTCCAACACCTCATCATTGCTTGCATGCTCAATCCACGATATCCGCAGCATCCTTCTGTAGAACTACATTTCGCTGCTTCCAATTATGTTCTCATTTTCGATGATATTGTCCAGCATTCACTGAATGTCTTGCGCTGTTTTCCCCGGACTCTCTTTCCCTCTATCCGTCCTCTGAGTATAAGATTCTCCAGACGTTCCTTCCTCATTATCCGCTCCACGATCTTCAGCTGTCTATTCCTGATGTTAAGTATGAGTTTTCTTCTCGCTTGCATCCTCTCCAACACCTCGTCGCTGCTCACGTGCTCGATCCATAGTGTATCAGTCAATTAAGTGCCATACGTGATACACTCTTTGGGCGATCATGTCCTGAAAGAGGCTTTCTGAGGTATACTTGTTGCCTGCCAAGGCTATAGAACCCAATCTGTCTTATTATTTAACCCATAACTGGAGGGAAGAGACGGATTAATACCTTTCCCAAGGGTATTTGTGCGTAAGCGAATGCAAGGAATTTAACTGAAATTCGAACTCGGCACCCCGATTTGTTGTTTCGAGTCGATATCCACTGCACCACAACGCACATACGTGGTTTAAATAAAGGGCCCGGTTTTAAATTTTAACGTATATCCCTTGAAGAAACCCGGAGGCCTAAAGTTTGTGAATATAGCAATAAAAATGAGGACAACAGTCCGAACGATGTAAATATTGTACATATATCATTGCTTCATTTTTTAAAAATTAGTTTCAAAAATAAATTAATCATAATGATAATTATAAAATACTTTTATGTTTTTTATAATAAGTCCTTGCAAATATTTTAAATTTTTTAATATGCACTTACAGACATTTGTACATATAAACAAATAAAAATACCTCTCCTGTTTGTAATGATCTAAAGTAAACGGTTACTAGAAAACCTTTAGAAAAATGATCTCATAAACGTCTATTCACACAATAACAACAAAATAAAATCGACCATATTTATAGGTTTCTACTTAAGAAAACTTAACATTTATAGTCCTCAATATTTATGTGGTAGAGGAAAACATTGTAAATACATTTAGTCTTCTCCAGTAAGCCAATTCTTTCATATATAATGTGAAATAAAAATCTTTCGAAATCCCGAAAGATAAGGAATACCACAAATAACTTTGATAATGCTGGACAGTTGCATCACAGATCAAGAATATGTGGTTCTAATGAAGGATGTTGAGTATGCCATGGACTGAGCATGAAAAGTTTTAGAGAAAATGGAAACAAAAACGACGCTTATACTACCTGCCATAATTATTAGGCCACCCCATTTTTATAAAATGCTGTATTTCATACTATTTTTTGTATTTATTGCCAAGTGTATAATTCTAAATGAAAATAGAATGGTTCTTTTGTTAATACTGCACAATAACGTGTGCATCAAATGAGCGGTTCTGGTGTCCAGTTTTTGTGCTCCCTTCCCCACGCTAGTCTCTTCTTATTGGCTGGCCAAAGCAAAGGCTTCCTGGCTGACTTGTAAAATTTTGCAAAGTAATAATAACAAAAGAACCATTCTATTTTCATTTAGAATTATCCACTTGGCAATAAATACTAAAAATAGTAAGAAATACATAGTTTCAATCTACAGCGTGCGATGGATAAATTGCCGCTATTTGCCTTGTAAAATTTTGCAAAGTAATAATAACAAAAGAACCATTCTATATTCATTTAGAATTATCCACTTGGCAATAAATACTAAAAATAGTAAGAAATACATAGTTTCAATCTACAGCGTGCGATGGATAAATTGCCGCTATTTGCATTGTAAAATTTTGCAAAGTAATAATAACAAAAGAACCATTCTATTTTCATTTAGAATTATCCACTTGGCAATAAATACTAAAAATAGTAAGAAATACATAGTTTCAATCTACAGCGTGCGATGGATAAATTGCCGCTATTTGCCTTGTAAAATTTTGCAAAGTAATAATAACAAAAGAACCATTCTATATTCATTTAGAATTATCCACTTGGCAATAAATACTAAAAACAATATGAAATACAGCATTTTAAAAAATAGGTAGGCCTAATAAATATGGCCGGTAGGGTATATTTAACATCAGAAAGAGGCAGCTAAAATTTCTAAATCACATAATGAAGAAAGAATGTTTGGAAAATTTAACACTCACAGTACATATTGGACGCAAGAGAGTAGAAGAAGATAGCTCCTAAACTAATAGCTTTTGTACATGGTTGGCAGAACAGAGATTAAGATAGATAGCAAAAAGATAAACTTTACAAAGAAGAACAAAAAACAGGAAAACGAGGAGAGAAATGATTGCCCACCTCTTCGAATGAAAACGGTAAATAAAAAAAGAGAAGCTTGTCTAAATGGTTGGCGGAACAAAGATTAGGAGAGTTGATTTTCTAAGCACCGCTTAGATGTGACACAAGGCTGAAAGTATGGGGTACCCAGTGATTATTGAACTCATTACTAAATTGTAAAGAGACAAGCTTGATAATCATTACACCACGTCGAGGTGCACACAGGTTAGTAAAGATAGCAAAACGGCAAATATTACTAAGTATTAAAAGGAAAAGAAATTGTGGAGATTCATGATCAACAACATCCTGAAAGTACACGGCACACAGAGAATACAACGTTTCGACTGTTTTACTTTTGTTTTCGACAGTATATTAAGGAGTTTTATCGAAATTAGATCCAAGTCAAGAGGGACATAGTAAGATATCGTATAACCTATCGATTGAGCTTATGTAAACGGATGGCAGAACAGGGTTTAGGATAGATAACAAAAAGACATAATTTACTCACAAAGAACCACAAAAGAATAGCACTCCATAATTACTAAAACTGATAAAAATGTATACAATCTTAATTTGGAAAAATAGTAAATTTAATGAACACCAAACAAAATAATTGTTATGGCGGACCTACCCATTAACATAGTAATGGACTAACTCAATCTGCATAAATACCAAGTGACTAGTAGTCACCAGGAGAGCACCAGTCTGGTATGAGTTAGACACCCGTAGAGTGACTTACCGAACAGAGACTTTGATATCCAAAACCGCTTGCTCGTCAGCTAGACGAACAAGCTGGCATATTGTACCTTTGTTATATATCGCCGTACGATGACAAACAACGAGAACACGCATATATAAAAATATAAGGTTATATTTTTATTCCTGACGACGAACCCGTGTGGAACAGAGAATGGAAGAGTGAGAGCGCACATAGAATGGGTCGACGGGAGTGTAGTCTTGCCTGTGGTGTCTCTCTGCTTCCACTGGCCGTTCTCTGCTGGCGAATCCGTGTGTCGAGGTCTTTTTATAGTCTTCTAGAACCGGGACTTTTCCTTCCGGTTTTGCCTCGCCCACGCAACGCCCACGTAATTCCAAGAGACACCTGTTCTGTTTGCCTCCGTAGTCATTTCCGCCGCTGTCGGAAATAAGGTCAAACGAGCCCGGCTCATAACCCTGCGACATCCGCTCCAGGCCCCGACAGGATGTATTTCTCAAACACCTGTCTTGTCGTTCGCCGACCCCTTCACCGACGGGAAACACCATTGATTGCATCAACCTTCCTCGGGTGGGACCAGATTGCTATATTACACCTTTACTCCTTATTTTGTTAATACAATTGTTTACATTAATCCCGTGTTCCTGATTTTATTTGTGACACCTTAAACAGGCTTACAACAATAATAAACATAAACTATAAGCAGGATCTAAAAATATCTTATGACATACATAGGAAATAACAAAAAAATAACAAGGAATGATTAAATGTTTATTGTATGTAGACACATTAAAATATATAATACATTTCTACTCATATCCCTACAAGAAGAAAAGATCGGTAATATTTACATGTTTTTATTTAAGAGCCTTTAAAATTTTCAGTCTCAATTATCTAACTGAAGATGGAAAATTCTGAAAATGCTTTAAAAAGTACTTTATTATCCTGTTTGCTTCATAGACAATGCTAAAAGTAAAGCATACAAAATATATAAAGAGAAAATATAAACGGTAACGTAAAAACTAAACACATTTTATTACCTAAGGTGTAGGCATCCGTATATCCTGCGAGATAAACGTAAGTCTTTAACTGAGCAAAATTCAGTCTCTTGGCTGAGAGACTGGAATAACCTACCCAGTGCGCACACCTGGGTGATGGTATATGAAGGACATGTGCTGTCCAGACTACATGATGCCCTTCTCAGTCGTACCGATAAGATCCAAAGGAATACAAAACCTTATAATTGGGCCGGTTTGGCGGCAGGAGTTACCGGAAAGTGTTTAGTGCTAACAGACAACCGTCTTCGGGGGCACCATCCCAGTTTTTCTGTCTGTATCTATTTTCATAGCCTTTTCCATGTTTAGTCAGTCAGTTAAGTACCATACGTAATACACGCTTTGCGTGATCATGTCTCTTTAGAGACATGACTGACTGGGCAGAAGATTATCCCGCAGTAGGTTGTCATTGCTTTCTGTGGTAGACTGGTTGCCAGCCAAGGTTATAGAACCCAATCTGTCTTATTAATTAACCCATAACTGGAGAGAAGAGACGGATTAATACCTTTCCCAAGGATATTTGTGCGTAAGTGAACGCAAGAAATTAAACTGGAATGGCCATAAAATAAGAGAAGTTTCAAATCATTTTTTTCTTTCCCCTAGATGGGGACTGCCTTCCTGGGCTGTTGGTCTTTATCTCCCCAAACCGCTGGTTATGAGACGCCAGTTGTCCTCCTTCAACCAGTCTCCAGCTTGGAACTGAACTAAGTTGCCAGAGCCTATTTGAGACGCATGCCACGGAAGCATTTTATAGATAGATTTTATTACCTACAAAGTCTATAATTACTGAACTTAAAAAACATTTAACTAATCTCGATATAAAATAAGAACTTCAAAAGTAATTAAAAAACTAATTTCACGTCATCGATAGGATGTGAGAAAACAGAATATAAAAACGCTCTCAAATATATTCGAGGATATTGTGAGATTTACATAAAAGGCTATGTGAACATAAATGAACTTGAAGTTAAATAACGCTTTTAATGCACTTGTGTGCGACCTAAGCGTTCGTGATTTTATTTTCAACCAGCAAAGTACCGTTTAATAAAAAAAAAGAGAGCATAACTTACTTAAACAAAAATGCACTGAAGTTATTTCGATTTATAAATCCCAACCCCCAGCTATTAATACCCGACCGGAATGTTGCAGTCTTTGCCCACTTTTTTTTTTTTTTTTGTCAAATTTATGCTAATACAAAATAGGATAATTAATAAACTGAGAGAAGGTAATTAAAATCTAATTTTCAAAAAACATAGTCAATTTTAAAACAAACAGGCTTTTCAACGCTTAATATAAAACCCGTTTCTTTTTGATAATTTAGATTCTTGTTGAAATGAAACTGTTTTTTGACGACGCCGACTTACTAACGTATAATGTGAGGCTAAAATGTTTCTCATTGTTTCTCAGCCATACAAATATGCACACACACACACACACACACACACACACATATATATATATATATATATATATATATATATATATATATATATATATAGGGATAAATATAGTTTTAAGGTGTACTATATTTATAGAATAAAGTGCTCAATATCAGAGATAGAGTGTATGTAAATATAAAAGAGTGAACATTGAAATCAACACTCAGAGGCGACAAAAGTTCAAATAAAACGGTAAAATCAGTTATTAAAAATCGCCTGAAAACATCACTCATGGTAGAAACCTGGGTAGCGTAATAACTCGTTTAAAAAATGGAAAATATTCAAAAGTTCTATAAGATAATTGTATCGAACACTTTTTAATGTAAATGTGTACTGGTCTAACCCTATTATGACCAAAGACTAAGTATGAAACAATCTAATATATATATATATAGAGAGAGAGAGAGAGAGTGTGAGAGAGAGAGAAAGAGAGAGAGAGAGAGTGAGCTCTTATCAACTGATGTACCTCCTATACTTGGAATGGATAACATATTAACCGAAAGCGTTCGGAACGAATAATCATTTTGATAATTTCAACTGCAAAAAGAAATACACTGTTTATATTTTTTGGACTGTTGTCCTCAGCTTCATCGTGATATCCAAGACGTGTTTCAACTGTTGTTCGCTCTGGCCTTCTTCAGGTAATATATGTTTGAATTTTTTTTATTTCTCGCACCGGCATAAATTGTTCAGCAGTCCGAACAATGTAAATACTGTAAATAGTTACAATAGCTCATCTCAGAAATATAGACAAAGAACAAAAAGAAAACTCAAGAACACATACACAAATACAAATAGAAGTAACAGAGTTATTTTAATGAAATATACATTAAAGAAGGATTGCTGACCATAGATAGATAGATAGATAGATAGATAGATAGATAGATAGATAGATAGATCATATGTATTGTATATAAATGTTAGGTCCATGTATAAGAATCGATTGACGTGTCTTTATTTACACGTTTTATATAACAAGCCCGAACATATTATGAACACATCTTAAATATGCTCTCATAAATCAGTCGATTCACAATTGTATAACTGTTACTTATACGCTCGTCTCACATATAAAAACACACAGTAAGTGGGTAACTTAACTGTGACAGGCGACCGAATTTGTTGATATATGTTCGTTTTGGAAAATCTTTAGTAACAAGATGTCCAAAGTTTGAAAGGTTTCGTATTTCGAGACCTCCGAGAGGTTCAGAAAACAACGGAAATGCCTTCGAAGATCACTCTGCTTGCATAGGTCATCCATCTTTTGCCTCACATCCGGGAGATTACCCAACTAATGGACATGTCAAATCTTAGCCTGGACACCTGATATAAAAACCTGTTTATAACTTGCCATAAATTTATTTCGCTCATCTTGTTTCCGAGAACGGATCGAAAATCAACGGTGATTTATAGAAAAGTTGCAAACCTCAAAATAGCATCCATGTTTGCCTGAACGATGACATGTTGTACAGAGCCTATCTGCCTTACTCCATTTACAAATCATCCACTTCCGGTGTTTGCCATATTTAATGATGGCGGGCGGAAATCCAATGTCATTTGTCAGCAGCAATATTCAGATTAACCCGATCATATTTGAAGGCTGATATTATGAACTAATAATTCGTGAAAAATCGACTTGATCCCTAAAATAAAATTGTAGTCAGGGATTCGATTTACTTTTCGACCAAGTACACTGATTAATTGGAAGTGATTATGTTTTTCAGGATAGATGACGGTGCAGTCATTTTGGTACAAATCAATTCCTCTTCTCATGGCATCAAAATGTTTCTCATTAATTATGTTTTTTCTCTTGATGATGATTTAAGAGCAAAGTCTATTGAAAAAAAGTCATTAATAAAGTCGAGTAATTCAGCCAATTTCATATACTCACTGGTTTTGTATGTGTATACTCTTAATATACGTTAACCCTTTGTTGCATATTGGCTACAATTATTGTAACCAATATGCAACAAAGGTTACAGAAAGGTTATAATATGCAACAAAGGGTTAAAATATTTGTTTATATATATATATAGTCATCCGCAGACAGATCTGTTTTACTCTATTACAGCTCATCAGTACGGTTAGACATCCGATTCCTTTTAACCGTACTGATGAGCTGTGATACAGCGAAACAGGTCTGTCTGCGGATGACTATATATATATATATATATATATATATATATATATATATATATACTTAAATGACAAACCTGTAAAAATGTAAAGGATAATCCCAAAAATATCTAATTAATATAAAATGTCAAATTGATAAAATAGAGCGCTCAATGGATATTATCCAGAGCAATATAAAATATTGAGAGGAAAACTCAACATATAATCGATCGGTGTAATTGCCGTTTAACTATGTGGTGAGTTTTCTTCTCTATCTCTCTCTCTCTCTCTCTATATATATATATATATATATATATATATAGAGAGAGAGAGAGAGAGAGAGGGAGGGAGGGAGTGTGGAATGCAAAGTAGCACAGTCATAAAAAACAAAACGTGTTGTATTGATTATACAAGCATATCAATAATAAGCATTTAATCTCCCAAATGGTCAAACTGTTTGACCCCGACAATCACACATTCATCTTTATCTGCAAAACATTTATTATTCTTATTCATTAAAAAAATAAAAATTATAATAAATATATTCGAATAAAAAATGTAAAAATAAAAGATTTAAAATGATTTTAATGAAATAAATGAATATCAGTATTAAATAAATCCTTATCATAATGGTATTATAGTTTTAATATTTACTGTATACCTATATTTGCAGAAAGATTAAGTAAATAATCTCTAGTATTAAATGAATCCTAGAACCAGTATTATAATACTGGTAATACCGATTTAATACTTACTGCATGCCTAAAGTTGCAGCCTCTGTACATACAAGGGTAAGCCAAAAATTCCCCGCACTCACGCCATAATATATCATTAGGTTTGTCACACAAACCTCTAGTCATGTGTGCTTATAGGTGGCACTACTGTAGTCATGCGATCGAAGTTTGAGCTTGATCACGCCAGGTTTCTTGTTGTTGTTACAACGTAAACATGGCTGCTCCGCTAGCAGTGAGCATCAAAGAGGTACAAAGAAAAGTGATCCGAATTTGCAGAGTACATGCTAATTCGTTGATGATAACTCGCCAGTTCACCATAACCATCTCTCTGGTTGGCTGAATCTAGTCGTCGTACTCCTTGGTAATATTGTAAGCGTACCTTACATGTGGCACAGGGCCGAAAATATGGGATGCCCAATCAGGATCAAACTCAGAACTCAGCTGTGATAGATTTTTGCAAGACAACCTTGTCATTAGACCATGTCCAACAAAGCAAATTCGAGTTGCTTATTGAGATTTGCATAACTTGATACGGACTATATATATACTTATATGTGTGTGTGTGTGTGTGTGTGTGTGTGTGTGTGTGTGTGTGTGTGTGTGATACAATAAAGTTTTAAGGTGTGCTATATCTATGGTTTAAAAGTCTTAACCTGAGGAATAGAGTGCATCTAAATATAAATGTGGGTGGATACCGAAGTCAACAACCAGCGACGACTGTCTGTTCCATGCTTATACGCAATCATCAGACATATATATATATACAACCAACATATATATACATATACAACCAACATCAAACATTGCCTGATGAAAAGAATGTATATCGAAACATAGAAATTTCTGTGTCACAGTGTACAATTAATTCATATATATATATATATATATATATATATATATATATATATATATGCATTACTCTTCAACAATGAATTGAGTTCATTCGATGACTGGTGTGTATATAATCGAGGTTTATACACACCAGTCATGCTAAAAAATTTCCCTTCTCTGATTCCATACGCTTGTGTGTGTGTGTGTGTGTGTGTGTGTGTGTGTGTGTGTGTGTGTGTGTGTGTGTGTGTGTGCCCGCGCGCGGGGTGGGGTGAGTTCCCACAGAAGTTTTTGTAATATAATAAATTTTAAAAAGTTTAAGTAACCAGTCACATGAATATTTCTCGTGATAGTTATGTATTGAGACCTTTTTGACAGAAGACCTCTTAGCGCGTAAAATGCGTCAATATATATATATATATATATATATATATATATATATATATATCGTCATCCGCAGACAGATCGATTTCGCTGTATCAATCAAAACAAATGAACTGAATATGCAGAGCTAACAATATATTAAACACACACCACTTACTTGCTATCTAGTTTCGACCATGCTGATCTCTTTAGGCAAAGCTTTACCTGAAGAGACCAAAGTGGTTGAAACCGAGGGACCAAGATAGCGGTAGGGTTCTGTTCTATGACACATACACTCATGCAGACATTATGTATGTACAGTCTACAATCTACTACAAAAGTGTATATTTTGGGAAGGGCGCAGAAGGAATAAAAAACAAAACGTTTTCCCCTATTTGTTTTTTTACTCCGTCTGTGTGTTTTCCTTTTTTGATTACCTCTTCTGGTTTCTCATCTTTCCTATCCCCTTTACCTAGTGCAAAAAAATTGCCAATAAAAGAAAGTGAATTTTCATCTCTTTTCAAAAATAACGTTTACTACCTGATGAGACATTGTTCCTTCAATGTCGAAACAAAACGCACACTTTTGTAGTAGAATATAGTTTGGACAAGTATAATTTATACTAAATATTCATTGCTCTATTTCTATATTGAGCACTGTTTTAAATTAATGTTTTGAAAATTATAAATATTTTATTCGTTCCTTATTCATTTGGTATCTCTCTCTCTCTCTCTCTCTCTCTCTCTCTCTCTCTCTCTTTCTATATATATATATATATATATATATATATATAAAGAGCGGCAGAGAGAGAATCATTTCGATACTTTTTGTTCTGGGTTTTCTTTAGAACATGATTGCTAGCGTCTGCTCCTCGACGACATTTGAATGTTCACAGAGTGGCTATTAGATGCTTATCTTTATAAATACGACAGATTGCTGTCTAGAATGTTCACTGGTTTTGATCTCTCTGACTGATAACACTATGCCAAATACATTGCCTTCTGTATAAAAAACTTATCTATTAAAATCTTTTGTCCTTAACGAATATTTTTGTCAGACGAGAAAATGTAATCAACGTTGATGTACAAAGACAAATCGTATCAAGTACAACAAAACTTTGAAATGGCAAAATCCATTTTCGTGTTCGAAAATATCTGATTTTCAAAGATGAGAAAGACGTCGTGATGTACTTAATCTCATTTTATTTCAATAATTTATTCTGTCAATATTCTTTATTATTATCCATATACTCTTGGTGTCAGTTTAAACTGAAGCATTCCTTTATACATGTATTATAATAAACTATATTTATACTACAATTATTATTAACAATCATATAATATGATAATATATATGTATTAATTTTAAATTTTTAATATACTAAAACAATAATATCAGCATAATCCTTTCTATTATAATGAAGAAAGTTATATATATATATATATATATATATATATATATATATATATATATATTATATTTCATTTGTAAACAAGTTATTACCTATATTGCAAATCGCCTGAAGACACCACATGGTAGAAGCCTAGGTCGCGTAATTAACTCGTTTACAAACGAAAAATATGCAAAAGTTCTGCAATATAATTGCATTGAACACTGTTTAATACAAACGTGCACTGGTCTAATTTTATTATGACCAAAAACTAAGTAATTAAACAATATATATATATAACTGTGAATTTATCTTTGAACACGTCTCGAAAAACCCACCGAGTATAAACAAGGAGGGGAAAATGGAAACAGTTGTCTCTAGATTAGCTACTTACTTACTTATATATATATATATATATAGGAAATTAACGAAGAGTAACGAAACTACGTTATAAACAACCGTCAATTTGAAATTTTTTTAACATTATTTTTTTTATCGATACTCGGATTTAAATAGATATTCTGTTTTTAATTAAACAATATTATGAATTTATATCTACCGGCCTGATTATTTTCGATAATTGTTTATTATGAAAATCCTGCTGAATGACACACATTTTCGTAATAAACATTTATCGTAAATAATCAGGCCGGTGGATATAAATACATAATACTGTTTAATTAAAACAGAATATCTACTTAAATATGAGTACCAATAAAAAAATATTCATTTCACACACACACATATATATATATATATATATATATATATATATATATATATATATATATATTTCTCTTGTTACATTCAGTAACTATATATTCAAATATACTACAATAGTATTATATTATAATTTTATATATTATTATTCTAAGATAATAATAGCAATATAACAATAATATTCTGTATTACTACTATTATCCTAGTATATTATGATGATAATAATAACATAACAATAACATTGTGCATTATTATCATAGTGTATTATTCTTATTGTTATTATTACATTATAGTATATTATTTTTGCACTTAAAATTTATAGTATATAGAAAAAGAATAATGTCTCAACTGATCCAAAGAATATATGGTTAAGGACAAGGAAATTACATCTATCATATATCTGTAGGTATATCAATAAGTCCAAGCCCTACTTTATATATAATGATATTATTGTACTATAATGTTATGATAATATGATTTAATAATATCATCATAATACTATTTTGATATTTGATATATGATAATATACTATAATGAACTATGATTATAAACTATAATGATTTATAACTATGATTATAAACTATAATGATTTATAACTATGATTTATAACTATAATTTTGAAATGTGATGGTTTAAATGAAATATTTTAAAAACTTTTCTGCTTTTCGTCGGGAATCAAGAATATACGAATAATAAGAAAGTGACATACACATACGAAGACGAAAGCCACAGTTGATTTTGACTTCTCGAGGAAATGGCTCTTCTCATTAACCAGTGCATATACTTCTTGTAGTACAGTAGATATTGGCTCGGAACGAGAAGCCGGGGAGCCGAGTTCGAATTCCAGTTGAATCCATTGCTTTCACTTACGCGCAAATACCCTTGGGAAAGGTATTAATCAGTCTATTCCTTCCAGTTATGGGTTAAATAACAGTACAGATTGGGTTCTATAGCCTTGGTCGGCAACCAGTCTACCGCAGAAAGCAATGGCAACCTACTGCGGGATAATATTCTGCCCAGTCAGCCATGTCTCTTTCGAGACATGATCGCCCAACCGTGTATCACGTATGGCAATTAACTGACTTAAACTGATACCTCTCTTTAATTCTTTTTTGCCGCTTATCTATTCTTTTTTCTTTTTCTTTTTTTGTAAGCTTTAATAATATTAATTGTTTGCTTATTGCATTTGATTCGTGGCTTTTTCAGTTGTTAGGACGTCAAAAGGCGTTGAATCCTTTATCCATCGAGCGTTCGTCTAGTTCTTTTCGCCATATACATTTCAGTTCCATGTAAAAAAAAAAGCCGTCTGTTTCTGACTCTATTTTTTTTTCCTGTAAAAACAAAAATGAAATCAAAAACAACCCGTTCCTTTAGACATATATATTTTCATCCTCTGTATAAACCAACAGTTTTTAATTTGTTTTTTTCTACTTTCTAAAAGCCGCCAGATTCTTTACGCATTTCCCCGCTCATCTTCGACAAAAGCTGCCTTTTTCTGTGTACACATATGAAGGCCAGCCAGAAGACATCAATCATATTTTTTAGCGATATATCTCTATTATTTATTTTCTACAGATGCCGTATGCCGCCAAATTGTCTGGTTGCATTTTTTTAACTCTAGTAGTATTGGATGTAATACTATTCGAGTTTCTCAGATGAAACATTGTCAGGTATTATTTTAAACTTTGACGAGTCATCTTTCATCTTATTTTTCGCATGACCAATCGACTTTCTTCGGCACATGATAAGCAAAATGAAAAGTCGATCTGAAAAAACATCGGTTTTGACAACGCTACGTCCAGATATTATATTATCATCATTTTGAATCAAATAAATAATCCTTTGGAAACTGAACGTGTCTTGGGAGGGGTACATCGTTTGTTAAGAAAGCGTAGTCTGGCCCAGAACAGCAAACTACTGGTCTGATGATCTCGGAGGCGTTGAATTCTGGCAGTGATAGATTGTCTTTGATTAATTTTTTGGATATGAGTCCAAACTTCAAGAAGACAGGGAGACTGCGATATGGATATGATATGTTAATGCACTTCCCGCGCCCAGATTGCTCAGTGAGGCAAGCCAGCGTGTGGCGTAATACTAAGGCAAGTAGCATGTATTCTCCTGATCCTTTCTTTGACTTCTTAGAGATAAAGCTATCACGACTGGCCATTGAACTATAAACTGTATTATAAAAGACTTCAGTATGTCCTGTGATTTTTCAAATTTTCCAAGCATTCTTTCCTCATTATGTGTCCTAAAAATTTCAACTGGTTCTTTCGGATGTTAAGTATAAATTTGTGATGTTTCTATTTTCGTTTAAATTTCCACATTGATCACATACTCTGTCCATGATATTCTCAACATCCTTCTGTAGAACCATATCTCTGTTACCTTGAGTGAGAAAATTTTCAGCATTCGGTGCCTTATAGAAGAACAGATATTATATGGCAGCTGCTCACTCATTTCTTTGTTTCTAACAAAAAAGTACTGGATTGTTATGTGATGTCTGCTCTTCAATACGGCAGCGAATACTGAACAATCTCATCAAAGAAGACGGAAAAACTTGAAGTAACCAAAATTTGGTTCTACAGAAGGATGCTGAAGATACCATGGACCGAACATGTGAGCAACGGCAAGGTTTTTGAAAGGATGGAAACTAAAATTATACTTAACATCAGGAAAGACAGCTAAAGTTTCTGGGACATGTAATGAGGAAGGAGAGCTTGGAAAATCTGATACGCACAGAACAGATAAAGGGAAAGAAATACAAGGGAAAGCAACGCATGAAATACTTCATGGGCCTGAGCAAATGGGTGGCAATAGGGAGATAAGGCCATGATCGCCTACGTCCTGAAGAGACACGATACATAGAAGAAGAAGAAGAAGAAGAAGAAGAGCTTTTGACAGGCACCTGAGTACAAGTCATTTTCCCATCTTATTTCTGCTCTTTTGCCATTCTGTGTTCGTTAAGTGTTGTTGGGTCTCCCCTTTTTACATGATAATGGACTCGACTTGAGTATACATATACTCCTCCCATAGACAGATAACGAGAGTTACCGTGAGAGTCCGACAGATAACGAGAGTTACCGTAAACGTCCGACCGATACCGTCAAATAGCGAGATTTCACGGAGATACAGCGTCAGTAGTTCATAGTAGCTCTGAGCTCCACTCAGACAGGAGATTACTACGCAGCACTGTCAGGTTCCGACGTGGACATACTACTTCTACTACGGCTTCACTTCAAAGACTTGTATATATATTTCGTACTAATCGTATTCCTGGATTACTAACCTGCGTTCAAGTTTGTATCATTACGTTTAATATACTTTTTTTCTATCACAAATATCTGGTTTGTTGTTTATTATTTGGTGCGGTTCCTGTTCCCGGGATCCACAACATTAAGCAAATGACGCACATGTGTCAATATCATCAATATTACTAGTGCTAACTCATAAAATATCGTTTTGTTTCGACTCTTTCCATTCATACTTCTCTGTACCGAATGAAAAGGGATAGGCATATTCAATGAAACCAATCTTCTCAAACATTGCACATTCATAATTTTCTAGCCGCTTACATCAGTTTTATTCAAGTTTTATTTATACTTTTACTACCAGTATAGCCCGGCGTTGTTCGGGAGTAATGACAGCTTTAAAACTAATCCATGGTCCTGGAGCTCAGACTCTTTGGGCGTTGGCAAGAAAGACTAAAAAGCAACAGTTGTTTCCAGTTAAAGCGAAACCGTAGACTGAAAGAAAAATGAATGGATGTAAATCAAATTTTGATTTCCTGGTATCGATATCAAATAAGTTTTTTTCGTCGTAAACTGAATTTTGAAGGCTAAATAAGTCCTCTGAGTAAATGGTATCATGGCTGAGACTAAGAACTACAATTATACCTACTTAGAGCCAAACCCGAAGCAAAAACTAAAATAAAAGGGCTGAAAAAATACAGACATACAGGCAGATAAACAGACACACAGAAACATTTTGCCTTTTATTTATATATATATATATATATATATATATATATATATATATATATGCGTGACTCTTCAGAAATGAATTGAGTTCTCTCGATGACTGGCGTCTGTATACACTGCTTACATACAAGACGTTAAAATTTCCCTTCTCTGACCCCATGCGCCGATGGCTTAGGGAGACTGACACCAAATCGGTCGAGTTTCGATCCCGACCACAAGCAAGTGGATATGTGTAGCCACACTGATGAGCTGTGATACAGCGAAACGGGCTTGTATGTGAGTGACTAATATATATATATTATCGATTTCTGCACTATTGTAAGAATTGCAACCTTGAAACTTCTGAATATCGTTCTTATGTCCTAGTCTATGAGTGTATCAAATTTGATTAAAATCGGACCAATCCTTCTATAACCCGATTTTTTCGATTATTGATTTTCAATATTTATCGGGGGTACCTCGACACAAAACCTAGCTAAGAAAACTCGCAGACGCTTATAGTATAACTGTGTAAATTTTCAAGAAAATCGGTTCAGCCGTTTCGGAGTCTATAGGTAACGGATACACACACACAGACAAAGTTCCATTTAGATTAGCTAGATCTATCGTCAATTTTGATTTTTCTGCAGATCCATTTTATTATGTTTCTGAGATTGTGAAACTCTTCTTGGTCATAAGAGCACGGCTGCTTTGCGCTCATGAAATTGAATTATCAAGATGTCGTAAAATGGAATATGCAACAGCCAGGAGACGTGAACTGATTACTGCACGGCGATGCCTTTATTAATAATACTTAGCAAGTAAAGATTTAAAAATTCAAGATAAAACAAAAATATTACTAGGAGAACTCATATTTCTAATGGTGTTTTAGATTTCTTTTTTGCTAAAGAACGCAAATGAGAAAAGAAAATGATGAAGCATTCTCACCAAAATGAGGCTATCAGTGATAGAAAAGATACTTCAAAATGGCGGCTAATGAAGGCTTAATATTTCTAGTTATTCAATCGTGAGTGGATGGTCCTGTCACGAGATGTGAATTGTATTTCAAAAGAAGGCTACTTTAGTCGTCTGTTCTCTGCAAAGAATTTTATCTTAGCACCCAGATGGCAGAGATAATTGAACCGAAACAATTAGAATGAATCACAGGGTGTTTTTATTGATAAAACGTAGAATTACATGACTGGCTTTGATCAAAATAAGGAAATAAGTAAGCGATAGTGTTGATAGCTACATGTAAGAGATGAGTACAAATTATTCGAGCAGATGACTAGGCTACTGTTAATAGTGTCAAGTGTTTCTCTTTACTTTGGTGTAGTCAGATTCTGCAAGGAAGAAGAAAATACTTGTCAGACTGCTATCTTGTTAAAGATGTTTGAAATGCGAAATCATTAAAAAAAATACAAGGTAAATAATGTGTTATGATGAACAGAAAGAATTTTCTTTTCCTTCGTATTTGGCGTTAATGAGTTTCTCTTCAGTGAAAGTAAATATATGGTTATTTATAAGTTGGTTAACAGTAAAAATATAAGGTAAAGGAGAGTCAGTACAACAGCAGATAGAGAGAAAAATATGGAAATGAGAAAAAGAAAGTTAGAAAAATAAGGTAACAACAAAATTTTATGAAGTAAAGAAATGTCACATCGATAGAATTTTCTTTCTAACTCATAAATATATATATATATATATATATATATATATATATATATATATATATATATATATATACGAGAAAAATATCGAAAAAATATATTTATAGAAAATAAACGATATTTTAATTACTAGTTTAAAAAAGCATATGTTATTCATGTGGTTACCTATGAGATATTTCCGAGAAAAATGATGTATATACAAACATATATATATATATATATATATATAGAGAGAGAGAGAGAGAGAGAGAGAGAGAAAAGCAGTAAACAACTGCTCCCAAAAGTATAAAATAATGAAAAAGTGCTCGATATAAAATTCAATAAGAAGAAAGTTGAGCAAAAATATATACTCAATAATAAAGGTTTAACACCTAGGTCTCTGGATTCTACCACGAAGTATCGTCAGGGTGCTTAAAAATAACTAAACTTTACTTATTGAGAGTATATATATATATATATATATATATATATATATATATATATATATATATATATATCCGAGTGAATATAAAATGAGGAGAGAAAAAAGAAAAGTTTTTTTTCTGTCCAAAACATTAATTTAAAAGAGTGTTCGATATATGATGTATAGAGCTGTGAATATTTAATATAAATTATGTTTTAGAACATGTACATAATTTCTTCTATATATGTCCTCTTCTCTACAATCATATGGCTGTTATATGGGTTTCTACAGTTACAGAGGTTGTTATCATGGGACGGACTTGTATTAGTGTTGGATTTATTTTTGCTGTGTATTTTAGTGTTATGCATTTTAATTATTTTTTCTAGATTACTGGAACAGCCATAGCTTAATTTTATGGTAATTTTATTAAAGATTTTGCTCAGAGGGTTATTTTTGGGAAAGTGCTTCTCTACTAATTCAAGAAATTTATGTCCCAGCTTGATATTAACTGATTGGTTGAATGGAGGGTTATATCATATTATTTTCCTGCTTCTATTTCTGTTTTTTTAGGACTTTTGAGTTTCAAATTGTACCTGTAGGAACCCCAACCAATGCCTAATGGCCAATAAATGTCTGACGAAATCTCTGATATATATGTGTTCGATTTCATCCTTAGAAAATCCTAAAGATGAAAAAATATATAATGTGAATACCATGAACGTATTTAAAATGCGCTTTTACAATCACCTCTCATCCTTCAATAACAAAGAAAAACAAAACATGACATCTCTTTCCAAACACTTTTGGAAATTAAAAAACGAAAATAAAACACCTAAGGTCAAATGGAAAATTCTCAAAAAAGCAAGAACAGAAAATCTATAAAAGAACCATGCTTTCTTTGCCTTCAAGAAAAAATAAAGAGATCCTTAAATATTTAAATAGTAACAAAAATATCTAAATAAATAAAATATATAAAAAATTAAAAGAAATAAACATAGGATTCTAAACGATAATTTATAGAAAAAAAGAATATAAAAAAATTAAAAGAAAAAACCGACCCTCTAAACTTAAAATTAAGATTAAACATACAACTTTATATAAAAAACTGATAAAACGCCAATTTGCATTTACTTCCTAAAAAATACAAATTTAGATTTTTTGAAATAACTTCGCCTAAATACAAAAATACTCCAAACTTGAGTACAAAATATAAAAAAAAATATATTAAAAAAAACCCTATAAAATAAAAAAAATATTCCATACCGAAAAAATCAAAATTGGAAAGAAAAAACACCCCACCCCTATCACGTCTATCTAAGAAATCCCAAAGTGAAAACCTAGACACAAGATCAAAGTGAATACATGAATTAGGTCGACTAACAGCAAACATCAATCAATTAGACGATAGCCAACCATAAAAATGAAAACTCAACACGCTGCCCTCTTAGAAACTCTAACCAAAAGATATACCCGACCAACCGATAAAACGTACATTCCAACAGATAATACAATTAATCAATAATTTCACACTTACGCACCAGATTCTTCAAAAGTCTATAACGGTCAAAACGAGAAATACATTCACTTAATTACCAATAACCCCAACCAACCCCCACAACAACAACGAACCAAATATAAACAGAGAATGATTCCAAACCTTTACTTCTCCCGATGATGTGTTTGAAGTCCAAACACTGAAACAGCCATATGATTGTAGAGAAGAGGACATACATAGAAGAAATTATGTACATGTTCGAAAACATAATTTATATATATATATATATATATATATATATATATATATATATATATATATATATATATATTTTAATTCAGATACTTCAATCCAAGGGAAAAAAGCAGGAAGGTAAATTCCCAAAAAACCCGATCCTAATTAATATTAAAAATTTATTTTAATATTAAAAAATGATACAGGAAGAGAGCTCCATGTAATAAAATATTACAGAGCAAATATATATTAAAAAAGGATTAATTCAAAGATGTTGAATGGCCATTTCGATATGAAGATCCACACGGGGGACGACACATCACCTCAGCAACAGAAAAAACCTTTCAGAAACTGGAGAAAAATTAGTCTACTTTTCCTTTTTAAATAGATTGCAAAGAAATTAAAAAATAAATAATAAAATATATAAATATAATATATAAATATATAAATATAATATATATATATATATATATATATATATATATATATATATATATATATGGAGAAAGAAAAAGTGTACTTGATTAAATGAAGAAAAAAAATGAAAAAAACTATATATATAATGTTGAATCAATAAATATGTAGCCTGACTGAGTTATCTTAAGCTCTGAAATTTTCACTGTAAAATGTTCGAATAATGAAGTTAATTGGGAAAAGAGTCAAGAGAAAAACTAAATTGAATTTCAAAAACATACATTATACAAATTTTCACTACTAGGCTACGTACTTATTGATGTACTCACAAACAAACACACACACACACATACATATATATATATATATATATATATATATATATATATATATATATATACTACCACCCACAATTATTAGGCCACCAGAGTTTTTTTTAAAAAATGATGTATTTGTTACTATTTTAGTATTTATTGTCAAGTGTATAAATTTAAATGAAAATAAATTTTTTTTTTTTTGTTTTTTTTTTGTAATTATTACGTTGCAAAATTTTACAAGGCAGCCAGGAATGCTTTGCTTCGGTCCAGCTAATAAGAAGAGACAGCATCGCCACTGGTGCGCAGGAGGTTACAGTGAGATAAAAAATAAGGAACACGTGTTGAAATGATAGGGTTGAATAGGAATCCATCAAATACAATTTATATATATATATATATATATATATATATATATATATATATAAAATGGACATCCCCGTATGGTCGAGTTTGGACAGTCAGAAGATATCACTGTATGACACACACACACATGCACATACACATACACACACACAAACGCGCACACACACACACACACACACACACACACACACATATATATATATATATATATATATATATATATATTAAAACAGAAGTAGGGTTGTTTCAGCAAGAGAAGTTGGTCTACACTTTAAACAAAAAGTTCACTGCTTATTATATATACTTTCTAAACATATACTGTTAAATATAAGAGACAATGAATTTCTATTATGCTTAACATGAGCCGTTCTAAACATCGTATTTTGGTTTTCATTTCAGTTGAAAATAAAAGCAAAAAGCTTTCGGCTCACATGAGCCATCTTCAAAAGCTTAGAACCAACTTAATAAAAAATTATCCAAATGCTGAAGAATTTTTGTCTTTATTTTCAACTGAAATTAACACCAAAATACGATGTTTAGAACGGCTCATGATTAAATATAATAAACATTCATTATCTCTTATATTTAACAGCATATCTTTAGAAAATTCTTTGCTGCCGCGATACACTATATATATATATATATATATATATATATATATATATCTACATGCCACCGTGTGTGCTTGCGTTTGTGTGTGTGTTTGCGTTTGTGTGTGTGTTTGTTTGTTTGTTTTTTAGGCTTAAGCTATCAATCCTTATGGGATCATTTAAGGTCATAACCAATGATTTTGGGTAAGGTTATTTTATTTTTACATCTTTCTTTTCACGATTCATTGTGTTTTTTTTAAGAGCAGGATTCCCTAAGTCCTACCCTTGTTATTTAACCCATAACTGGAGGGAATGGACGGATTAATACTTTTCCCAAGGGTACCAGTGCTTAAGTGAATGCAGGGTATTCAACTGGAATTCGAACTCGGCTCACCGATTTCTCTTTCCGAGCCGATATCCACTGCACCACAACGCACATACGTCACTATACGCTTACAGCACCTGGTATTCCCAAGCGGTTACCCATCTAAGTACTGACCAGGCTCAACGTTGCTTAACTTCGGTGATCCAGCGAGAACCGGTGTATTCAACGTGATAGACCGTAAGCTTCTCTCTGTCGCTGTGTGTGTGTGTGTGTGTGTGTGTGTGTGATAGGAGAAAATATCTTGCCAAGTAGGAAACCTTATACAACTTGGGGAAAGATATAATGCGCCAAATCTACCCGAAGGAAGTAAATTGTGAACAAAATATAATAAAAAAGATAAAGATCAGAAAAAAAGTTAACTGATTGGTAGAAACACGATCGTTCGAGAAAAACTGGTGACAGGTTGATTAAGTCTAAACTAATGAGCAGAAATAAATCTACAAAAGACAGCTTCAACGATTTTGTTGATTAAAAGAAAAAGTGACTAAAATGAGAATGAATGATGCCGCAGTATGAATTTCTCAAATCGAAAAAGATACCAGCAGTTTTAAGCAAACATGTCCATTCATGAATATTCGAAAATATTTTCATTATATGTTACAAAAATCTTTTTCAAAAATTAAATAAAAGAATAAATAAAATTGAATGCTTTTTTTTTTAACCTATTTTTTTATTTCGTTATTTCTTTCCCGGTTAGAAATTTTTCGTTCATCAAAATCACAAAGCGAGAGAATTGAATGCTTTCATTCATGAATCTAATACTTCATATTATCTAGAAAATATTTTTTAAAGTTACAATTTCATAAGAACCTATTCAACAACAACAAAGGATTCTGAATTTGCTTGATCGGTTGTTCGTTAAAAGGAGTTTAAATTTGTTAATAATATGAACTGAAGTTAAGGCAATTCAGCAGGAAAGGGGCTTTTATTTCGGATTATCTGCTTCGTGGCATGTGTCTACGTGTAGACTTTGAAAATAAAATGAATATAATGAGATTGAGAATAAAGAGTTTAGATTAAAGAAATATTACCGACCAACCGAATGAACCTTTAATTAAATAAAGATTATCGTACCTCCCCACAAAAAAGATAATCTTTTAAAGTTGTTGACTTTTGTGCAAGTTAATCATCAGATATTTTGAAATGCCAACAAACTGGATTGTCAAAAGAAATTGCTTAAAAAGCAATAGTTCTAAAACGTTAGGAAAATAACTCATTTCATCTACTGGTTAAAAGAATGATTATATAAAGACATTATTTCTACAAGTCATCTGAATTAGAAACTAAGAAAAGAGAAAAGAGAAAGACATTTTTTTAAAATAATTAAAAGATTGTTAATAATATTCTAGGAAGAATGTACAATGTTATTGGTCCTGTTTCTGTCATCTCAGTTTTTGGCCACTTTTCCACCGACGTAACGTAGCTTCCTGCGTCTTTTTTATAAATACTTTCGTGATAATTGTTCTGACGAGCTTTCCTTTCTGGTACTTAGACTTTATGAATTTAAGCGCATTACTAGCGGCAAGGTTCCATCATTTTACATTTGAAATAGCGAAATGTAACCGTAATTTCTAGGCTAAGAGTCTCTTTGCTCGCACTTCTCGCTTGTGGCATTTTCTTTTGGCTTCATTCTTTCGACTTTTCAAAACCTAGTCTAAATCTGTACTACCCGACACGAGGATTGAATTCACAAGAACTAAGCTACCAAATTCGCAAGCCAAAGCTTTAACCAGCAAGCTACTATAACGTGTGATAATCCTGAACCCCGATGCTCGAACCATAAACCAAATATCTATTATTCTGCTGAAATTTTGTATTTTTTATTTTTTTATTTATTATCCTTATTAATGGCTCCCGTAAGGTGCTTATTTCTATGCTATGCCTACTGTGAGGTTTGTCAGTTTTTATTACAGTGCCCTGATTTCATTTTGTATAGTTAACGTTTGACTCTTTAAAATATTTAAAACATTGTGTTTGACAAAAAATTATTTGTTGGCTCGTTTTCTACGGTTTACCAACCTTTTTCAGGTTATTTAAAGCCAGTAAACCTTTTTAGATTTTAAGAACATTTTGGCAATAGCAACGAGTCACTGATACAAGTCTTAATAATTAATACAAAGGTCGGGTGAAGAAGAGGAGGATTAATATCTTTCCCGAAGGTATTTGCGAGCCCAACGGAAATAGATATTCAGCTTTCGAGCCTTTATACATTACTAAACCCGCACCTCAAGCTTACAGCACCTGGCATTCTTAATTGGTCAAACATCTATGTACCGACTAGATTCAACGTTGCTTTACTTTGGTGATCGCACGGTAACCAGTCTTTTTTTAAGTGTCCATAAGCCTCAACAAATTGTGCTGATTTCTTTAGACAACAGAGATTATAAAACAAAAGGTGAGATTACTAAATTCAATAATTAACTTTTCATTCAATGCAGAAAATCAACAACCAATTTTATTATAAGGAAATCAAACTCCTCTGTGGTACATTATTTACCAAAACAATTTGTGTTTAGATGTCTATGTATAACGGTAATATTAGCCGTTACTTTATAAGGAAACATTTGACATTCATTGACCGAGCAGTCAGTCCTATATCGGTGTTTGTAAAGGCAACAGATATTGTCTAGAAAAAATATTAAATATTGTCTAGAAAAAATATATAAACACTCACGACAGCTTATACGTATGAAAAAAATGTCAATAATATTTCCCTTTTATCCACAAAAATAAGTTAGCAATAAATATTAAAATATGAGCATTTGAAAATCGGGTAACATTTTCTTTTCTGACTTTTTTGTATATGCATTGCTCCCGAGCCAAATAGACAAAAGTCCGATTTGCAACAGAGTCGAAAAGGTAGTTAATGCTGGAAAATCTCCTTACAAATGAAAAAGATATTTGAAGCGACAAAAATAAAGAAAAGAGTTAGGAACTGTTCGGAAATATCAGTTCTCCTATGTGGCAATGAATGCTGAACAATCTTCGCAAAAATAAAAAAGAGGCTAGCAGCAAGAGAAATGCGATTCTACAAACGGATATTGAGGATACCTTGGATTAAGCATACGAGTAACGACAAGTTTTTAGAGAAAATGGAAACAAAAATAAACTTTGCTAGACGATTCTCTTGCCCATTACAGTACGGCTTGGGTCCCTCTCTCATTTCTTCTTTGACGTACTCCGGATAAGGTTTAAAATTTCCTCTATTAACTTGATTATTTCAGTGGATTCGGAACTTGGAAGGCTGTTTGCGATGGATGAGAAGAGGAAGTCAAATGATATGGTCATATGTTGTGGTAAGGTTGATATAGCAGAAATACAAGTCCTTGTTAAAGAGGCTGTTACTGGATGATATATATGCTATCATTACAGCTCTAATTCGAACGAAAACTAAACTTGTTTTTAAGGAGTTGACTTTCATAAAACGATAAGAGTTTCATTATTACATTGTTCATTAATACGTTCCTCGTAATGGATCCAAAGCGGTGCTATAGACACCAAAGCTAGTACAAAAGGGAAAGAAACAGCAACAGAAATCTACGATCAAGTGGCTTTCCAGCGTTTCATTTTGACGATAAAAGGTAACCAACCTCACAGTTTAAAAGGCGGAAGTAGACATGAAAATGTCATACTCGACCTAATCACCTCATCGACAGAGCTAAGGTTTTTCCAGCTATCCTACTGCAGGAGAGAAATAAAGTCTGTAACAGTTTTGGAAAAGGCTTGCAAATCTTCGTTCCCGAACGGAAGTGCGTTAACCTATATATCTTCTAACTTTAAGCATTTACACACCCCAGACCTCAAAGCTTACGGCCACACCTTGTTGAAACACCGTTTCACGTACAATCACCGAAGTGTAGCAACATCGACCCGGGCCAGTACCTAATATACTCTTTAGATCAAGTCTAGTTTCAACCAACACTTTTACCCACTGAGCCATAGTTTTGTGACTTCAATAGTAGAGGTGAACAAAGAAAGTCGAGTTAACGTAAGAAAACTAATACTGAGACATCCAGAAGCATATGGAACTAGAACAATCTACTCCAATGAATGAAATAAAGCGTCTGCTTTGAAACTACAAACATCCGAAGAAGGCCGGAGCGTACAACAGCCGAAACGATGTGAATATGGTGACGAAGAGGAAGGCAACAATTCGAACAATGTAAATACTGTAAGTAATTAAAATACATCACCTCAGAATAAAGTCCTATTTTTTGTTAAGAATCCAAGGAAATTAGTAATTTATCCAATATACAACTACCACTTTGACGACCTGAATCTTGAATTTTTCTTGGTGAACGCCAATATGAAAATATATGATTGTTTTATTTTATTATTTTTAATATTAATCTGTCCGATTTGTGTTTTTATCAAACAGATTTCCTTGGTATGAAGCGAAATGCATTTATAATTGCACGTGCTCTGCCAATCGTTATATTTTTTTTCTTTTTATAAACGAATTATCATTAAAACTCTTTTAACGTTCCTTCCACAAAATATTATTTCTTCATAATGTGTTAAACATTTCTTTTTTGTTCTTTATTTTTTTCTTTTTTCATTAAACGATTTGTGAAGAGCGTTTTCAATGATCACGCCGATGAGTTTTCATTTGCAAGTGGTTTGTGATATTCCTTGATTTGTCTGCTATCCACTCTTTACATGCTTGAAAAAAAGAACCAGTGTGACATTATATCGAAAGATTTTTTTTCTATTCGTTTATCTATCTTTCATTTTACTTCTCATTATTCACTAATAAATAAAATTTTATTATTTTTTGTTACACCAGCTCTCCATCTGTAATCTTAATACTAATTTTATCGTTTCTTTTTTATATTCAAAAATCACTTACGCGATTTTAAATCACGTACGGGATTTTAAAATATGAATGCTAAAAAAAAAACAATTCTGAAAGACATGTCAGTTGGTAATAAATAATATTAAGTTAGAATACATAAATAAATTTGTATTTATTTCTGAGATGTGCAATTTTCAATAATCTTGAAATTATTTCGAACTATTGTTTTCATTTTGGTTAATAGACACAACGTTTCGATTAAGTATCCTCTGGTCATCATATGTCAAATATAGTACTAAAGTACCTTCGGTGGCGTAGCGAATACAGTAGTTGGTTATACAGGTGATAAAATCATCTAGTGGTCATGAGTCCAATCCTTGAATCTGTTAGTGGCGCACCAAATTCAACATGAAAGAACAATAACTGATTTCACAGGGTATTTCGCAATAATCAACAAGATAATCCATATTAGCCAATCAATGGACACCTGATGATGACCAGAGAGTACTTGGTTGAAACGTTGTGTCTATTATAAGATTTATGTAAATCAAAATGAGAACAATAGTTTCAAATACTTCTAAGATTATAAATAAATTTGTTAATAATTCGATGTTTACTCCCATCATCTTGACAACTTCAATGGAAAAATGTGAAAATATTTACCAGACAAACAGATGTAATGAATGGATAATGAATGTGTATACATCTTGGTTCCTCCTCACTGGAATATGATTGGCGAGTGTCAGCCATAAATATAGACTAACGTAAGGACATCCAGAGATCTACCGATAAAGGTCTGTTGGTCTTCCACTAGACTATTGACTACGCCTACGTCTCAGGATACTGCATACGACGAGTACCGTCCATTACGTCTACGTACTAGATAGTACTACACGGTTACATTTGCCTTAACCACTTAACTGCCTCGAATGTTATATATATATATCCCTTTCCGGGACATATCACAAAGTAAAAACTGGTTTGATTGTCTAATGTTAATTAACTTCCAAAATGTTTTCTGTACTATAATAGGCAAGAGAATCGTCTAGCAAAGTTTATTTTTGTTTCCATTTTCTCTAAAAACTTGTCGTTGCTCGTGTGCTTAATCCATGGTATCCTCAACATCCGTTTGTAGAATCGCATTTCTCTTGCTGCTAGCCTCTTTTTTATTTTTGCGAAGATTGTTCATCATTCATTGCCACATAGGAGAACTGATATTTCCGAACAGTTCCTAACTCTTTTCTTTATTTTTGTCGCTTCAAGTATCTTTTTCATTTGTAAGGAGATTTTCCAGCATTAACTACCTTTTCGACTCTGTTGCAAATCGGACTTTTGTCTATTTGGCTCGGGAGCAATGCATATACAAAAAAGTCAGAAAAGAAAATGTTACCCGATTTTCAAATGCTCATATTTTAATATTTATTGCTGACTTGTTTGTGTGGATAAAAGGGAAATATTATTGACATTTTTTTCATACGTATAAGCCGTCGTGAGTGTTTATATATTAATAAGGCAGAAGAGATTAGCATTCAGAAAGCTGTCTTATCTCTATGTTTTTTTTTTATTTTTATCTTATTTTTTATAAACAGCTGAACGTTTTGAGGTCGAATAGACACAGAACAAAGCTAAAATATTTTGGTAAGGAATTTGTAAATAAGATATTGTTACTATCGAATGCCTTCCTTCTAATGGTGAAATGCTACTGAGCAAGGTTACTGCATTGCAAAAGCTATTAGTTTGATTCATGTGTTAAGCAGTGTAGAAATAAACTACGAAGGACTTTCCAATAAAAGTAGCTTTAAATTGTTAGTAATTTGTAATAGCTTTTCAATATCTTCAAATATATTGACTAATATTGAAATAAACTTTAATTTTTTTCCTTTTTACTATTGACTCACTGGTAAAATAACTGGTAAAATCTATATATATATAAATGGATATGTCTGTCTGTCTGTCTGTCTGTCTCTCTCCGTGTGTGTGTGTGTGTGTGTGTGTGTGTCTTCTAACGAACCCTACTTCTCCAAAACCCTTGGTCCGATTTCAGCCAAAGTTTGGTCACTTGTCGATCATGACATGAACCATTGATGTACACAAAAATCTTTCGAATCGATTTAGAGTACGGCAGAAATCATCAACACATTTAGAATTTCCGAACTCTTCTCCTCCGAGACGCCTTATGCGAATTCAACCAAAATCGGGTAACTTATAGATCAAGGTCCGAAACTTTTATGTACACAAAAAAAAATACTTTCGAATCAATGTATAGGGTTCGTCAAAAGTCTACGACAAACATAATTTCGGGTGATCTTTTGCGCACTTTTATGCATTCCTCCAAAACGCATCACTCAAACTCAACCAAAATCGAGGAACTGGTAGATCAAGGTGTGATGCATTGATATGCGAACAAACATTTCGTGGGAGATATTACTTTTTGCGGTCTTTTTCTTTTTTTTCTCCGAAACTGTTACATGTATTCCAACAAAAATCTGGTCTTTTTTGTAACTTCTACCTTATCATATGCCATAACAATTTCACGTTTTCTGCAAGGTGCCATCCATTCCGACGTTGCAGGGACAATGCATCCACTTCTTCCGCGACACAAGGTCATCGCATCACATTACGGGCCTGCGTAACGTCCGTCCACGTTCTTCCATTTGTACATACATCATTCCCGTTTACTGGCAAAATTGACCAAGCATGAATCCCTTGTTACAAATGCAACAAAAAAACAATACTTACCTCGCATTTTTTTTAACTTACGCGTCAAGTTAACCTCACACTGAAAATTGTGAATAAGCACTTGACCTTACCATTTCAACATAACTACTAAAAAGCCCCGAGCAACGATGGGCTATATAGCTTGTATATTCTAAAATTATTCAAAATTTTGAAAATGTATCGTTTATAACTTTGACTAAGTTAAAACTTACAATTATTTATTTATTTTATTTTTTCGGGGTGGGGGATCGGTGCATCTCAGTGTGTGTTTAAGGATGGTGCTCATAGTTCTGTAGAATAAAAATAAAAACTTCCAAAGAACGGAAGAAATCTTCATCAGTCATCAACCAACTAGCGGTGGTGTTTCCATAAAGTTATCGAGGAAGTGGCAACGGGAAACTAGTTCACTGCAAGTCCCAGTAATATTCGCTCAATGCATAAAGCAAAGCATATAAAAACAAAAACAATATTTGTAAAAATTATTTAATTCAGAAGCAATTATAATTCACTATGTGTGTTTTTTGTTTATCTATCATCGCCTAACTCAAACTTCGTCTCGACCTAACAACCCGGAATTTTCTGTGTTTACTAAAAGTGACACCAGAACATCGTTTTGGTTTATTATTTGAATATTTCAAATCCGTTTTGTTTTGTTTTTAGTTGGAGCTTCTATTTACAATAAAAATATAATTGTTATTTTTTGGAAGCGATTCCCTGACTTTACTCTTACTTTATGTAAGGTCCCTGGTATGACAATAAACTTCATCCGGCATCAAGGCCTCTGACTAGGAGGTTGCGAGAAGCATAGAACCATCTCTTAATTGCTGTTGTTCCAAGATCCACCTTGACCCGGGGAGTAGTAGCATCTGTTAGGGTGCTAGCTATGGGCAAATAGTTAATCCCCGAACTGTGATCAAAACATTATGAAAGTATACAAAAAGATTTTATCCTAAAATTCCAGGAATACATTTTCGAAGAAAAAAATATCAGCAATAAATTTTTGAAGGAAAAATATTACCAGAAATAAATCTTTTAAGGAAAAAAAATATTACCAGCAATAAATGTTTGAAGGAAAAAAATATTACCAGCCATAATTATTTTAAGGAAAAAAATATTACCTGCAATAAATTTTTGAATGAAAAAAATATTACCTGCAATAAACTTTTGAAGGAAAAAAATATTACCAGCAATAAATTTTTAAAGGAAAAAATATTACCAGCAATAAATGTTTGAAGGAAAATATATTACAAGCAATAAATTTTTGAAGGAAAAAAATATTACCAGCAATACATTTTTGAAGGAAAAAAATATTACCAGCAATAAATTTTTGAAGGAAAAAATATTACCAGCAATAAATTTTGAAGGAAAAGAATATTACCTGCAAAACGTTTTGAAGGAAAAAAATATTACCAGCAATAAATTTTTGAAGGAAAAAAATATAACCAGCAATATATTTTTAAGGAAAAAATATTAGCAGTATTACAGTTTTGAACCAAAAAATATTACCAGCTACATATTTTTGAAGGAATAAAATTATTGTCAGCAATTCATCTCTGAGACAAAATGCATACCAATAATCTGCCTGATTCTTAACGAAAACTTCTTTCCAGAAATACGTCAATAAAACTTGATCTACAAGCTTATTTCTTACAAAGAATGTATATTCTCTTCATAAATATCTAACATAAAAATCTTTGTCTGCATTAAATAATACATTGAGGTGTTTATATGCCGTAAAACATAACAAACCAAACCAAACCAAAATAATCAGACGATATAAACCGAATCTTTAACTTTGAACCACATAAAGTAGCTGAAAAGGTCAAATCTAGAAACCAAAATTTTAGGCTTTATTGTCTGATTGTGCCAGATTTTAACAGAATATTGATGCGTTTACATTTTTATTTTGAGCAATTGACTCCAGAGGGACATAGACTCCTTCAACACCGTTAACTTGGTAACCTGTTACGCACAGGCTTATTAATGAAATAAACACCCAATAAAAATCGACATTTGCAATATATATATATATATATATATATATATATATATGTCGCTTCTTAAAACCTCTTTTGAAATTTCTGCATGTAATTAAATTAAACATCATCCATCATTGAATGATGCGATGACATATATAATCTGTTACTGAGGCCAAGGGTGTGGTTAATTTTTATTTGAGAGTGAGATGTAAAATAATGAAAAACAGAGGATAAATCCTTAGATTATCTAAAGTCAATGTTAATCTCTTACTGTCTTCCTAAATCAGCAAAATATTCGTTTATAATCCTATATAGCCAAAGATTGTTTTAAATAAATGTCACTTCATGCTCTAATGAAACTCAGATGTATAATATTAAATCTCTATAATAGTCTTATCTCTCTCTCTCTCTCTCTCTCTCTCTCTCTCTCTCTCTCTCTCTCTCTGAAATTATAGTGTTCACCATCCGGTGAACTCCCTATCTTTTCCACTGATGCATCCTATGTGTATTGCCAGGATTTTATACGCTTCTTTTTCATTCAGAGTTGTCGTTCTCTTAAACTGGTTGTCAACGACTGTTTTCCCTGATATTTAACATATATATGGGAGAGAAGATTAATATTGCAAAAATGAATGCAAACAAAATTAACCAACCGTTTTTTTTTCTAAATTGCGATCCATTATTCTTGCTACACACCTAAATAATATGCTTAAAAGTTGTTTGAGTTTCTTAAAGAATACACTTTTAATATTTATATATTTTTTTCTTCCTCTTTTCTTTTTTTTTTTTTTTTTTTGCTTATGTTGCAGTGCTCGGGTTATTCTAAATTTTTTTCAAAAATTATAAGATTTTATGTTTTCTTTTCCTGTTTCCGCATCTATTTGACATATATATATATATATATATATATATATATATATATATATATATATATATATATATATAATCATATAATTATGAATTAAATGTACATTGCGAGACGGAAATTTCTATATTTCGAGATAGAATCTTGTCATCAGTCAATGTTGGATGTTGGTTGTGAAAATGATTTATATCCTGGGAATGTAAATCATTTTCACAACCAACATCCAACATTGCCTGATGACAAGATTCTATCTCGAAAAATAGAAATTTCCGTGTCACAATGTACATTTAATTCATAATTATATGATTACATTAAGCTGTACAATATTTATTGTATTGAGCACTGTTTATATAACAAAATAAATGCCAGAGGACTCAAAATCGTAAAACCTTGGATCCTCTTCACCTGAATATATATATATATATATATATATATATATATATATATATATGTTTTATCTTTTATTTATAATTATTTTTATACACCTTAGTTTTTATTGCTGTTGATCTTTCTTTCCCTTTCTCCAGGAGCTTACGTGCTTGAGGTGAAAGGTTACCGTTTAGGTGCAAATTTGTCAGGTAGGAACCAGGGAAACACTTAAGGAGTTTTAATGCAAAAATTGCTAGATTAAACACACTTGTAGCCTTCAGTTTCGAGAGCAAGCATATAGATAACAGGCTTACATATACTCTTTCTTTCATTTTTTTTTTTACTTCCTATTATTGGCTCACGATCGATTATATTTTCTCTTCAATCTAATACCCTACCACAGCCCATGCTTAATAATAATTTTTCTTTACTTGCTGAACACCTTTCTACCTTTAAGAACCCGCTTCTTTTATTATAGTTCTGCATGCGAGTATGTGCACGTGTGTGTAAATACCGAATATAGTGTGTGATTGCTTATAGCGAGAGGCATGCGCCAGGCTGCATCAGCACACACACGGTCATGTTTATAATACTTCTTGATTGTCTAATTTCGATTTTTAGCGTGATCAGCATCAGGGACAGAAAATACTGATGTAAATAGACTGCTATCCATTTTAAAGGAAGTGACCTAAAGCATCAATGTGGATGAACTGCTATCAGTCTCAAAGGAAGTGACTTTATACGCCGAAAGATGTTGTTTAAGAGTTACTAATGCTTAGTATATACCTAAAATATAAGTTTCAAAAAAATAGACCATTTTTTATGGTAATTAATTCAGAAAAACAATCATTAAAATTATTTAAAACGTTGACTGCTAGAGGTCAATTCTGAAATATGACTTCAAACACCAACTTTATATTTGCCAACTTGGGTAATCATTTTTATGAGTTGATTTATAGCTTCAATTGTCTTCACACTAAAATTATCACAGCGAATAAACTCGTGTCTGAAAATTCATTTTAAAACTAATTATGAAACCACTTAAAAATAATATTTATATAGGTAGTTGCGTTGTAAATAAAAAAGATTGTCTAAAAGTTGATACTTGGAATCATGTCAATATTGTTCCCAGAATGGCCACATGAAAGCAAATTTTGGTATATAGTTTTCATTAATTACTCTTATCTTGAATATATATATATATATATATATATATATATATATATATATATATATATCAGCATGCAGTGTGGGTATAGAAGAATCCAAAGGAGTATCCTTTACATACATTGGTACGATAACACTCTAAGAGAGCTCTAAACATATATGTATATAAATACATATAGATCAAATATAAGAAAAATGAAGACAGACACGTTATTTCATGGTGAATTGAAGTATGGGCCTATTTCAGCCGAACCATCGTCAGCTTCCGTCTTTATTTAACAAAGGATTTTAAAATCCTTTGTTAAATAAACACAGAAGCTGACGATGGTTTGCCTGAAATAGGCCCACACTTCCGATTCACCATGAAATAACGTGTCTGTCTTCATTTTTCTTATATATATATATATATATATATATATATATATATATATATATATACTTATCATTTATCAACAATAGTATGACTCGGAGTTTCATGCACAATGCTAGCCTAATTGTTACGCAGTTTAAATTTTAATAAAAATATCTGGTTATAGCAATTTAATTTTAAAAATATATTTGATATTCATAATAAATGGGGTCTATATATATAATTATTTATAGGTAGAAAAAAGATTTTTTAAAATTATGAATATCATTCTTTTATAATAAACGTAAAAGGAAATACTTTTTTCTTTAAGAAAATAATATAAAATTTCTGTTCTATTACCTCTAGCATTGTTTTATTACCAACACTATATATGCGATACATATATATAATACTTCAAACGTTATTATACTGAACACTTCTTATTTAAACTAGACGCCCCAAACTTATGTATTTATTAATAATTATAGTAAATAAGTAAGAATTGGACGTCTATTGAAATAAGAAACGTCTGCGATAATAACGCTTGAATTAATAAAAATGAGGATTTAAAATAATTACATTTATTGCTCGTTTATATTTTGTGTGTGTGAGAGAGAGAGATAGGGAGAGAGAGAGAAACAGAGATAGTGAGAGACAGAGACAGACAGAGATAGGGAGAGAGACAGAGATAGGGTGTGATAGAGAGAGAGAGAGATGTAAACTAATAAAAACTATACAGCAAAAAAATCGGCTAGATAGAGCTCGAAAAACCAGGAAGGCTGGTCAGCAAGACGAAAAAAACCTGCGGCCATATCCAAATATAGAATTCACAAGACTTTGATAAATATAATTGAAAGTAAAAATAAATTATGTGCGATACTAATTTATGTAATTTAATGTCTAATAAACGAAAACGTGTAAATGATATTATAGTTGTTGCAGCTTTTTTTTCATAATGTAATTTTTATATATATTATTTTAGTTTCCGATATTGATTTATGTATTATGAGACATTTTATTTAGACATTAATTTCCATTACTTAGTACTCTCTATAATTTACATTGATTTTCAGATAACCTGAAGTATATTGATAAGCGTTCTTCAATATGAAATGTTTTTTATTATTATTATTATTATTATTATTATTATTATTATTATTATTATCATTATTATTATTATTATTATCATAAGCAGTACGTATTACCTCTCTAGGCAAGCACATTTGAGAAAAATTTTATTTAAAAAAAAATGTAGTTTCCGGCGGAACGTCTTTTTTTAAGATGATTATCGACTTAAAATAACGTTTGAAGTCAAAAAATATAATGCATTAAAAATAAATCCATTAATTCTTTTAATATATATATATATATATATATATATATATATATATATATATATATATATGCAGGCGTAGGTCAGTAGTAGTATTCTTAGTTCAGGATCTGTAATAGTGATGCCTGCGGGTGAAGAGTCATTACCAACCAGAAATGAAAAACTTGGCTCTTATAAGTAAATATAAGCTGCTTTGCACCTTGTAACGGATAAATAAAACACTTGTAAAAATAGCGCTCATCACACTAGTACGAAAACTCGGAGGGGCGGAGAGACACACACACAAATACCTACTTGCAAACAAAGGTACACACACACACACACACACACACACACACATGTACCTCTATACACGAAACATACAAATATTTATTGCGTTTTCTGATATTAAAAGATAAGAAGAAAAATCTTTGCTACGACAATGTTCATTTCGCCTCGAACTATTCTGCGATCTTTCTCTAACAGTGTGTCCTCGGTAATGTGTGGCAATATCTATTTCAAAATGAGTAACATTAGCAAAAGAAAATGAAACAACGCCTTAAATGAGGAAATGCTATAAAGAATTTAAACACACAAGCACATAGACAAAATTGAAATTGTTTTAAAATTATAGAATCGTTTTCAGGTAAACAACAGTATATATATATATATATAGTTACAATCAAAAAATGACGATGAAATAAGAAAATCGAAAACATAAAATTCTTGAGAATGGCCAGTGAAGTGGCTGAAAGCACCTGAAAAGTTAATAAGTATGGAACATTTTTACATTTCTTATCTCCAGCAAAAAAGAAAGCATGTAAGAATAATGGAAAAATAAGATTAAAGCTTAATAAAAAATCTTCTTTGACAGTCTGTTTTAACGAAACGTATTAAAAAAAATAACATTGCTGCTCATATAATATATTTTTTTATGACACTTTGGTTTGATAAGCAACATGTAAGGAACCTACCCAAGGAGGTGGTAGTGTGACTAATAGATTGACAGATTTTAAGAAAATTACTTAAAATCTGAAGTTTTCTTTATCTTTTCTTTAACCATTTAGCTTTGTCGTTGTGCGATAAGAAAACTCTTACTTTGACTTAAATGTTGCACCCAAGAGATCTTGAAATAATATATGTGTGCAGTAAATGCATCTTCCGAGGCACTCACATATTACCAAATTCATAGAGTCATACTTTAATACTGTATCTATTCTCGATACTTTGGAGTCAATCGGTGATGGTTTCAATAAATATTAATATACTTGAGATTGTCTGTTTCTCTTGTCGCTTGCAACACAATAGCGGTTCCAGCTAACAGCTCTACTAATAAACTTTCTGTCTCTTTACACGGGTGAAGAATTATTATTTATGAATTACAGTCGTACCAACTTCTATGCAAACAAAGTAGACGATACTTAACAATTTAGAAGATCTAACATATTTTGCAAATGTTGATTTTCACAGACGCTTATATACACATTTTCGCCGATACAGATATTTAACGACATGTTCACATTGAACGGGTGTTATTCGCAATGAACCAATACTCTCTCGACGATAGGTCTTGTCGTAGACGTCTATTTAGATCGTTTTTTAAATCCCAGAACATTGTTTCTCTTTCAGACTGGTTTGAGTCCTACTTTTTCGAATACTTAATAGAGGAAGCTGATTTTTGTTTCATTCTTTTTCCGACTATAAAAACCTATATAATCATCAGAGACCCTCTCATCCTCTCCTCACCTCACCCCGCCCCCCTCTCACTCTCTCTCTCTCTCTCTCTCTCTCTCTCTCTCTCTCTCTCTCTCTATATATATATATATCCCTTTAAACGCAAGCAAGGCAATAAAGCCAGTAAAACACAAGAAGTTGGTGAGTAAGAAAAATAAGAAACTCTATTTACTAATCATATTTTTTTTTTTAATCATTTCACCCCGAACAAGGCGGAAACGCCACTGATGTGCAGGGGGTTACATAAATGTAAAAAGATTAATTAGAAAAGAGTGAGGAGTACACGCTAGATTGCAAACCCCGAATATTTTAAAAGAATTTCGATTTGTTTTTGCATGTAAATATACGTGCAGAATGTCTAAGTATGGCTGCTCAAACCTAATATTATCACGTGTTTTAATTGCCGCCCTTCTTATGGAAATACCCTCATGTAAACTTTATCGTCTGCACCAAGGAAGGAAACGTTTGGCGGTCATTTGGCTGCCAATGCATCAATTAACACGTCAGAAATACTTGTATCGAACTAATGCTATAACTAAGTAATGTTTTTAAATCAAACCAATTTAACTTTAAATTTGCTAATTATGCGCAAATAACGTTTCCGAAATATATGTATAATTTTTTAAAGATTTTTAAAACCGAGAATTAACTGTTGTTTACAAATATGTCAAAACAGCCGATTTTATCGATATTACTGGAAAATCCGAGCAATATAATTTCCACTCGAAATATATAAAAGAGAATTTCGCTTAATACATTTTCAATCCTTTAGCTTTCAATTGAAGCTAAAATGAAAGCTTTCATGTCTGATTAGTTGCTAGGATAATGTATTCGTCATTAAAATTTGTTCCCGAGAGTGGAAAGTAATTATGACTCAGCCTGATATATCGATAACTTTGTCTACTTTGTGTACATGGGCATATGCCTGGGTACATGTACTCACACTCCAAAACTTTGCAATTAAGTTTTTGAAATGAAAGAGCTTACTTGAAGAAAGCTTTTTTCGTTTTAATTCATTTTAAACCTTATTCAGCTTGGAATGAAAAATCGGAAAGCCGAACATTTAATGCTATAACTAAGTAATATTTCTTATAAATCAAACCAATTTAACTTTAAATTTGCTAATTTTACTCAAATAACGTTTCAGAAATATATGTATAATTTTTTAAAGATTTTTAAAACCGAGAATTAACTGTTGTTTACAAATATGTCAAAACAGCCGATTTTATCGATATTACTGGAAAATCCGAGCAATATAATTTCCATTCGAAATATATAAAAGAGAATTTCGCTTAATACATTTTCAATCCTTTAGCTTTCAATTAAAGCTAAAATGAAAGCTTTCATGTCTGATTAGTTGCTAGGATAATGTATTCGTCATTAAAATTTGTTCCCGAGAGTGGAAAGTAATTATGACTCAGCCTGATATATCGATAACTTTGTCTACTTTGTGTACGCGGGCATATGCCTGGGTACATGTACTCACATTCCCAAACTTTGCAATTAAGTTTTTGAAATGAAAGAGCTTTCTTGAAGAAAGTTTTTTTTTTTCGTTTTAATTCATTTTAAACCTTATTCAGCTTCGAATGAAAAATCGGAAAGCCGATTTCGAATTCCAGTTGAATTCGTTGCATTCACTTTCACATAAATTCCCTTGGTAAAGGTATTAATACATCTTTTCTTCCTCAAGTTATGGGTTGAATAGCAGGACAGATTATGTTCTTTAACCTGAGTTGGCAACCGGTTTAACTCAGAAAGTAATGGCAACGTACTTCGGGAAAATTTTCTGCCTAGTCAGTCATATCTCGAAAGAGACATGATCGCCCAAGCGTGTACCACGTATGGCCATTAATTGGCTGACTGATACTTAATTAGTAGAGGTAACCTTTTTATACGACGATCCCACAACACAGACAAAATTATCTTTCAAATTTGGGGGTCGCTTGTAGAGAATTATCCTTGTCAATCTCATGTCTTTTGTGATGAACATTGTCGTATGCTAGCGTACTCGAAATATATTCTTAACACTCACGTCTAATTAGTAGCTAAGATGATACATTCGTCATTAGAATTAGTTCCCAAGAGCGGAAATTAAACATGACTCAGCCTGATATTTTGATATCTTTATCTACTTCGTGTACGTACACATATGCCTGTGTACATGTACTCACATTCCAAAACTTCGCAGTATTATTTTGCGAGTGAATTATTTCACAATGTTTCATCACATTTCTAACATCATTTACATTGTATACAAATCTGTGCGGATCGAAGAATAAAAAATAAATGAACTTTACATGACATCCGAGAAACAAGATGTCGCTTTAACTGAAGGCATTCAATTTTTTTTAAAAAATCTCTAAACTAATTTACAGGAACCTGATATTAAGAGAAATTGGATTTCAGCTAAACACAAATTTTGAATTCATTATTTTTTTTTTTTAATTATCTCTTTTAGCATTTTCTTGGTTGATGTAATTTTCGTATTTTGCTTGTTAATGTTGCGAAAAGGACTTTTACTTCCTCACCCATGAAGGAGAAAATTAAATCGATGGAGATGTGATTCTGACTACGAATTACTCAGAAAACGAGATAGAAAAAATATGACCAAAGACAAAGTTTTAAGAAAGCACATACTTACATTCAGAAAGATTGATTTGTTTTGCTTTTTTACGACTTATCAATCCTTGCAAGTTATTTAAAACCAGGAAATATAAATCCTAAAATTTTTTTGTTTAGATAATAATGATTTAGTGATAACATCTTATTAATTAACCCATAGTTAGGGCAAATGAGGTGGATTTCTAATTTCCCACGGGTATTTGCACGTAAGTGAATGTAACGAAACTCTATTACACCATCTGCTCGTCCAAGTTTACAACACCTTGTATTCCCAAGGGGTCACACACTGACCAGGCACGACGTTGCTTAACTTCAGATATGGATTAATTATTAAGATCCGCATCACTAACTCTATATAATTTTTAAAATGTTCTTACAGTCTAAAAAATATTTTCTGGCCTTAAATAACCTGCAAACGGTTGATAAGCCATAAAAAACAAATCAATCCTATAATCAATTGCTCTTTTATTAAAGTTGTCTTGGTGATATTTGCTCTCCTTACCTTTCCTCAAACTTGAAAGCAGGATTCTTTCTGCTTCTTTCTCCTTCAATACATCCTGTGAGTTTTAAATCTGCCAATTCTTCTTTCCTCATATATCTTTATCTACTTCGTGTACGCGCACATATGCCTGTGTATATGTACTCACATTCCAAAACTTCGCAGTATTATTTTGCGAGTGAATTATTTCGCAATGTTTCATCATATTTCTAACGTCATTTACATATATATCTTATATTTTCTCATTATATATCCAAACGTTATTCAGTTCATATAAAAAAATTAATATTTAATTGCCGCAAAAACACCAAAAATCTTTACACATAACGAATATTATTTTTAGCTAAGTTTCCCGGCACTGTATAATACATGTATATACACACACACAAACACACCCATCCACACAAATGCACACACATATATATAGGTTGTAAGGATGACTTGTCGTCTAAATTACGCAAAAATGTAAATATCACTGACATCTTCTAACAGATAACTAGTAATGCCTTGAAATACGAGCGTAATGACATGCGGGTTTTTGAGGTACGAGCCGAAGTTCAGGCTATTTATTGCCTTGAGATACGAGTTAAATTTAGAGATACGTTAAAGCATCTGCTCGTTGGTACAGCGAGCGCCAAGCTTCCAAAGTATTTTCACTCGCGGTATACGTGTTCACCTCGCTCTGGAAGGATCTCTGTTGTGTTGTGTTTGGACTTTTTAGTCGTTATTTTGCATTGGCCAGATGGGAAATATTCCTATTAATTTCAATGGGGAAAATTGATTTGAGATCCTAGTTTTTGAGTTACGAGCTCGCGCTTGGGACGGATTAAACTCTTATCTCAAGACATTACTGCATTTACCAAAATTACATTAAAAATATATTGAAATACTAATAGTGTATTTATTCAATAAAATCACAATTTGCTCTAACCACGGCCCCTAGATGACGTCGTAATCTCCTGCACCTTATCTGAACGGTCTCCTTGTTTAAATTGATGAAAGCTCCAGTATTTCTTACCTTCAGTTCATCTTTGGTGTTACAATAAGTTTTGTTGGTCTCTCGCTCGACTACGCCCAACACATAACAATCAAGTGAATTGCAGTCTGGCAAAATAGATGGCGAGATGTAAGAGATGATGTGGTCGCATAAATTGGTAACCATCACTGTGTTCTCTTGCTTGTGTGGCATGGTGCAGTGTCCTGTTGCCAAACATAAGGTTCTTCCGCAGTCACCTCCTTGACACAAGGCAGCACCCCCTCCTCAAGGCCCTTATCTAGGGTCCCGTGTTGAGCCTGAGGCGCTGTGGTAAGAAAAATGGAGGCATAACATTCCTATCACTAGTGATTACCTAAAAAACTATGATGTAGACTGGACATATCATTCAACTTTTTCCGAATACTCTGCACGGTCCTCAGATTGACACCAAAACACTCTCAAATGTTCGTACTGGAGTTTTCGACGCGATGAGTAAATCATACTTTTTCCAAATTTCTACCAAAGCGAATTGCATCATGGTGCTATTTTTCTTAAAGAAGGTACCCAACTGATCTTACTATACTGCGCAGTCGACAAAATCAAAAACAAAGAACACGCATGAGCGAAATTAAAATATAAAATGGCAATAATTTACCTATTGCACTAAGTATAAATTTCCTGCTTGTATGGCATGGTGCAGAGCGATATTGCCAGACATAAGATCTTTTAACAGCTTATTCTTGACCCAGGACAGCACTAGCCCTTCAAGGCACTTGATATAGACCCCGTGTTGAGTCTGAGGCCCTCACCAATAAATTCGGAAGTTTCAGAACGATAAGAGTCATTTTCCGAGCTTCCATGCCTTCGTAATCACGATTAGACACATCCAACTCTTTCCGAATTACTTGCACTTTTCAGATACTGGCACCAAATTCTTTTAAATGTTCCTGTTGGAGATTTCGGTGCGAATGCCAAACAATACAACATGCCGCTTCTAAAGTTCTGGCAGAGTGAATTGCATCATGGTGCTATTTTTCTCACAAACGGTGCCCAACTGACCCTGCTATATTGTTTAGTCGACAAAAAAGAAAAACAAACAATGTGCATGCGCAAAATTAAAAATATAAAATGGCGACATTTTACCCATCGCACCCCGTACACGTCTACGTTTGTCTATGTGCGTTCGCGCAGCAGACTTAGAAAGCACGAAATTAGTTCAGACACACATACAAAAAAAATGCCCATCAATTGTTCATTGAACAATCGTGAAATTCGTGACGTTCACTAAGTATAAATGTCTATTGGAACAGATCGATAATTGAGAGCTATCAACACGTACTCGAAAAAAAACTTTGTTTAGAGTTGAAATCAATTTGTGTGCAGGGACTTGTAAAATGTTAGAATAACAGTAAAAAAAATTATTGTAATTTAAACAAGTAATACTTTGTTGGCTCTGTGAAGAAAATACATTATTTAAATAATGTATTTATGTATTAATTATATATATATATATATATATATATATATATATATATATATAGTTATCCTCAGAGAGATCTGTTTCGCTGTATCACAGCTCATCAGTACGGTTAGACTCCGATTGCTTTTAGGCCAGGATTGAAACCCGACCGAATTGGCGTCAGTCGGCGGCGATTCTACCTCTGGGCTCTGTGCGCTCGGTAGAAGAAGGTAGACTTTTTTTGCGTGTATATTACCATTATACACGCCCAATAGCCAGAGGGCTCTAATTCGTTACTGGATGACCGATGCGTACATGACAGCGTAGCTACTGTTTTTCAAAGTCTACCATTCTTCCAGAGTGCTCAATCAGGGTGTGAGAGCGTAAATAGTCATCCGCAGACAGATCTGTTTCGCTGTATCACAGCTCATCAGTACGGTTAGGCCAGGAATGAACCCGACCGAATTGGCGGATATATATATATATATATATATATATATATATATATTGCACTTTTTAGTCAATGTATATTCTATCAAAAATCACAGTAAGGAACGCATTTCCTGTTCTCATACCAGAGAACACAAGTCAAATTTCGGTGGATGTAATAACTGTGTAATTGCGTTCAGTTTTACTCTTAACCATTTTAGACATCTGAAAGTTAGGGTTTAACCTCTGGCGCTTAATAGTTCTCTAAGTTTTCAATTCTTTTCCTTTTAACTCGGTATTGCAGCATGTATGTGTGTGTGTTACGTTGATTTATGCCAAGAGATAACAAATGTTTTTCATTAGGAAAAATGAATCAATCAGTTTTTTGAAAAATGAAATTTAAAAAATGGAATTTTGAAAAATGTAAATTTAAGACTATTTTTGTTAAATGAATCAAGCAGTTGTTAAATGTATTCAGAATCATACACAAAAAACCTCAGGTTAAGATTGCTAGATAGGACTATTTTTGAAAATTGAAATTTGAAATATGAAATTTCAAAAAGTGGAATTTCAAAAAGTGGAATTTTTGAAAAATGGAATTTTAAAAAAGTAATTTTGGGAAAATGGAATTTGAAAATTGAAATTTAAGACTATTTTTGACAAATGAATCAAGTAGTTGCTAAATGTGTTTAGAATTATGCACAAATGACGGTGAAAATTTCTGGATAGGACTATTTTTGAAAACCCTGCGTTACGTCCAGAGTGTGTCCCCTGGCCAGACTATACCCGGGATTATTGTAGGCTATACTGTTTTAGAGCAGGGGCATAAGTTATGTCATTCGAAGTTACACCATCACATATGATATAAAATAGACTATGCTATGAAATGGACTATTCCATAAAATACCACGTATGTTTACATATATCTTCTCTTCTTTCAAATTAAGATGCATACCATTGCTGATTTGGTTTGATTGTTTTTGTTTAGTGAACCATATGAATTATTTAACACCAAAATCTAAATATGAAAAATCAATCTTTATAATTACTTCAAGAGAATGGCATTATTTTATGATTAAATTATAATTATTTAGCTTTATTGTTTTTCTTTGTTTTTTTTTACAAATATTCCGACAAAACCAAAGAAAATGTGTTTTTTTCACAAGAAATGAGATTATAAAAAATTATTTTTATAAATGTTTTAATTTTTTTGACAGTTAATGCCATTCCTTCAATTTTACTATAAAATGTATTGATATTCATTTTCATATAAAAATGTATTATTAGCCATTTTTTATAAAATGGTATTGCTGGTAATTTCACTACAAAAATGTTTGTATTTATACTAAAGAAATGCATTTTCATACAGAGTTTTGGTTTTAGTTTAAGAATTCACTATTTGCGCATAGCTGGGACCTTCGACAGGTGCTACCACATCGGATCACGGTGCACCTGGGAACAACAGCAATTAAGAAATGGCCCCACGCACCTCAAAACCTTCAGTCTCCCAATCTCAGGCATTGCTACCGGATGAAGTTTATCGTTATAGCCGAGAAGTGCATATCAGTATCACCGAGCATGATGTGGGAATTTATATTAAATTTAGATTTTAGTCCCCAATATTTTACTTTGTTGCGCTGTACCTGGTAGGAAAATGAAATGCTAGCCATTCAACAATAAAGAAATGTAAACTGTTATTATGAACAAGTTTGTATATTGAGCTAAAGTACCTCATTTATTTTTACCCAAGAGCTCTATTAATTGAATACGATTAGTTCTTTTTTTAGCTACTGTTGAATGAGTTTATATCAGCAATTCTTATTATTTTTCAGACTAGTGCCATCATGGATGTGCGTTGTGGTGCAGTGGATAACGGCTCGGAACAAGAAATCGGGGAGCCGAGTTCAAATTCCAGTTGAATTCATTGCATTCACTTACGCGCAAATACCCTTGGGAAAGGCATTAGTCCGTCTATTCCTCCCAGTTATGGATCAAATAGCAGGACAGATTGGGTTCTATAGTCTTGGTCGGCAACCAGTCTACCGCAGAAAGCAATGGCAACATACTGCGGGATAATCTTTTACCCAGTTAGTCATGTCTATTTCGAGACATGAGCGCCCAAGCGTGTATCACGTATGGCACTTAACTGACTGAGTGCCATCATTTGACATTCCAATTAAGAAAAAGAAATTGAGACTAAAAGTAAAATGAAATCTAAACAAGACTAGATTAATATACAAATTGAAACAGGGTTATTTTATGCCCCTAGTACGCTAATGCCAAAGTTATTCTTCATCAAAATAACTTTGAGTCTGTTCAGTACCTAGATGGGTCACTGATTGGGAATATCAGGTGCTGTAAGGCGTGTGCGTCTGGATAGGGTAATGGATAATGACTCGGAATTGTTAATCGGAGAGCTGTGTTCGAATTCCAGTTGGTTATAACATATTTACTTAAGCATAAATACACTTTGAAAATCCACAACTTCCTCCTCCTTCAAACCATTATTTATTTCGTACGACTTGCATCATTAAATCATTATTATCTAAAAAAAAAAACCTTGCAACCTAAAACTATTTTCTGGCTTTAAATAACCTGCAAATGGTTGATAATCCTTAGACAGCGAATTAATAAGCAATAATAAGATTTATAAGTCTGTCATTCGTCTTTGCTTCGAAATATTAACGCTGAATCTTGTCTGGTGCTCCTTCTATGCATGTTTTTTTTTTTTTTTTTGTAGAAGTTTCATCATTTTATTTGTTTTAATTACAACGGCCTCCGGTGATCGTCTTTCGGACATTAAAATAAACATCATGGCATCTGAATAAAAAAACCTAACTTTCGTCAAAACATGAACTTCAGAACGCACAGCTTACATGGACAACACCGTACTCAATTCGGTCACGGAAAATGGTTCTACAAGGCTGTAATCTATATTCAATTTGTCACTCATTCGTCCAGGTGCTCACAAATAAAGTTACAACATTGTTTTAAAAACTTAAAGAATATAAATTTATAGAGACACATTCCAATTACAGGTAAAATCCACTTTACACTCGAGATGAAAATGTTTTTAGAAGGTGATAATGTTTAAACTTTGGGTTGTTAGGTCCATTCTAGACTGCAGTAAAGAAAGATTAACGTCGGAATTATCGGTGTAACTTTTAGTTTTCTGTCCAGGGAGATAAGTGATAAGAGAAACCTGAGAGAGCTAATCAGCCAGGTTAATAATATCAGGGCAAATGCAAATGGCTTATCGGTTAACTACACAGGATGGAATCGGAAAGCCGCGTAAAATTCGTGCTGAGACAATTTGTGCCTACTCCGCACTAATACCCTTGGGAAAGGCATGAATCTGTTTCTTTCCCGTTCATCTATAGGCAGAAAACAGCCAGAACTAGGCTCTCTAGTCCAACCAGTTTCTTAGAGGCAAAACTGAAATCGTGCAAACTCCTAAATAGATATATTTGCGCCTGTGTTAACAAGCTTTCTGAATGGCACATAAGATAATGGTTAACAATTCAGAATAAACCTTATTACTTGTCAGATGTTCCACATCCCTTGCTTTATAACAGACTCTGCTTAGTATTGCAAATATATAGAAATTAAACTTTCAGAACAATTTGCTATGTTATGTTGGCATCTCTACTCTATACAATGTGTTCGTTCTACATTAGGTATCACATATTAATGGCCTTGTACCAGAATAAGATCAATTCATAAATGTAGAATAAAACAATCCTTTTTGGAATATGCAAAGTTATCCAGTATTTCGTTTTACTTAAAGATGTGGGCTGGACATTTAATCGTCGTCGACACATCTAAGTACATTTATATAACAACCAATCAGAACACGATCCAAATTTTTAATTCTTTTTATAAAATAGATCAAATTAACAAGTCACTCTCTAAATTTATTTTTAATGAGCATTTATAATAAAAGGAATCAATCATGATTGTCTTTATTTCATAAATCCAATGGAGACAACATTTTGTAATCAAAAGAAAATCGAGTTTTCTTTTCAATTAGTAGAAGTCACATCATACCAGTATATGCACTTGAAAACACACACACACACAGGCATATATATATATATATAGGAGATTATAATTATACTCGTGTCGAAAACCTTCCTCGGAAACTTTCGCGGGAAGGAAAAAAAATGGTTTTAAAAAAAACTTAGTACATGAATGTCAGTCAAAAGTGTTCGGACCGAGAACAGCACGAAGCACCCCCTAAAAAAACCCCGATACGAGTAATCATCTAACAGAAAGTGCTCAATACAGGGGTAGAGCGAAATAAATATATAACACCTAAAAAGCCAGACGAACCTACCTAGGTTTCACCTAAACGGATCGTCAAGGAAAGCTGGCTTTCCCTGACGATCCGTGTAGGTGACACCTAGGTAGGTTCGTCTGGCTCATGAGGTGTTATATATATATATATATATATATATATATATATATATATATATATATATATTATGCATTTGGGCAGCTATTTTTCTTTTATGCAAGTTTTGTTGAAGATGACTGACAAGCTACGGCGATTAAGCTTTTTATTTCATTTTGTGTTCGTACAAATGTTTTCTTTTCTGGATACAAAGTGTCTAAAAAGTTTCAAAATGTTCTGCATTTCCGAAAGGTTTGGCTATTCTTTTCGCTATTATCAATGACGGTTTTTTTTATTGTTAACCGAATGTATGGGATTTTGTATGTATGTATGTATGTATGTATGTATGTATGTATCGGGAGTTATAGGAATGTTTTATTTTAATTTCGGGTATACTTTTAGCCATTATAAATGATGAATTTTATTTTACTTGTACCAGTATGAATAGATTATATATATATATATATATATATATATATATATATATATATATATATAAAGTTATAGGAAGTGTTTATTTCAAAAACACGGTCAACATATTGTGGCCGTGTTCATAGTTGATATTATTGACTGTTGCTTTTTTCTTTTTTATTAATAATGCTTCCGTGATTTTTAGCCATTTTGACATGTGGATGATGCTTTTATGTTTGTATTATTGACGAGAATGTTACGGATAGAATTTTTTAGATGTCCATGTATATTTAAATGAGACCTAATAGAGATATTGTCAGAGAGATGTAACGTGAGTTTTGTTAAACAAATGTAAAATATACCACACTAGTATTAAATCCGTGGATTTCTTGTTAACGCCATTTAGCGGCGTTTTTTGACAAATTGATCTACGGCTCTGAAAGTAAACCAGTTGGTTTTCATCTGAAAACTTGGAAATTGATATATATATTTATTAAATGAAACGATACGGCGAATGATTAGATCCTGATCTCCGGATTCGAATCTCGCCATGGTCGTTTAGATACGAAAAAAAAAAAACACCATGCAAAACGACTAGGGAATGTCTTAAAACATTACCATAGTTTGACCCGAGCCTTGCGAGTAAAATTTGGTAAATTAACCTGCTCAGGAAGTAGTCAATGATTTTTTTCTAGTACTGAGTCACAATTCATCAACAAACACACAAATAGAAGATTTTTAGCCTTGGTTGGCAACTAGTCTAGAGATAGTGTCTCGATGAAGAATAAATAAATATAACACTCATCCTGGCCACACGTGGGTATGTATCGATGCAGAATTGCTACAATTAGAGTATCATGACATTTCTTCATTGCAATGTTGTTAATTTGCTTGATCCATCTACTTTGAACCTAACTTCGACAGGATGTACTAGATTAAGAAGCAGGAAGTGGAGTGGATTTATATATTTTCCAATGTTATCAATGCCAAGTGGGCACAAACTGCCGTAACCAGAATTTGAACTGGTTTCACTGATTTTAGAATTTTATGTAGTGTAATTTCAAAAACAGTTTCAAAGAGGTCTACAATTGTACAAGTACACAGTACTCAACTAATTTTGAAATAAATCATTACCATCCGAAGTCTTGTCTCTCTCTCTCTCTCTCTCACTCTCTCTCTCTCTCTCTCTCTCTCTCTCTCTCTTCGTCATTATTAGCATGGATAAGCGCGTGGCGTGGTTAGAGTCATAGTGTTCTGACCACGAGACCTAGATTCGAATCTTCCCCCAATCGATTAGTCAAGGAAGTGACTTGATAATACTGAGCTAGGGAGACACCTGAAAGCCTTATCCCGAGTTGATCCAATCCGTGTGAGTGAAATCGGGCAGAGGAAACTGTTCAGAAGCGATCCGTAGCTGCGCTTGTACATAGACACAAGTCTTCACTAAAGAGGCAGAATGAAGCTCTTTAGCCCTGGATGGCAACTAGTTTCAATGAATTCACCCATCCCTCAACAGCCTGACCACTTGCTGTATCAGCCTGGAAAATGCGCTGAAGGACTGAAATCCTTTAAAAGGAAAATGTTTCATGTGTTTGTAATTTGCCGCTAGCGGAAATAGCTGACGAATTTTAATAACTGAAGCGTAAAGCCACCTTGTGAGAACCCGAGACACTATATTAGTGAGAGGTCCGTAAGATAAGCCCACTAACCACAGGGGCTATCTCACATACATACGTACCCAGGTAAGCATTTATCTTTAATCAAAATTCGAACAGGATTTGCAAAAACAGAAAACCTTTCATTTAAGATTACGTCTACTTAGGCAGATTATAGGATCAATTTCATTTGATTTATAAGTAAGAATGTTAGAAAGTATGCTTTTGAGTGTGTGTGTGTGTGTGTGTGTGTGTGTGTGTGTGTGTAACTGTGTTCATGTTTGACAGTGTGCGTATGTGTGTAGGCATGTTTGTGTTTATGTGTGTGTAAGTGTCGTTATGAGTAAGTGTGTTTATATTTATCTGAAAGTTTATTGATGCATGAATGTGCTTATGTATATCTGTGTATGTGTGTGTGTGTGTTAAGGTTTAAAATATGCCTGTGCTTTATATCCAAGTATGTTCATGTGTTTTTATGTGTAAGATATTGAATTAGGTGTGTGGGGAGAAAGAGAGGGGGTTGGATTTATGTGCATGTGGATTTATGTTTTCCGTAGTGGCCTGGGGTAGGAAATGGTTGGTAAATTTCAAGGCCTCTAAAACAAAGCTGTTATCAACTAACCACCATAGACAATCGCATCTACCTCCCATTAGCATGGGACAGGCTAGCCTCCCAGAGAGTAAAATACTACGCCTCCTTGGCCTTACACTCTCGGCGGACCTCAAATGGAATGACTATATCGAATCCATTGCCAAATCTGCTGCTATGAAAGTCGGCTCCCTGTGCAGGGCCCGGAAATTTTTCCCACCTGAATCTATTCTGCACATATACAAATCTACCATCCGCCCGTGTATTGAATATTGCTGCCATATCTGGTCGGGTGCCCCTCCGCTGCTCTCCTTGGGCTTCTTGACAAAATACAAAGGAGGATCTGTAACGTGATTGATACTGACTTGGCAGACCGGCTGCAGCCGCTCTCTCACCGGCGTGATGTGGCTTCCCTGTGCCTCTTCTACAAGTACTTTCCATGGCTTCTGCTCCGATGAGCTTAGATCACTGGTGCCGCCTAAGCAGGAATTTACACGAGATACTAGATTAGCAACTAGGTCCCACCCTTTTACAGTTAAACAAATAAGATGTAACCGTAAATTCTACTCCAACAGCTTCTTTTCTCGCGCTTCCCGCCTGTGGAACTCCCTTCCACAAGTCTGCTTTCCCGACGGTTACAATCTCCAGGTGTTTAAATGTAGGGTCAATAGACACCTCCTAGCACACTAACTCCCAACTATTCTCAGAACACTCTCATCTACCCAACCCTCATTCTCAGTATCCTTACCCGCCTATCACCCAGCCTCTGACATTTCCTATATTTAATCAGCCTTTCTCCACTCTACGTAGCCCCCTGCGCAGTAGTGGCAGTGACATGCCTTGCTCGGGGTGAAACGCTTATAAAAAAAAAAGTGGGTTTATGTGTAAGTGTATCTGTAACTGTTTAAAATTATATATTAGTAGTGTTTATGATTGAGGATATACATTTATGTAAGTGTTTATGTGTACGTGTGTTAATGTTTGAAGGTGTATATGTGTCTTTATGCTTTTGTGTAGGTGTGTGTTACCCTTATATGTAAGTGAGCTTAGGTTTGTACGTGTGTTTTTATTGGATTGTGTACAATTCCTGCTTTTTAGGGCGTATGTATAAGAATACTAATATTTATGTGAAAGTGTCTTTATACTTTGGGAGTGTAAGTGTGTTTATTTGTAAGTGTGTTAATGCTTGGGTATGTTTGTGTAAGTCTGTTTATGTCTTAGGGCGTAAATGTGAGTATCTTTACATGCCAGTCAGTTAAGTGCCATACGTGATGCACGCTTGGGTGACCATATCTTTTTCGTGACATGACTAAGCAGATTTTCCCGGAATAGGTGGCCATTACTTTCTGTGGTAGATCGGTTGCCAGCCAAGACTATAGACTCCAATTTGCCCTGCTATTCAACCCATAGGTAGCGGGAAAAAGATGGGTTAATACCTTTCCCAAGGGTATTTGGGCGTAAGTGAATGAAACAAAGTCAACTGGAATTCGAACTCGGCTCTCCGATTTCTCATTACGAGCCGATACCCATTACACAAAACCCACAACCCTTTATTTGTGCACGTGTTTATTTTTGATCGTGTGTGTGTTTGTGTGTGTTTATGTGTGTGTGCTCGCATTAGTGTTTGTGTAACAATGTTTAGGCGTTTAAGTTTGAAAGTGTGTGTGTAAGTATGTTTATGTGTGTAAATGTGTACATATTTATGGCAGGCTCCTGTATTTGTGAATTTGTTTGCAATTTGTTACTGAGTAAGCTCATTATTTTATGGTTGTGTTATCAACTACACTGTTATTAATCAAAGCTTTTTCTAAGTGTACAAACTCCAATAAGTGACGTTCGAAAACAAAAACAAAAAAACAATTGAAATCACATGAAGCTGACGCAAGAAATTATATCATTCAGGTCCCGGGTACATTGACAAGGGTATCATCTGCGTGAACTGCTCGGCAAATTGGCCGCAGTAATGTAACTTTTGTATTGCAAGCATCATACAATTCAGATGATGAGATGGCAATATAATGAGATTGTAATATCGTTGACTAAATCAGACGAACATATTAATGGTATCAGAACACAATAGAGGCGACGATATAATGGCATTAATTTGTAATAAATACATAAGTTAAACAAAGACAACTAAAGCAACATATACGCAAGTTATTAAGATAACAGACATTATTATGATGTTAAGGCGTTGTAAAAACGAAGCTAAAATTGCATTGTGTGTAATAGAAAGAGAATTACAATCATAATTAGAACGAAAATGCGATTTAAAGATGCGTAACCGATAACATTACAATACGAGCAAAACGATATTGAGGGAGAGGATATAGCTTTAAAAAAAAAAATCAGTGATCTTTTTAGAATATTATGATGCTATAAATTTGTTCCCGTAACAACAATGTAATTATATCAACTATATGAGAGACAATACGATACAAAGTTATTCAATCTATATGTAATAATGACAGATAAAAGGGAAAAAAAAAGATATAATTTAACATACGCAAAGAACTATTTCGTTAAAGAAATAGAGCGTGGTCTCTTTATCCAAGATGCCAGTTGTCGGTATCCTAACGTAAGTAACAACCGCCATTTCAAATGCTGATTTTCAAAGCGAGTCAACACACATTATTTAGAGGATTGGCGCTGCACAATCATTTTACTTTGTTTTCTCCCAATATTTTTCTATGGGTGCACTAAGCAGTATAAATATCAAACAATTCAAGTCATGTGTCTAAAGTAGTAATGATTTCCCGCGTCGATCTCACGGGCTTTTTTTGTTCAACTAAAAGCCAATATTTTGAGTACTGATTTTCAAAGCAAGCAGACACACCTCTAAAAAAACGGACAAAACACATCGTATTATTCTAATTTCAACCTCAGTTCTTCTTCTATCCTCATAGAACGCGGATGATTATGGCCCTCAACAAATTCCTATTCTTTGTAGCTCTTAGAAATGTTGGTGTTTCTATTATTTTTCGATTTCAAAATCTGTAATCCATTCGCATAAAATCATCAGATAGGTGATTCTCCCCCTAATCCTTTTGACGTTCTGTGAGTGGCATATATTTCAAGTTCTCCGTTCATATTACGTGTTCCAGAAATTTCAGTTTTCTCTTTCTGATTCTAATATATTTACATATGATTCTAATATATTTATATATTATTCTAATGTATTTATATATGATTCTAATATATTTACATATGATTCTAATATATTTACATATGATTCTAATGTATTTATATATGATTCTAATATATTTATATATTATTCTAAAGTATTTATATATGATTCTAATATATTTATATATTATTCTAATGTATTTATATATGATTCTACTATATTTATATATTATTCTAATGTATTTATATATGATTCTAATATATTTATATATGATTCTAATATATTTATATATGATTCTAATATATTTATATATTATTCTAATATATTGATATATGATTCTACTATATTTATATATTATTCTAATGTATTTATATATGATTCTAATATATTTATATATGATTCTAATGTATTTATTTATGATTCTAATATATTTATATATTATTTTAATATATTTATATATGATTCTAATATATTTATATATTATTCTAATGTATTTATATATGATTCTAATATATTTTTATATTATTCTAATATATTTATATATGATTCTAATATATTTATATATTATTCTAATATATTAATATATGATTCTTATGTATTTATATATTATTCTAATGTATTTATATATGATTCTAATACATTTATATATTATTCTAATATATTTATATATGATTCTAATATATTTATATATTATTCTAATATATTAATATATGATTCTAATATATTTATATATTATTCTAATGTATTTATATATGATTCTAATATATTTATATATTATTCTAATGTATTTATGTATGATTCTCATATATTTATATATTATTCTAATATATTTATATATGATTCTAATATATTTATATATTATTCTAATATATTAATATATGATTCTAATATATTTATATATTATTCTAATGTATTTATATATGATTCTAATATATTTATATATTATTCTAATATATTTATATATGATTCTAATATATTTTTATATTATTCTAATATATTTATATATGATTCTAATATACATTTCTAATACTACTTGGGATCGGTTTTGGGACCAAAGCGAATACTAGCCTTTCGAATGCTGATTTTCAACCGGATGTTTTCTAATTGTTGCTCATTACGTTTGTTAGAAACTAAACCCTACCTGTTGACCTGTGTTCTATCTGTTTTTCGATTCCGTTATTTCTAGGGATAATTGTAATACTACCAGGCATCTGCATTTTGAACATATGTAGATTACAGTGGGTGGGAAGTATATTCATCCTTTTTTTTTCTAAATTTCCGTCGGATGCCTCAGACGAAATTCTGACTCGGTTTATAAGTTCCGTTTTTCCTTCTAATAATGCTAAATCGCATCCATATTCAGTATATACGAAGAAGGCAGGGAGAGTTAAGATCATGCCTTTTTAGAAGTAATATGGCTCAATAAACATAAAAGAAATCATAGGAAATGTGTACTCTTGTCGATTCATTTCCCTACTGTCGATTGAGAGACTGTAACTACATTTTGTACATATCTAGACTCTATTTCTAAGTGAGACGATGAGCTAAAATTTGAACTATAGGGATATATTTATTCATGTTTTTTCCACCTGTATTAGTGCTCACTGAAGTCTCAACCAAAATTCTAAGAAAGAAGTAGGTATATTCCTTTCCAATTTCTATGAATATATGCTGTTTCATCCATTTTAGAACGGTTTGCAAATTCTGTTTTACCTAATTCTACAACACAACACCATTCAAATGTAATATTTCCAAGTGAACATAAGCAGTCTGAGTCGAAATTCAAACTCGGTTTGCCGATTATGTTTTTCGAGCTTGTTACCACTACGTTACCTCGGACCTTCATTTTCTACATGTGTAGATTGTAGGGAAAGCTGGTTTCATGCCATTACTTTTAATACTATGTGAACATAAGCGGCCTAAGTTGAAATTCAAACTCGGTTTGCCGATTATCTTTTCCGTGCTTGCTACCACTACGTTACCTCGGACCTTCATTTTCTACATGTGTAGATTTCAGGGAAAACTGGGATCATGCCATTATTTTTAATATTAAGTGAACATAAGCAGCCTCAGTCGAAATTCGAACTCGGTTTGCCAATTATGCTTACTGTGCTTGTTACCACTATGTTACTCCGGACCTCCATTTTCTACTTGTTAGATTGCAGGAAAAGCTGGTTTCATGCCATTACCTTTAATACTAAGTGAACATATAATACTCAATTGAAATTTGAATGGTGTGCAAGTTTCTTTTTCACTAATGATACCACGCGCCTCTAGTTTGTACTTATTTAGAGGGATAGTTGGATTCATGCTTTTTTGCAAATGTTTTAATTCTAAGTGAAATGTTTTAATTCTAAGCCTTAACGGAAATTCGAACTCGTTTTGATAATGGGTTCTTTGTGCTGGTAACCGTTATGGCACCTTGCACATTCTCTATTTAACGGATGTCAATGATTGTACTTTTTTTCTTTAAAAAAACGTCTATGTTCTTATGGCCCTGTCGATGTTGCATATGTCCATGTATGAACCAACTTCTTGCAGTACGAGAGGCGATACTTGCGTACCTATTGAAAGAAAAAAAGGAGAGTAGGTTTGTGTAGGCCTATACGTGCCTGATGATACAATCTGTGTTTATGGAAGCGAAGGAGAAAAGAAAATGGCGTACTTATGAGTGAGTAGGCACACTATAGAGAAAGAGAGTGTGTGTCTACAGAAATGCATGCGGATAGATGGACGACAAAGATGATATGCGCATGCGCGTACGTTTGCAACTAAATTCATCGGGCATTCCGAAGAGAAACAAGCAATAAAATAAAATAAATAAATAAAATGAAAAACAGCCGTTGGAAGGCGGAGAGACAGGACATTAGAAGCAGAGCCAGAAATATACGTCATGGCTGAATGATTCAATTATTTATCAATTCAATATTTTTGCCATTTCCTTCTTTTTTTTCCGTTGGTGGGGAGGCTTTTTTTTTTTCATTTTTTCCCCAATTTTTCTAGCTCTTTGTTTGTTTCTTTCTTTCCTCAAAAAATGTTATGTCGTTTCAATTTAATTTTTCCCGTTACTTGGAATTCAAAATCCATTTCCATTTCATCCATACATTAGCTAACAGCCAAGCAGAAATCATTTTTAACCCAATTACCTTGCGACGACTAGCAAACGACAACAAAAACAATTATGGACGAAACAAGAGAGAAAACAATAAGATCAATAGCCAACGAGACTACGATGACTACAATGATTATTATATTAATAATGATAGTATAATAATATGAAGAGAAGCCGCAAGAAGTGAAAAATATGCGAGAAGAAGCTGAATCAAGCTGACTACGTAACAAAGACAATGACGTAATTTTCCATTGTTACTGACGCTAGGTTAAAACCAAAATTTTCAATGCCATGTATAAAGGTAGTCCCTATCAACTTTGAAGATTGTCGTTAGACAGTCTTCTCAAATTAAATGACTTTTCTGTGTGATGCCTCAAGATAATCGTACTACATGATATATATATATATATCGCCCCAAGCAATTCATTTTACTACAACTGTTTTGCAGGTGGTTTCATAGGAGGAAAGTTATGAGAAAGAGTACAAGGTTATAGGGGATGTCAGGAAGTGGGAAAAAGAAGGATGCGAATACTGATGAGACTGGAGTAGACAGAGAAAAGAGCATGAGAGAGAGGATGCAGGTTAGTGAGATAGGAGATGACTATTGATTTTACATTTAAATTCTTGGAGATTATAGCTGTCAAGGAAGCAAGTAAATGAAAGAGAATTTCACAGGTGGGAAGTTCGAGAAAAGAAACCGATGGACTAGAATTTGCGGTTATATATATATATATATATATATATATATATATATATATATATATATATATACGCATACAAATGTGCGCTGGTCTAATTATATTATGACGAAAACTAAGTAATTAAACAATATGTATATATTATATAGTAATTTTGTAAAGACAATCGTTTGTACAAGCATTATATCACTACATAAAATTTTCATGTTTCAGAACAATACTAATCTTCTTCAGGTGATAATTTAAAAACCATTATAATAACAAAATTGCAATATTAAGCTCTACTTTGTATTGAACACTCGTTACAAAAAAATAAATGAATGAACAGTGGGTTTTAATCTGTTAGTTCTTTTACGTTTTATTATATATATATATATATATATATATATATATATATATATATATATTGTGTATTTGGGTAGCAGTCTCTCTTTTATGCAGGTTTCATTGAAAATCCCAGACAAAGTATTACCATTAGGTTTTATATTATTTTTTTGTTTTTCTGCGTGAGTATATTTTTATCCATTATTAAAGTTGAATTTTTGTTTTACATGTAACTGAATATATATATATATATATATATATATATATATATTAATCGTTTCACCCCCAAACAAGGCGGGACCGCCACTGGTGCGCAGGGGTTTACATTGCAAGAAAAGCGAAAAAAAAACGACAAAACTGTAAGATACAGAGGATGTCGAATATAGGATAAAAGAAAAATGTAGATCAAATGGATAGAAGATGGCAATTAATGCTGCATTTAAAGATTTCGAGATTGTAGCTATCAGAAAAAAGTATGCAGAAGAGAGTTCCAGAATCGGGAAGTGCGAGAAAAGAAGCTGAGAGAGTATTAGTGGCGGTTACATTTGTCTGTTTTGACGGTAAAAGGGTAGGACCTACGAGTACATTCATGTGGTTGGGGCACCAGAAAAAAGCTGTTGAAAAATCCACAATCTAACCAAAATTAAGATTGTCCCGTTTATGCTCCTTCTCAATCGTCTGAACAGGTGTAAAAGTTTATCCCTTGTTTCATATTTAGGATTGGGTTTCCGGTTTCTTCGACAATACACTTCTGACATCTCTGCCTGAATTCTGAAATTTTATTTTGTAATTATTATTATTTTCCTCTCTTTATAAGTATAGACAGGTTTGGTTATTGTCTGGTTCGCACTCCTCCCCAGTCTTTGAAACATTAGGAGAGTTTTATCTCTTGTTCCCTGTTTAGGATTGAGTTTCCGGTTCCTTCTAAAAATTTATTCCAACTCTATTCGTCTAATGTTCTTGACATTTTTTGACTACTTCCTTTCTTGCCCATTCTTATATTAATACAGCTCTGCGTAGTAACACCCCCTACTTTGAGTGGCTCTCGGGTCTATTGTTGGGTGAACATTAGTAAATTAAAAATTAAATTCCCCTCACTATTTGATCTTAGGTTTTACTAAGATAACATTATTAATACACACGCTCACACACACATTGGTAATGCACACACACAGGCACAGTGAGTGTGTGTGGATGTAGGTTTATGAGTAAGTGCGTAATCATGCATTTTTATATCTTATTAAAATGTGACAAGCATAGGCGTAACTGAACGTTTCACGGTGATTGGGCATGACATATAATCCACTTATGCTCCGACAGAACTGATCGTGGGCGGTGACTACTTCATTTTTCTCCTCATGGAAGTGAGGGATGGTAGCTGTCGCCGCTCTTAGGTCCAAACACTGGCGGGATAATGGAACTGGGTCTATTTGAAGCCGATGACGATCGTTTCTATCAAAGTACAGGCGGATTTTATTGCAGGCTTGATCCCCGTGAGACTTTTAGCTAGGCACACGTTTGCCATGTTTTAATAAGATCTAAAAAGCATAACATTACACTATATGAGACTCTATCCTCGGGATGTTGAGCACTATATTCAACCATATCATCGATACCATGTACTTTATTAGAATTTATATTGCAATTAAGAAATAAGTTGTTTATTTTGTGTGTATGTATATATGTATGACAATAGTATATATGCGGATGACTATAGTATATATATATATATATATATATATATATATATATATTGTCATCCGCAGACAGATCTGTTTCGCTGTATCACAGCTCATCAGTACAGTTAGACTCCGATTGCTCCCTAAGCCAGGCTCGAAACCCGACCGAATTGGCGTCAGTCGGCGACACTACCCCAGGGCCACGGGGCGTTCGGTGGAAGAAGGCAGTCTTTTTTAGCGCATATCATATTACGCGCCCAAATATATATATACTTGCTTCCCGACAGCTACAATCACCAGGGGTTTAAATGTAAGGTCAATAGACACCTCCTAACACACTAACTCGCAGCCATTCACTCCCATCTACGCCAACCTCACCCTCGGTATCCTTACCCGTCTATCACACTCCTTCTGACATTTCCTATATCTAACCACTCTTTCTAATCACTTTCTCCTATATAACCCCCTAACCACTCTTTCTCATCACTTTCCCCGATGTAACCCCCTGCGCAACAGTGGCAGTGAAACGCCTTGCTTGGGGTGGAATGATTATATATATATAAACTTTACGATTAAAACGCTTATTTCCACCCAGATAATAAGCAAATTATGATAAAAATCTGCTTGCTAAAATATATTTTATCAGTAAAATCTCTAAAAAAAAACATTAAATTTGGCGCTAAACATTATCACAACTCAAAACTATATATATATATATATATATATATATATATATATAGAGAGAGAGAGAGAGAGAGAGAGAGAGTCAGAGAGAAAGGGAAGTGAGTGATAGGAGTGATTAATTTTTATTTATTAATTAGATTTTATTACATCAACGTTCTTTTTTAGTGAATACTCATATGCACTCTCCAGCATATTTTCTTTTAATAAGATTGCGTGAATATTCAGGTCGGTAGACAAAAATCAATATACAGTTTAATAAATAAACAGAGCATCTACTTAAATATGGATGTCCAGAAAAATGAGATTTAATAATAATATATACGCAAGCACACACACATACACACATACATACATAAAAAATCGAGGATATGATTAGTAAATAATCCGAAGAGAAACCTAGTAATATTAAAATTGATCCAACAGAGCTCTCAATGTAAATTTAATTTAATTTACAGAGCAGATATTTATTTATTTATTTGTATATAAATGCAGATCATATTTAGGGGGATAGCTATTTCAACATGTCAATTCGAGACATATGTATATGTATAAAGTGAGTGAAAGAGGAGAGTTGTCTTGTGACATTGAAAGATATTATAATCTAACTTTATAATCCACACACCTACACAAATGCTGAATTTTGTTCTGAAATTTCTACTGTATAATATTCGTTCTATGTGATCAGTGTATTCTTCTTCTTCTTCTTCTTCTTCTTCTTCTTCTTCTTTTTTCTTTCTTTCTTTCTTTCTTTCTTTTCTTCTCTTTTCTTTTCTTTTGTTCAAAATGTGCTATCATTCCTTCTCTTTTACATTTTTCTTTCCTTTGCCTCTTTCATTTTCTCCGGCATTCATTTTTCCTTTATTTTTCTCTCTTTGCTTCTTCCAGGATTTTTTTCCATCCTTCTTTCAGTTCCAATTTCTTTTCTTACTTTTTTCCCTCATTCTTTACTTTCTGTCTCTCTTTTTTTCCTTTTCTATTCTCTTAACTTTTTTAACCATTTTTTCCTTTTGATTCTATAATTTATTCCATTAATACTTTCTTTCATGCTTTCTTTCTCTCTTTTTCTTTTTTTGGTCAACTGTTTTTTTTTCTTTTGTTTTTTCCTGATCATTTCTTTCTTTAGCTTTGAAAGTAGTCAAAATGGTCCAGCCAAAGGTTTTATTTATGAGCCGTCATGCCAAGGTTTTCACCTCCAAAGATGTTTGACGTTTGCAAGGAAAAAAAGTCGATATTTCTAATGGCTTTGTGAAAAAGAAGAAGAAAAGGAAGAAGAAGGGCGTTCTCTAAAATCTTCCTAATGTCTGTCGGGTTAGAAGAGCTACAGGAAGCTAGACAAGAATCAAAACCTAAATGTTTGTTTCTCATTATTGAATTATAATCGCGGTTAGATAAACATTCTTTGAAGAACGAATTATTCATAAATTCCATTTCAGAAAAGGCTTAAGTAATCCTTTTTCTTGGAAAGAACGACTGAGTGCAAAAATTTCATTATAATTGTATTTTTTGAATTATATTTTTAAGTAAAAAACAAAAGTAATCTTAAAGGCAAATTTAATTGTAGACACAGGAATAATTATTTTCGTAACTGTTGGCAACTTTCATTTGAAGTCTTAGTTTCTCTTTTTTATAAATAATAAAGAAAAGCTTATCAATGCTCTTATTTTTCCCCATTTTGTAAGCAAAAAGTTTACAGGCTGCTTTAAGCCCGTGTCTTGTTAGATTCTTAACTATTAATCGCTAGATCTGTTTTATCTTTCTCGGTCTTTCATCTACCTTCTCATTCTTCTATCTACCAAATTGCTTTCGCATTCTTTCATCTACCATCTTCTTATATCTGTTAATGATTAAAAAAAACAAATTTGACTGTAGAATAATACTTAGTAATGTAACAATAAGACCCCAGAGAAACAGTAAACATTAAACTTTTTATCAGGACTACAATCATTATTCATCTCTTCATTATTTTTCTCTTCTTTTTTCTTTCTTTTTTTCTTTCCTTTATTCTGTCATTCATTTTTGCTTTTTATATTTTCTTTCTATTTTCTTATCGACTCTTAACTTTATATATCCCCAAATAATCAAGCATGCTGAAATATATGATTTCTCCCATAAGGTTTCGCATGGGATAATGGGTTACGAGCTTACCTTGCCAGATCAATTACGATTGTGTTGTGAGTTCGATCATAACCGGATTTCCCCATATTTCTGGCCTTGTGCTACATCTAAGCAACGCTTAGAACATCATCATAGGACTGTTTGGTGATCTATATGGAGGCATATTTAGCATTAGACCCAGCTTTCGAGCTCTAGTAAAAAGCAAAATATAATATAATATATAATATTATATAGTATATAATTTTGTATAAGCAGATTTTCCCTATCGAATAATTGCCTACATTATCTAAACTTATTTATAAATGGAACTTTGTGTGTGCGCGCTAGTGTGTGCGTGTGCGTGTGCGTGTATGTGTCTGTGTGTGTGCGCGTCCATTACCTATAGACTCTGAAACGGCTGAACCGATTTTCTTGAAAATTTACACAGTTATTTTATAAGCGTCTGCGAGTGTTCTTAGCTAGATTTTGAGTCGAGGTACCCCAAATAAATATCGATAATCGAAAAAATTGGGTTATAAAAGCAGTAGTCCGATTTTAATCAAATTTGATACACCCATAGACAAAGAAAAACATAAGAATCGATATGCAGAAGTTACAAGGTTGCAGTTCTTACAATAGTGCAGAAAATCGATAATATATATATATATATATATATATATATATATATATAAGGCAAGATGTTTGTGTGTGTATTTTTGTCAGCCCTTTTATTTTAGTTTTTGATTCGGGTTTGGCTCTAAGTAGGTATAATTCTACTTCTTAGACTCAGCCATGATACCATTTACTCAGAGGACTTATTTAGCCTTCAAAATTCAGTTTACGACGAAAACAACTTATTTGATATCGATACCAGGAAATCAAAATTTGACTTACATCCATTCATTTTTCTTTCAGTCTACAGTTTCGCTTTAACTGGAAACAATTGTTTCTTTTTAGTCTTTCCAACGTCCAAAGAATCTGAGCTCCAGGACCATGGATTAGTTTTAAAGCTTTCATTACACCCGAGAAACGCCGGACTATACTGCTAGTTTACACTAATCAGGTTGTAGTCCTCATCTTTATTGCTATGTTTACGACATTTATTTTTTCAGGTGCTAGGAAGTTCGAACCAAACATACCAATAAAGTTGAGACCAGCAAACCAAACATTGTAAATAATGTAAATAATACTACCTCATCTCAGAAGTATAAACAAATACTGAGTAATTGTCTTCCTTTTCGTATTTCCAGAAATTTATCTATAATGAATTTTTCTGGAATAAACAGCACTAAGATAAATCTTTTATTTTCCGTCTTCTTTCCGGATGTGAGCATTCATAGTCCTCCATATCTTTTTTATTTACTTAATATTAATGCAAATCTGTCATTACACTACACCTAAGAAGCAAAATACCTGAAGTTACAGTGAAACCGATGAAATGTAACCGCAATTTTGGAGTAGATAGATCTATCTATCGCCCGGTTCACACTCAACCCGCGTCTGTTGAACAGGTTAAGAGGCTCATCCCTTGTTCCCTGTTTAGGATGTGGTTTCCGGCTTTCTCTTTTCCAATCTTTTCACTATTACGTAGCCCCCTGCACATCAGTGGCGTTACCGCCTTGCTCGGGGTGATACGATTAAAAAAAAATAAAATAAAATAAAACGCCAACAGTTTCTTTTCTCGCACTTCCCGCCTGTGGAATTCCCTTCCGCATTCTTGCTTCCCCGACGACTACAACCTCCAGGAGTTTAAATGTAAGGTCAATAGACACCTCCTAACACACTAACCATCCCATTCTCTCCAACTCTCCCCCTATGTACATCCTAACTCGTCTATCGCTCTGTATAACCCCCTGCGCTATAGTGGCAGTGGAATGCCTTGCTTGGGGTGACATGAATAAAAAAAAATTCACTTAAGAATAAAACCTATTTATTTAGATTTTAATATCAGTTTGAAAAGTAGGAATTCTGCCAAAAAGAAAAATTTAAATCCAGACGAGTAGCACAAAAGGAAGGAGCCGGTTTGGTATTTCTGGACCGAAAGTCGGGGTTACTGCCGGAACCGATATGATGTTTCAAATCCCGAAATCGGCAATGAAGGCAGGATATCATTGAAGATCTCCTTTAAGTACCAAAAATGTATTTATGAACAAATATCACGTTGAAACATCAGTTCTCGTTTGATCAACGAAGTTAAGTAATGTAAAACTCTAATTCCAATTTGGGCTGTTATATTTACATTCACACAAATAGCCTTGAGAAAAGGCATGAATCCACCTTTTCTAATCCCAGCTGTGGGTTAAATAGTAGTACTTCATCAGGAAAAATCATAGTTATTCTCAAAAAGTTTTGAAGATATATTCACTCGAATAAAAAATTTTATCCACTTCTTTTTCACACAGCTATGGGCTAAATAGTTGGACTTGTATCTGAAACTCATTATTACTTAAGAGAAATTAATACTTGCAAAAAATTAATAATTCATGCAATTCTCAAACATGTTTCGGTTTTAAATAACATAAAAAATTAAAATAATCGCTTAAAAAATAACATTTACATCAACTCACATCACACAAGATGTAAGGATGTACAGATTTTATCAGGGTCCTCAAACGTACACACACACACACACACACACACACATACACATACATATATGTATATATATATATATAGAGAGAGAGGGAGGGAGGGAGGGAGAAAGTTTGAGTTTTGTTTAACAGCATATCAACCTCTGTCGGTTATTTAATGCCAAAAAGGTAGCGCTTTAAGGTACTTTTTAAACGTTTGTTTATAGTAAGAAGGTTGATTCAGTCATATTTTGATGATTTTGATGATTTATTTTAATTTTGTATTCAAAACTGTATTGCTGGTTATAATTTTTTCCTTCAAAAATGTATTATGGTATTTTTTCCTTCAAAAATGTATTATGGTATTTTTTCCTTCAAAAATGTGTTATGGTAATAATTTTTTCCTCCAAAAATGTATTGTTGATAGTATTCTTCCTTGAAAAATGTATATTTTCTATAAAAGACTATTTTTATACTTTTATAGTGTTTTGACTCCAGTTAGGGGTTAACTATGTGTCCATAGCTGGGACTCTTGCAGGTGTTACCACTCCGAGTCAGGGTGAACCTGAAAACAACAGCAATTAAGTGGTGGTTCCATGACTCTCACAACCTCCCAATCAGAGGCTTACTGCCTGATGTAGTTTACCGTCATACCCAGGGCCAGAGAGAGAGAAAGAATGAAAAAGCCCATTTAACATTTATCTATCTATCTATATATATCTATATATATGTATGTGTGTGTGTGTGTGTGTGTGTGTGTGTGTGTTTACAATAAAACACAATTTGATATTTTTCGTCTCGGTGTTTTAATGCGATTGGAAAACTTCTTATACAGCTATTTTTAAAATAAACAGTCCCGTCCCTGCACCTCTCTCTCTCTCTCTCTCTCTCTCTCTCTCTCTCTCTCTCTCTCTCTCTCTTAACATGTTGGCAGGAAATCATTGGAACATCTACGCATTTGTATTTTGAGACCAGAAAGAACTTAAACCGTCTACTTAGGAAAATATACATTGTTTGGTACACTTAAAAAAAAGACAATTACAACGAAGCTCGAAAATACTTTTTAGTGTCCCGATCAATGGAACCAGGGGAGAGAACTACAACATCCTTTTTTTTATATGAGCATAGTAAGATGTGTCATAATATCGTTTTAATCGTTTCACCCCATGCAAGGCGGTAACGCCACTGATGCGCAGGAGGCTACATAAGAGAAAAAGATTAGATAGGAGAAGAGTAAAGAGAAAGACAAATCAGTTACAAGAGGTGTCAAATAAAGGAGCAAGAGAAGGATGGAAATACCGGTGTGATGACAGTTGCAAAGGTAGAGAGGACGGAAAAATATACAGGGTGATGTAGAAAGAACTAGAGACAAGTGGTTAAGAGATGGGTATTGACATTGCATTTAAATTCCTGGAAGTTGTAGCTATAAGAAAAGGAAGTATATGGAAGAGAGTTCCACAGGCGGAAAGTGCGAGAAAAGAAGCTGCATGAGTAGAACTGTAGGCTGCATTTGGGTGATCTAACAGCTAATGGGTGGGATCCAGTTGTCACGAGTAAATTTCTGTGGCAAGGGCACCAGCGACTTAAGCTCATCGTAGCAGAACCCATGAAAATATTTATAGAACAGACAGAGGGAGGCCACATCTCGTCGGTGAGAAAGCGACTGTAGTCGAGCCGCCAAGTCTGTACCTATCACATTACTGATTCTCTTTTGGAGCCTGTCAAGAACACTGAGATGAACGCGGGGGCGCCTGACCATATATGACAGCAGTATTTCATGCGCGAACGGATGGTTGATTTGTATATGTACAGGATGGATTCAAACGGAAAAACCATCCTGGCCCGACACAGTCACCCAACCTTTCTAGCAGTGGATTTAGCTCTCTAGAGAGTGATGAGAATTAATACCACACATGATATCTCCATAACCCAGATCATGAAATTAAAATCTTGGTTTTCATCACCACATAATGACATTTATACATGTTATATCTCTGTGTAACTTGGATTTATTTCTTCATCTCATACTAAAAATATGAATGGAATTAAATGGGGTATGTGTAAACGTAATAACTCTAGGAGGTAATGTAGCTGTGAGAGTTTAAGTGGTGGCCATGTACCTTAACTCCATTTTACAGTTGGAATTTCATTGAAGCTCAAATCATGGAACAATCTTTTGCTGAAGATAACTCCTCTACCTTTTTCTCGATCAACAATAGCAAGGGTATTGCATGAAGATGTAATATCTGAACAAACCACACCTTTACCTTAAAAATGGAGGGGTACACTAGCGATGCAAAGAGACTACCAGCAACTGACACAATTGGTACGAAGAACACTCATCAAATTACAACCTAATCTTAATCCTAATTTGTAGATTATTTAAAGCCAGGAAATATTTTTAGATTATATGATTTTTTTGTGGGGAGATAATATTAATAATGATTTATTGATACTAATTAACCCATAGCTGGGGGAGAGAAGAGGCAGATTCATAGGTTTCTCATGGTAATTTACGCATCTAAACTTATGTATAAATGGAACTTTGTGTGTGTGTGTATGTGTGTGTCCGTGTCTGTGTGTCCGTTACCTACAGACTGCGAAACGGCTGAACCGATTTTCTTGAAAATTTACACAGTTGTACTATAAGCGTCTGCGAGTGTTCTTAGCTTGGTTTTGTGTCGAGGTACCCCCAACAAATATCGAAAATCGATAATCGAAAAAATCGGGTTATAGAAGCAGTAGTCCGATTTTAATCAAATTTGATACACTCATAGACAAAAACATAAGAATCGATATTCAGAAGTTTCAAGGTTGCAGTTCTTACAATAGTGCAGAAAATCAATTATATATATATATATATATATATATATATAAAGACAAGATGTTTGTGTGTGTATTTTTTTCAACTCTTTTATTTTAGTTTTTGCTTCGGGTTTGGCTCTAAGTAGGTATAATTCTACTTCTTAGTCTCAGCCATGATACCATTTACTCAGTGGACTTATTTAGCCTTCAAAATTCAGTTTACGACGAAAACAACTTATTTGATATCTATACCAGGAAATCAAAATTTGACTTACATCTATTCATTTTTCTTTCAGTCTACGGAAGTTTAACTGGAAACAACTATTGCTTTTTAGTCTTTCGTGCCAACGTCCAAAGAGTTTGAGCTCCAGGACTATGGATTAGTTTTAAAGCTTTCATTACACCCGAGCAACGCCGGGCTGTACTGATAGTGAGTGAATATAACGAACTTGATTGAAATTGGAACCTGCCTCTCTGATTAACAATTCTGAGACATTATCCATGGGTCATATTGGCAGATCAAATCTTATAGAAACCAATATTTCCAAGCATTCACCAATCTAGGTACTTACCAATATCGACGTTGCTTAACTCCGATGATCGTACAAGAAGCGGAGTTTCGACATAATATGATCGTAAGCTGCAGAAACTTTGTCTTTTCTGTACATAATGTTAACTGAAGAAAAAGAATGCATGATATCTGATTTCAAGAGTGCATGATATCTGTGGCCGGATTTTATATCTACACTGCCAATTTTGAGCATGAAGATTTGTTAATTCCGTACGTTTGCTATGTGGTCAAATTATGTTTGTACATTTGTTAGTTTTAAAATATGTCAAGATTTTAACTAAAGCTGTTGTTTTCATTGATTTATTGTCGGTTAAATTTTCATTTATTTTTCTCATCTTAGAAATTCTTTTTTTTTTAATCACATCACCCAAACAAGGCAACAATGCTACTAAGACTCAAGGGGCTAGTGAGAGTGAAAGAGAATAGAAAGATGTTAGAAGAACCTAGAAACCTGATTTTATATATGGTTATGAAAAATATTAAATCATCCGTGATTGCATCGGATTTTTATCACCCCCAGACACTATTGATTCGACTATCGATTAGTTGTCCTACGACCATAATCTGCGATGGACGTTACTCCAAGGAAGCATACGCTAAATGAACAAACTGGCAAGCTTTACAGAGAGATCGCGTATATTGTTGATGTCAGCCTTTCAACTGTCACTCTTGTCATCAAGGTGGAGAAACGAACTGGATCCATCAACTTAAATGAAAATGCGATCGGAAGAGAAAAACAACGCCAAGAGATGACGTATATGTAATTAGAGAGAGTGTGAAAGATCGTAGAAATTATTCGTTTTCTTTTAATTAATTTGCACAAGGGTGCATATTTTATCTTATGTCTACAAGTTCATATTATATTTGATGTCAATGAAGAATTTAGATATATTTAATTCATGAGAATAAGTATGTACACATGTTTGTAAAGTATATAGCTTTGGATTTGATTTCAAATAATTCAATGATTTTCCTTATCAATTATTTATATTCTGGTGTGAGGATTTACTCATAGTAATCATTGTAAGCTCTTAATGTTTAAAATATGTCAATATTGCGCAGAATAGAAACATATATCACTTTTGCTCTCATCCTCGGCCTCAAATGTGTGTAGTTAGGGAATAGCTGCCTAGTACAACCTTCAGTAGCCTTAAAGTGTAAAGATTACCCATAATGTTTGCCAAGTAAAGGAGGAGGGCCTACTATGCTCTTCTGCAGCCTAGAGATAAAGAGAAGCATTTGTAAAATCACTAAGAAGATCGAAGTGAACACAAACATATTCAGACGGGATTTAGATCATTTTCCGTATTATTAAACGTTAAATCATTCACAACTGCTGTCTACCAGTGTCCACTCTTATATATTTGATGAGAAGTGATTTCAGTAAAAGATTGTCTTTTCGTTTATTGCACGTGTAACTGCGTAGTATGGGGGATCTGCTTGCGTGTTATATTTGCATTCGTACACTAGGCAACCCAAAATGTGATTTCCAGGAAAAAATAGTGTCGATTTAGACACGAAATCGAATACACAGTTTGACGGCAGCGAATATTATGTTACGATCATCTATTCAACACTGACATAGCGCATCGTTAATTTATGTCATTAAACGACGACTAGGTTATCAATGTGTTTCACCTGAGAAGCTTCTAGCGGCGTCTATGGTAAAGCCTACACGCATTGCTGAGGGCTTGGGTTCATTTCGGAAATCGCGCTAAGGTAGAAAATCATTTATCACAGTAAAACCATTTCTCTCTAACGCATTAAATAAGGTCATAACAGTCTTTAACCACGGATAGACATTACAGAAACGCAGACGATTTCGCCCAGAGGTGTTGTAATCGTTATTTATCCACGCATCTCAAATAGAGTTGATTATATATCGTTACTTCGTGGCTGGTTTAATATAACTTTAGAGACGCATGCGCGGATATTGAAGCGCGTTCCTGATGGTGACACCACATGCGCACATTCTTACACGCTAAGCAAGTCGAGAAGTATAAATGCATGACTGAAGATGCATGTGAATCATTAAGCATTTACGCTGAAAGAAATCTCGTGACTGACGAGATTAAAGGAGTGGTATGGCTCGAGATCATGCCGCTGTCACATGACTCTCAAACAGATTAAGACCCCCTTGCTCCATTATTATGCCAAAGATGGCCACCATGAAAGCATGGATTCTGGCTTGACTTGGTGCGTGCAAAATAAGAAATAGTAGTAATAGCAAAAGCTGCTTATGCAAAGGGAGGTAGATGTTTGTAATGTGAAGGATGATGAGAAAGGCCAGAGGGAGGGGAAACCACACCCAAATATCATTCGAGTAAATAATACTGCCAATTGTGGGCATTGATTGATATTTTTTTTTAACGCAAAAGATCAAAGGCAAGGATGAGAAGTCAGGGTTTGTCTGCTCGAAAGCTTTGAACAGAACGCTGTGCGGAGTGAGAGTAAAGATTTGTCTCATATTCAAAACACTTTTCTAGGGCTACAACACGATATTCCTGCTTATCATACATATATATATATATATATATTGTAATAGTTGTTGGAATGGTTTATTAATTCATAGTATCACTACACAAAAATTTTCGCGTTTCAAAGCTGCTATGGGCGCTTCTCATCGGGTGATAACTTGAAACGTGAAATTATCACCACAGAGAAGCGCACGTAGCACCTTCGAAACGCGAAAGCTTTTGTGTAGTGATACTATGAATTTATAAACCATTGTAACAACCATTACAATATAACGCTCTACGTTTGTATCGAACACCCTAAAAAAACAAACTTGTTCTATAACTTTGTTACAATATATATATATATATATATATATATATATATATATATATATATTAAGGAAAATGGAAAATAAATTCCGAACTATTTAAATTTCATCTCAACGACTATTTCAAATATCAAAACGTTATAAAAAGTTCGTGACTGACGTCATAGTTTTCTGAAATTCTTTCTAACGGCCTTAAAATTTTTAACTTTTTTATCACATTTCTAAATTCATTGACAGGCCGTAACATCAAAAACGTCACACTACTAAAAATATAAACCCTGATGATGGTTATAACAACCGAAACATTATAATATTGGCTACCCGACAATAAATCCATATTTTCTTGTTTCTCAAATATTTATTTTTTATCACACACACACACACACACACACACACACACGCACCCATATATATATATATATATATATGTATATATATATTCAACATGTATTCATCCAAGCAAGTTTGATTTAAAAGAAATGAGACAATATCTGTATTTGTTTGTTTGTTTGTTTGTTTTTTGTTTTTTTTTCCTTTTTTTCGGATAAGGTTCTGAATCTTGGGCTTTTTTCAATTTAATCTAACCATAATCCCTGATGAGAAAGGGGTGTTCTCATGTCCAGGGTAATTTCATTACAACCACATTCTTCTTGTACTCGAAATTTTAGATAAACTGTCTTATTTCTGTTATTTTTGTTCAGGTACTTTCGACTTTCGCAGTCATTTTCAAGAACTCATGTAGTGTCCGCATGGTAGTTCAAATTCCTTGACTGGTTATTGAATATTTCAAATATGGAAACGGCTATTCTCACCATTATCATTTCCAGAAAACGTTAATTAAGTGGATGCATCTTCGTTATGTAAAACAGTGATATCAATGTTGATCGGCCTAGACATAGAAAGTCTTATTAACAGTCGAGAGCTACATTTTCTTTTCTAATAATTTCTATGTCTAAGCTGTTGGGTATTAATTTCACTAAAAAAACGGAGATGCATGCTCATTACCGTTATTGCGGCAGAGCGTTATTAACCTCCTGTGATCCCCCCTGTGTTGGGGTTTGTTGATTCAGCTTACAAAGAGAGTAATTTCTGCATCGCTCGTAGCAGCAAGCAATGCGCCAATCAGTTTGGCACCATGGATTTATTGTCAATAGCCATTGACTTCATAAAGCAAATCTCTGAAAAGCGACGCCAAATTCGCCAGCTTCTCAATGCCATGGCCATGAGAATGTCCATTCATTGTGTCAATCGAGACGAAGCATCGGCTACAAGAAGGCGGCAAAATTAGTTATGTCGTTATGAGCGATTGAGCATTACATTGAACGTAAACGCTTCCATTTGAATGGTCGATCTGATTGAATATTGGGTTAAAAGGAATGAAAATCCGTCGCTTATCTGTCTGCTTAAACGTAATCAGTTGTGAAAGTAGACACTGGTGGCGTACAGTATGGGAACTGCCTGGAACGCGACAACTGGTCACAACTTGTCTAAAATATTCAATGTCAGCATCTAAATTAAAGTCATCATCGTTTTGAAAGTCGTGTGCGCATGCATTTTGTGCATGTTAATGACTGCGCAGTGGCCGACAACAAGCGTTATTTTCCGCTAATGCTTTTGAGAAAGACAGCTAATCAAGTCCTAAACAAGCTCAGCGAGGATAGGAAATTCTTGCTAAACAAGACAAAAATGGCGATTACCAATGACTGATCAAAAAAGATAGATTTGCAAGACTAGCAGAATAAAATAATTAAACTTTAAAGCGTATATATAATTATTTAAACAGATTTTATGACACAAAATTTATAAATTATTGTAAAATTGACGGAGAGCAGATTCTTTTAAAGCAGTGGTTCCTAACATAGGTTCAACGGAATAGGATAGCAGGCGAGGCTGACTGACTGAAAAGCAATCAAAAATTTAGAAAACGTTTTAAAAATTCATATACCAAAAAAATTTGTGTGGGCCTCAGAGTAACCATAAGACTGTGACACTATCATAGCTCACCTGAAGCCTTTCACACTTTTGCAATAGAGGTACTTCTATCAATATATTTAGCGCTACCCAGAGCAGCAGTTGACCTGCTACGCTGGCACCTGTCACTTTTTAGTTTCCCTTTAAAATTTATCAAACTCACAGCCAAATTACATTGAAACACCGGTTCTTGTCCGATCACTGTAGTTAAGCAATATCGAGCCTGATCAGCACCTAGATAAGTGATAAAACCAGATGCAGTAAGATGTTCGGCTGTTGTACAACAGCCGAACATCTTACTGACACTTACGCGCAAATAAATAATCCACCTCTTCTTCTCTAGCTATACGTTAATTAGTAGGTTTTGTATCAGTAAATCATTAATGCAAAAAAACTTTTACAATCTAGAAATATTTTCTATCTTTAAATCACCCGCAAAAGGTTGATAAACAGTCAAAAACAAATCAATCAATCCATTTAGGATTCAGAAAACTTCTGTAAATGTTTACAGTACTTTTCTCTTTCCAAAAAGGATTACGGCAGCATTACGTTGAAATACCGGTTCCCGTGCGATCACAAAAGTTAAGCAACTTCGAGCCTGGTCACTACTTAAGAATGGTGACCACTTGAGAATACCGGGTGTTGTAAAGTTGGATGTGTAGATAGCGTAATGGATAATAGCTCGGACTTGGTAATCGGAGAGACGTGTTCAAATTCTTGTTGGGTTCATTAGGCTCACTTACGAGCAAATACCCGTGGGAAAGATATGAATACACATCTTCTCTCCCATCTATGGATTAAATATAAAAAGACCGGCATCATTAAACAAACCATTATTATCTAAAAATAATCTTGCAATCTAAAATATTTTCTGGTTAAAAAAAATAATTAATTGATGTTTTATTAACAAAAAGTTAATAAAACATCAATTAATCGAAATAAAACCTTTCCGAAAAGATTAAAGAGTTCATGCGTAATAGCCATTCTGGAAAAAAGTATTGAGTCTAAGAAAAGGAAAGTCTACGGATATTTCCCTGAGTTTTTAGTAAATTTGATACTTAAAATAAGGCATTAAATTTTGACTGAATCCATCGAAGATCGAGTACACTATCAGTTAGTTAAGTGCCATACGTGAGACACGCTTGGGCGATTATGTCTCAAAAGAGACACGACTGACTGGGTAGAAGATTTTCCTATAGTAGGTTGCTATTACTTTCTGCAAGAGAATATTTGCCAACCAAGGATATAAAACCCAGTCTGTCCTGCTATTTAACCCATAGCTGGAGAGAGAAGAGACAGATTATTACATTTCCCAAGAGTATTTGCGCGTAAGTGAACACAAAGAATTCAACTGAAATTTGAACTCAATTCTCCGTTTTTTCGTTCCAAGCTGATATACACAGCACCAAAACGTAGAAGTTGACAAACACGTGTTTGAGTGTGTGCATTTGTGAACATATTATTAAAGTAGCCATTTTTCAGTGAATGCTTTGTTGAAATCAGAATACCATGCTTTCAAGTGGAAAACAACTTAAAATAAGCAAGTAAAATCCAATACTGAATCTACGAATAGAAATCTAAGGCAGGATGACGCCGTAGGGCTGCTCATAGTTCGTCTTTTGCACCCATCGCCACAGAAAAATAAATAAAATAAAATTGTCAGGAAGAGAAAGAAATGAAAACCTATAGACAAGATGTCACTTATCCATAAAGAACAAATCCTGGATTTAAGGTTCCAAAAAGATGACCCCTGCATCAACAACAACAAAGAAAATATGAAGATGCTAGAAAAAATCTTCTAATCTGATAAAAAATCGTGGGTTTAAGGCGTAGGTCAGAGGAGAAACGTTGCAAGCACACGCATTACACAGGTATTAAAGCTTATATTCTATCAGAACAAGTTAAGATTCGACATTTGAAAATAGAACAGCCACCTAAGGAAAAGCTTACAGAAGAAGCCAAAACATTCTTCTACCTGCCCTGTCCCTTCAGGACGTAGGCGATCATGGCTTTCCATGTCTCTCTATCCCTGGTGGCTCTTAGCACACCATTTCTTGTTACACCATGAAACCCTCGTTCCATCATCCACCTGATTAGGTCCTTCAAATATATTATCCGTTGCTTTCCCCTGTCTCTTTTTCCCTCTATCTGGCCTGTTTGTATCAGGTTCTCCAAGCCCTTCTTCCTCATTGCATGTCCCAGGAACTTCAGCTGTCTCTTCCTGATGCTCAGTATTAGTTTCCTTTTTGTTTCTATCATTTCTAGGACCTCATCATTGCACACATGCTCGATCCATGATATTCGCAGCATCCTTCTGTAGAACCACATTTCAGTTGCCGAAACATTACGGAAAAGGAAAGGAAAAACGAAGAAATTAGAGAAAAATTATAATTTTTCGGTTGTACACAGACACTCAATTATAGATTTCTACCACGAAGTCTGCCTGATTGAACTCTCAGCCTGAACTAGGGAAAAATAGACAGGTGCCCGACTTGGCTTTATGCAGGGTCTAAGGGATATTTTTGGTCGAGCTTAAGAGCTCGGATATCCCACAATTAAATGAACTTGTGCATTTAGCTTTAGTGGGAAAGCTGATTAATGCCCAGACGTACAATTATAGCAATTTACTAAGTATAAGTTTGATGTGACACAAGGCCGAAAGAATGGAGCTCCTACTGAAGACCGAACTCACTTCTCAGTCAAAATTGATCTAACGAGACAAGCTTATTAATCCTTACACCACGTCGAATTACCGCAGGCATAAAATGCTGCATGTTAGCTAAAATGTTATAAAATTAATGAGTTTTTCATCCTTTACGTTTTTCTTAACATTACCCATGTGTTGCCACAATTTACACATTTCTTGAAATCCTATCACAACGAAGTAAGGAAATTTTATTTGATATCAATGTTTTATTTTTTTATATAAAAACGCCATTTTCAGATTTACTTCGCTTAAATTTGGAGTTTTACGCCATCTATTTAAAATGATTTTTTTAGTTGACGTTCTTTTGAAATTAAAAAAATATTACCAAGAGAATAAAACTTATGATCGTTATGCAGTGAAACTTCCAATGAAACTTTTTTTTAATGATTTACTTCCAAGAAGAAAAAGCCACTAATATATTTATTGAGAATGAAGAAACTGAGACAAACTTTACTGAGGAGACCAGACAATACACAGAAGATGACGATTGACGTTGCATTTACTTTTTTAAAGATCGTTGTCCAATGGATTGATATCACATAGCAATTGAAAACAATTTTCTTTGCTTCTAACATTTTTGTTTTTTTGTTCAGTTCAGAATTTTCTGTAGATTCACACTCTTCCCAAATCTGAACAGAAGTAGAGAGTTATTCTTTGTTTCCTGTTTAGGATTGGATTTCCGGTTCCTTCTAAAAATTACTTTTCCTTCTCCTTCACTTCAAGCGATAACGCAAAGGGCTTCCGTTACCGTCTTGCTTGAAGTGAATTGATTTAAAAATCCTACCCAGATCGATAAAAACCTGATGTATGTCGGAGGGCACAACGGCTTAAACGTCGTAATAAAAACAGCAAAGATGAGGACAACAGTCCAAATGTCGATTGTGTTAATAACAAATGAAGCAGACTAGGCATCAGCTTAAGTTGTTTGGTATTTTATGTCTGAAATTGTTATTTGTATACAATTTAGTTTTTTGTTTTTTTAACATTAATATCAAAATATACACATCTTCGTATCTATTAATATTACGTAAATTTGTCATATAACACTATTAGTAATTCGCCATATAAAACTATTTGTTAAAATAAATTATCATTCAACGTTCACCGCTTTGTCAACGGTCCTGATATTTCTTTCTTTTGATTTTGACTTTAACCCTTAAGCACATTTCTAACAATATCAACGCCGTTCCTTCCAGTAAAGTGAATATCCGAAGAAAAATCTATGTTAATTAATATTCTGTCGCACTAATGATAGCGAGTTCTGCACTGGAATTAGCATTCAGGTAACCATAATTATTTTTTAATTACATATCACTATCCACAGAATTTCAATGGCGCTCAAAAGAAGCCACTGCGCATTCCAAGCCCGGCAGTCAATATTTAATCACGTGCCAGCGCTAGCCGATTTTGTGACTGCATTTTCAGTCTATAACTTATTGGCGTATTTTTATATCGTTTATACAAGGTGCGGCATAAATACCTCTCACATATCTTACATTTCTTCATTATGTACCGTGCCACTTCAGAACGTAGGCGATCAAGGCCCTCTCATCTCCCTATTTTTTGTAACTCTTAACATCCTTTTTCTTGTTACCCCTTCCAAACCCCGCTCTGCCATCCATTTTCTCAAGCCCATCAAATATTTCACGAGTTGCTTTCCCCTGTCTCTCCTTTCCCACATCTGTCCTGTAAGTATCAGATTCTCTAAGCTCCCCTTCCTTCATTATTATATATCCCAGCGACTTCAGCTGTCTTTTCCTGATTAAGTATAAAGTATTAAGTATTAATTTTCTTTTTGTTTCCATCCTCTCCAAAACCTTGACGTTGCTGCCTTATTCGGTCCATCATATCCTCAACATCCTCCTGTAATACCACATTTCGGTTGCTTCAAGTCTTTCATCTTTGATGATATTATCCAGCAATTTCGTTTAAAGAAAAGAGCCCATGATGTAGGCACTCTTCACTCTTTGAATTATAATTCTCGTAACTCACTTTTACTGTTTTTATTATTATGTTGTCATTTTTCATCATATTTCGATTTCTGCTATGGTCGCACTACCTACCAAGTCTGCTGGAAGACCTAAGGCAGGTCGTGGTGTGTCGTTATGGCTCCATTTCATGTTTTTTCTATCTCTCTATCATCCCTAGCGTTACATAGACAAAGTTCTCCTTAGTGTGTGGGATATACTTAACAAGACAATTTTTTGTATATCTCTTCAGCTGGGGTTTCTAGGGATTCTTTCAATGTGTTGTTTTGTTCCATTTTTTATTATTCCAAGTGCACCTACTATCAATGTCACAACCGTTGTTTTCAATTTTCACATTTTTTCTATTTCAATTTCCAAGTTTTTATATTTTGACACTTTTTCGAATTCCTTGGTTGCTATATTACAATCCGTTGGACAAGCCATATCAATTAATAGGCAAGTTTTTTCTTTCTCGTTTTTAACAATAATGTCCAGTCTATTTGCTTTAATTTTTCTGTCTGTGTAGATGGTGTAATTCCATAGAATGGTGACATCTTCTATTTCTGTAACCGATGGCGGGTGATATTCAGACCAGTGTTTGTTTACAGATTTTCCATAGTGTTTGCACATTGTCCAGTGTAAATATTGCCCTACTCTATCGTGACGATTTTTGTATTCATTTGGAGCAAGTGCAGAATATCCTGAGATTAGATGGTCTATTGTTTCTTGGTGTTTATCACAGAACCTGCATTTTGGATCCACATGTTTATGTATAATATTTGCCTGAAAGTTCCTAGTGAAAAGACTTTGGTCTTGCGCTGCAAGAATAAAAGCCTTCAGTCTCAGATTTTAAACCAGATGCACGTAACAATCGATGAGTAATAACTTTATCAACATTGGCTTTATTAGCACGTTCTGAATATTGGCCATACAGGGGTTTGTCTTGCCAGCGTTGTTTCATCTGTTCAAGAGCTTTAACTTTGGCTTTCATTTTTATATTTTTGGCCGCAGTAGTTGGTTCTTGGCTTCTGTTTTGCTTTTCTACAGAATCTACTAAATGTAAATCTTGTTTGTGTTTACTGCCTTCTTTTATTATTGAATATTTTTTCTTTCTTTCTTCATGTTGCTTGACTAATTGTATCGTCCAGTCCTTTTTTGTTTCTATGTATGTTAGTAAGCCAATAGTTGTTGTCTTGTATGACAATTCTAGCTGAATAAGACCTCTTCCACCTTCTTTACGGGGTAGGTTTAGACGGTCTACATTAGCCTTTGGATGATGCATCTTATGCTTAGAAAGAAGCTTTCTTGTTTTAGAATCCATTCGCCTGATGTCGTTTAGAGTCCAGTTTACGATGTTGAAACTATATTGGACAACTGGGATTGCAAGGGAAAAATCTTCTGCTCAGTCAGTCATGTCTCTTAATGTCGCCTAAGTGTGTATCATGTATGCCACTTAACTGACGGACATGTCAATAAAAATGTTCATTCTGCTTTTGTGATCTTTGATACACGGTGCCAATTGTTTCTTCTTCTTCTTCTTCTTCTTCTTCTTATTATTATTATTATTATTATTATTATTATTATTTTAATAATAAAATAATAATAATAATAATCACCATGCAGAAATATTTACATCATTATATAGACAATGCCTTTCTTATTATTATTGATTTTTTAAAATATCGCGTGAATGCTTCGCAAATTACAGGACGCCGAAGCAGCCGACATATTTTTATTCAATAACATCAGAGTTATCTCCCGTATCATGAACTTTAGCGATAAATGAGAAAAGGCGGAGAAACGGTCACAATATCATTATAATGGTAACATTGGTAACGCTATAAAAATAGAAAAATATTGAATTTGTCATTCAGCCTCGTTTTCATTTTCAAACAATTTTAATATTCAGCTCGCCTTTCCCTTTGTTTTTATTTATCTATTCGTGTATTATTTACGTTTTTTTACGGATTGTTCTGCTTCTGATACTCGACAGCCATTTTCCTCCTCTTTTATGTATTTTGTAATACCAAGATATTATTTTCGATATTTTGTTATCACCTTTTTTTGTTTATTTTAATATTGTTTGCTGTTTGGTTATTTCATTGGAAATTCGGTTTGAGTGTATGACATTTGTTCTTGGCGCTATTGAATATTCAACTATTTTGCTGAAGTTCATTCACATCCTTTCAATTTTGATAACTAATAATACCAGTTTGTTTTTTTGGCGTTATTTCTTTGTTTGAGTGCACACTCATGGTGATACCTATTCTTCTATAAACATGCTTAATATATTATGTCTGAGCAAAAGTTCCCAGCGCGCTGCTTTTAGAAGGTTAGGGTTAATTGAAAATTAACACCATATTTAATGTATGAATGGCCAGGGGTCCTAACTTAACACCCTCTGATTTTGTGTGTGTGTGTGTGTGTGTGTGTGTGTGTGTGTGTGTGTGTGTGTGTGTGTGTGTGTGTGTGTAAGGGTTGCTTAAAGAGTCAAGTTTGCTATACCAAACCAAGATTTTGGAAGAACTCGAAGGGCGAATACAAGAAGTTATATCTTTTATATTATAAAAGAAATCCTAGTGAAATCAATTGACGGGATTCCTCAAGAAGGCTGTAACGAAATCTCGTGCCCATATTGAATTTTAAATAAGACCTCATGCTAAACGATTTCCATAAAAGGCTAGAGTTAATAAAGTATGAGTATTTTAAAATGGGGTGCTACCTTTTGAATCACCCTTAGTTGAAAACAAGTTTTACTTAAAGCAAAATCAACAAACGTTGAAAACTTTTGCACTCAGCTAACATTTTAAACACATTAGTATCATCCTCACTCCCCATTAGGCATTAAATGATACTCCATGAAAAGATCTATGCTTTATCTCTAATAATAACAATACGTGTTATTACTATTTTAAGACCAATTATGTTTTGTCATTGAGTGTACTTTTTTGAATACCCCGGATAAATTATCTGTCAAGCCACGACAAGGATGTCAAACAGTTGATATTTTCCTCAAAATATGTGCAGTGCCCAAAAGAGCCGATTTTTGGATAACTTTATATTTTATCCTCAGCTGTCCACAGAAGTCACAAAGTTTTAATGGGATTAATTTCAGTGCGCCAATCACTACCGGAATTACTTTGACATTCTCTCCCTGCATTTCAAACAATCTTGCCATCTTAAATTTCAAATTAAAGTAGTTTGCCATTCCCTCAATTACCCTGGATGTTATATTTTTACCGTTTAGTATGACAACATCAATAATACTACAGTTCTTGATGCACAATAATATCTGGACGGTGATGGATTATCATTCTGTTTGCCTGAAAATTACAGTCCCAAAATTTTGTGTGCTTTCCAGCTTATTCAATTTTAAGAAGTGAAAACAGAAACATTCAATCTTCCAGGCGTGTTTAATTGTTTCCACTTAATTAAATAAAAAGTAGTTATTAACAAAAGAAAAACGAAAGGAATAAACTGTGCTTCTTACGACTATTTTGGGTTTTCCTGGAGAAATGCTGTACCGGCGATTTTGTTGATTTCTTGTTGAGATCCTTTCTTTATCAGACCCAAAGCTCCAACCAAAACAGGAACAGTTTTACTTATTTTGTGACGCAGTATAAGTTTCTAATTACCTCGTGTATATTAAGTTATCTGTCAAGTCACAACATGGATGTTTTGTGGTGAAGTGGATATCGACTCGAAATGACAAATCGGACAGCCGAGTTCGAATACCGGTTGAATTTCACACATTCAGTTACACTCAAATACCCTTGGGAAAGGTATTAATCCATCTCTTTCCTTCTGTTATGGGTTAAATAATAGGACAGATTTGGTTCTATAGCTTTGGCTAGCAACCTGTCTACTGCAGAAAGCAATGGCAACCTACTGCGAGATAATCTTCTGCTCAGTCAGTCATGTCTCTTTCGAGACATGATCGCCCAAAGCGTGTATCACGTATGGCACTTCACTGACTGACATATTTCTTTCCAGCTGGTCACAGAAGTCACATACTTTTAATGGGATCAATCTTAGTGCACTAATCACCACTGGAATAATCTTGACATACCCTTCCTGCATTTCAAACAATCTTGAGATCTCAATTTTCAAATCAGAGTAACCTGTAATTTCTTCGTTTATGGGACTGGTTACAGGTTCCGATCCCCATTACGAGATGTGGTTGAGAGGTTTCCCCGACTATCTCGAACACCTAAGGACATTACAGACCTCTTACCACTTTGTTTCACCCGTCCTTTTATGAAGTGCACGAGAAAACCAACCCAGACCTGGACCTGAACTGTGATAATTTCAGTGTAGCGCTTGCGTGGCCTCGAATATCTAAGGGCATCAGAGACCTGTTACCGCTTTCTGCCATTCGTCCCTCTAAAAAGTGCATGAGAAAACTTACCTAATCTCGGACCCAGACTCGGACACAATGAACGTCAAACCTTTCATTGAAAAAAGCACACTCATCGGCGCGCTAATTAGCAGACCGAAGTTTCGTTCGTTATCGGAATCAAGTAGACTAATCACTCCATCAACTGTGCGTATAGTGTGCGATAATATTTTCCGTTTTTCTCAATTCATAATAATATGCAGGTATCCATAAATATTGAGAACGTTATGCATGAGGAGTAATCAGGTCTATTATTTTCATATCAGTTTAAATTGGGACGCAACACTGATGAAATAAGGAGAAAACAATTTATCTGTTGTAGAACGAACTGCTAACAAACGGAAAAATAAAACGCTTGTTTCTAAGATTTTGCTGAGCAGTTGAACATGTTTTAAATGAAACTGAAAACTAGTACTTTATCAAAGATGCTCAAGTCAAAATTGTCGTAGAGGTATATATAATGCTTCAATAATAAACTGACAAATTTAAATTGACAGGAAATCAAAAACAGCCTCGTTTTGAAAATGAGACAAGTGTTTCTAGAAAGTAGCTGTACAAACGTATTTAGGAAGCGTCACAGTAGATGCAATAATTAAAACTGCCCTTCTGCGATAATCATAAACGCATGTTTTTATCTATAAATATTTTCATGAGAATTATTCTGATGAACTTTCCTTTATGGTACCTAGACTTTATAAATTTAAACACAGTCCTAGACTGGTGGCAAGGTTTTCTCGTTTTACAGTTGAAATGGCTAAATTTAACCGTAATTTCTATGGTAACAGTCGCACTTCACGTTAGTAGATCGCTGTTCCCGTTTCTTGTTTTCAAGTCAAGTTTAATATCCAAAAATGTCAATGCAATGTCAATCGTTATCTTCTCACTTCTTAATTCCTCTTCTTTTATTAACCTCTCCCTTAATAGTGTTCTTTTTTTATATTATTTAACACCCAGTAACTAATGATGTCTTAGTGACTTTCTTGTCTTGCTTAGGATGAAATGAATAAAATAAATGCCCGTATAATATGTGTCTGTCTATTTTCTGTTAAAATCTTATACTCTGTGTAGCACAACCATAGAGATATACTTGAATTGAAGAATAATACGACACGACAGCAAAGAGCACTTAGAGATGACACTTTTTATCTTTGATCAGTCTCGATCTAAATATTTCTGTTCTGGGACGAGTGTGAACCGGGAATTTATGATTTTTCTTAATTAAGCTGACGGAGAAGTTCAACCTAAATAAAAACGGGACCGTTTCGCCAGCTATTGTCCTGGATATGAAGAAAGAACCCGATTACTCTTCGCTTTCTCCATTTTTTTTTCCAATGTTTAATGACAGCCGTCTCGGTTCAGTGCTAAAGCACATTAATAAGCACGTGATTTTTCTACATCGGAATGACTTTGTGACAGATGATTTTTTTTTTGTCAATCTGGTAACAGGAAGGAGCTGAAGCTCCGTGAAAGAAAAAATACTAGTCAGTACACAGATGTGAATACTACAAAGAAAAGAAATCCTATTCGACGTTTTTGCTTTTCCCAGTACCAAAATCTACTGAGTCCTACTGAATGAACCAGAATGATATCTTCAACGAGATTTTGTGACACTTTTTGATCACACCATTTTTTCCTACATCCCTCAGCAGCGACACACTAAGAATTGGCATCTAAAACATAAGAATTTGTTGTTCGAAACCAATGCAACGCTACACAATCAAATATTTCTCAAGATAGTGATATCCTCGACTTCAGATTGGGAATCTATAAATATCGTCCTTTCCTCGCAACATTCTCTTTCGGTTAGAGTTAAATCAGTTCTACCTAAAGAACATGCGAGATTCCTGCCTACAGAATATCGAATGCGCCAACAACTGATATAAATCAACAATTCTGTGCTGTATTGATCAAACAGACGACATTCTTCACAACGATTCCTCGCCATGAGTGAAATGACAAAGAACATCAACCCAGAGGACGAGCGATCATAAATCTTCATGACATCGCGAAAACAGCAGTCACATGAATGTAACCTCGTAAAAATCTGACCGCAACATACAAACGTAGAGATAATGAATACAAAAGCAAGAGAATCAAATAAAGCAGCGAAATCCGCAATTAAAGGACATTATAGCTATAACACAAGCATACAATTCTTTTGAAATGCTGAATGGGATGTGCGGGATAATTTGAATAATTTTGGTGGTCAGTAATTCAAAAGTAACACTCATTTCCCACCATTAACTTCAGTTTTCCTGCTCTAGCTCTAGAATGCAACTTTTTTTTTTATTAATGTTCATACAATACAAGGCCCAAAAACCACTCAAGTTAGTGGTTACTGTTAGTGGTTACTGCGTGAAGTTGCGTTAGCATAAGATAGGACAATAATTGAGGTTCTTGGGGCTATGTAGGAAAGATAACAGCTAATTGAAAAGGTCAAGTTTTAATTGAAAAAAGAAATTAAATGAAAAACAAATCTGGAGGAGACTTCAAAAGAACAGAGTTGAAATATACTTTAGAAAGAACCGGAAACTTAATCCTAAACAGGAAACAAGTGATAAACCTCTAAACCTGTTCAAAATAACAACGAGGGGTCTAAACCGGACCATAGGCAAAGCTGTCCATTCCTGAAAGATGGTTGCAAATAGTTTTTTTTTCAATACTAAGTTACAAGAAAATGGAAAGCTAAAGGGTAAAAAGGAACTTAGCTTTGAACACAGCAAACGAAAATTGACTGAGCAAAGTGTAAGTTGGCTTGCACCAAAGTGGCTAGTTTAATTTTACAAATGCAGCCGTTCCTTTTTAATTCAGTGCAATGTGTTAGGCCACACCCACAGTTCAGGTTTTGAAATTGTTGCTATGACTGACAAATCACTTCTACTTCTTCCTCTGCTTCTTTTGGTCAACCATGGTTCTCCGCAATTTGCCATACGTGATACACGCTTGGGTAATCGTGTCTCCTTCGAGCCATGAAAGACTAGACGAAAGATTTTCCCTGCAGTAGGTTGCCATTTCTCTCTCTACCGTAGAGTGATTTGTCAGGCAAGGCTCAAGAACCTAATCTGTTTTGCTATTCAACCCACAGCTGAAGGAGAAGAGATGATTTCATATTTTGCCCAATGGTATTTGCGCAAAAGTGAATGCAACGAATACGAATTCGAGCTCGACTCTCCGTTTTCTTATATTTTTCATTCATTCATTCTTTGTCGTCGTGTGTCACGTTCGGCAATCATGGTTCTCTGCAATTCAGTTAAATGCCATACGTGATACCGCTTTGGGCGATCATGTCTCGAAAGAGACATGACTGTCTGGGCAGAAGATTGCTTTCTGCGGTAAACTAGTTGCCAGCAAAGGCTGTCCTATTATTTAACCCATAACTGGAGAGAAGAGACAGATTAAGGGTATTTGTGCGTAAGTGAAATTCAACTGGAATTCGAAATCGGCTTCCCGATTTGTCGTTCCGCGTTGATATCTACTGCTCCACAATGCATATCTCTACAATTATGTATCCTTTATAGCTTTAATGTTTACAGCTATAAAGGATAGGTTAGTAAGAGAAAAAAGTTTCTTAGAATTTAATAAATGTGTCTCACTTTTACTAATCGTTTTTATGTCATGTGTATCTAATTAATTGCCATTGTGTTTTATTATATTTTTTCGTTCTATATTAAATTCTAACAGTTTATTGATGCTTAACCATTTTTAAAAGAACAAAAGGATTCCTATCTTTACCAATGGTATTTGCTCATAAGTGAATATAACGAACCCAACTGGAATTCGAACGCGGTTCTTCGATTAATGATTCCACTAACTGTGCAGAGAATATCGTTGTGATGCTTTAAATAGTATTTAGTGATATGACCAAGTCGCTTAGTATATTTGCTAACATGACGTTTTTACTAATACTTTTATGTTATATTTCGTGCAAGAAGGAGCTTAAATTAGATAAGTTTCATTCTCATAGGGTGTCACACATCTGGGGAGTTTGTGCCAGTGTAAGTTAATCTTAGTGAATAACTAGGCACCTTCGTGCGTCCAAAAGACGAGCAAGTTACTTTCGCAGACTATTACTGCTGAAATTACGGACTGCTTTCCTACCTACGACTTTATAAAAAAACAACTATACTCTGCACAGTATATAAATTCTCATAATTGACTTAGCTTTTTTTTTTTTTTGGCAAGTAGGTATGCTACCCACAAGAATGATGGAAAATAGATTCTACACTGGAGTGAGGGAATTAGTTAAGAGAGGAAAAAATCAGTCAAATAAGTAGCTACATCTGGGGGTCTTCTTAGGTTGACATTTTTCAGCACTGGATTATCAAACGTTTTATTGTATATATATATATATATATATATATATATATATATATATATAAATTTCTGCGTGTGCGTGTGTGTGTGTGTGTGTGTGTGTGTGTGTGTGTGTGTGTGTGTGTGTGTGTGTAAATATTCTCAGATAGAATGTATAGAGTGTATCTGCAGAAGAAAATGAATGAAATAGAGCCAAGAGAAAAACTTACGCGTTTCATACTCTGGGGGGACATTATCAAGGCAAGAGACAAATACCACATTGCCGTCGTCTGGTTACAGTTTACGTGTGTGTGTGTGTGTGTGTGTGTGTGTGTGTGTGTGTGTGTGTGTGTGTGTGTGTGTGTGTTGAAAATACGGATTAAATCTGACATAATTATCATATCAGGTACAAGCAAAAAAATATTTTTACTCGTTTTATCTCTTCCCTCAAATTTCAGATAATACTAAATTTAATAGTAAAACATGTTATACAGAGGTCTTTTTATTTGTTCTTTATTTAATCATATATATATATATATATATATATATATATATATATTTATCTAATCATATATATATATATATATATATATATATATATATATATATATATATATATATATATATATATATATATATATATATATATATACATAATATATATATAATATATATGTAATATATATATATAATATATATATATATGTGTGTGTGTGTGTGTGTGTGTGTGTGTTACTGAGTCTTGGTTTATTTAACCCATTCTCCTACATAAGATGGCGTGCCTAAAACCTCGTAACGAAACGCATTAATTAGGAGTTTTTTTTCCTACTTTGAACATTCGGCTATACACACCCACATGTGCTCACAAAAGCCCACACACACATACCTGTGTGTATGTGTGCGTGCGTGTGTGTGTTTTAGATGTTATTTCTGAGAGCAACATTCGAAGCATTTTCAATTCTATTCATCTTTAAGTAAAGCTTCTTTTTTTTCCGTTTCTTATTTCTGACGTGATTTTATTATCAAATGCTCATTAGTGACACGCTGATTGATGTGGAGTGTTTTCCCACAAAGCGTATATTTTCTCGGTCCAAACGAATGTCCTTCAATTCTTTTTAGTCCTGTTTAGCAACTGTTATAAAGCCCCAGACCTACACATATACTCAAACGAATATAAGCTGTATTTACGTTATTCGGACTATTGTCCTCATCTTTGTTGCTTGTACGACGTCTCAGCCGTTGTACGCTCCGGCCTTCTTCAGGTGCTAGGAATTTCGAACCGAACCCTTTATTACGATCACTGGTGTATATAATCTCCATTCCTTGGAGAAAGTCTCGATTGGAAGTCATGAGTTATCTCCCTCTAACCCTGCAAGTTACTAGTTCACCACTGCTAGCATGGTATTGGACTCACAACTCATGGGTCAGGAACTAACCAACGTCTATATCCAGTGATCTTAATAAAGTTTTCGGTTCAAAATTCTAAACATTTGAAGAAGGCCGGAGCGTACCATGGCCGAAACGTCGTACAAGCAACAAAGATGAGGACAATCGTCCGAATAATGTAAATACTGTAAATAGTGCCTCATCGCAGAAATATAGACAAATACAATAGTTGCATCTGTGTGTGAACCTTCGTTTTCAATTCACTCTTAGCTATTTTTTTTTTTTTTTTTTTTGGAGGGGGTATTTTTTTTCTTCGGCATTTACTTTTACAGTTGTTATTTTCCTTTGTCTTGTGTTGGTGCTTTGAAAGATATATCACGTTCATTGGTCGACAGTTTTCGAAAGCAATGTCACCGAGCGGAAGTAAATAAGCTCAGACATCTGAATTATTAATTGCTCCCATAGGGATTTGTTTTCTTCTGCTTTCTTTAAATATTTAAACATTTTTCCATTGCTTAACATTATTTATATCTGCAACTTTTTTCAGTAACGTTTTTTTTTTTCGAGAAACTTGTTTTATATTCTTTTAAAAAATGTCCTCGTATTTACAAAGCATCTTGAAGATGTCTTTCATGCATAAACGATATATATGCAAGCAGTTTCTTGATTTCGGGGACATTGTTTACACTATAAACAATAGGAACGATGTCCTCATCTTTGTTTTAAGAATCAAAACATTTCGACATTTGTATCCTCTAGCCTTCTTCAGTTCAGACAATTATTTTACTGGACAATTTATTTAATCTATAGGTGATGGTTGTTTCCGTTTTGCTTCCCGTGTTTTGAGTTGAGTCGCTCCATTTTGTGCTAGTCCTGTTTCCACTGGACCCAAGGATTGACTCACAATTAATATGCCACCAAATTCACGAACTAAACGCTTTAAGAAGCTGAGAAAAATTCAGAGAAGATCGTCTGCTACGATAGAATCTATAGCAAAAAATTATCTCTTAAGTCTGAAAGAAAGGAAAAATAAAAAGATCACAGGTACCTAATAAAGTACAATATTTCTATCAAACCGCTTCAATAATGTAGTGCACCTTTACTATAGCCTTGTGCCAGACTAAATAAACATAGTAAATAATTAAACCCTATTTACTAATATACTGTCTGAAATAGGTGAGTATTCTCTTTAGGGGTTCACACAAGTAAAATGCAAACGTTTATTTTCAAAAAAGAATAGTTTCATCTTAAATGCTACACACTACAACCGTTATACTTCATTTTACAAAGATTCTTCAGCATCTTGGCCAACCTTGTCACTGACGTGCAGTTTTCACAAGGATGCCAAACATCGACATTCGATCCCAGGAAAAAAAAAAAAAAATTAGGAATTCGAATAATTGTTTTTCAAACCGGCAAATTTTCCCTACTTGAAAGACTAACGCAATAACACTATCCATCGCTTACCATATCTATTTGCTCTTGTATCATACTGTGTTGAATCACACACACACACACACACACACACACACACACACATATATATATATATATATATATATATATATATATATATTGGAGAGAATGGTAAACCTGAAAGACGGAGAGGATAATCCCCAAAAATTTTATCCAATTAATATGAATTATTAATCAGATAAAAATAAACAGCTCAATGAATATTATCCAGAGCATTATAAAAATATCATTATTTTTAATAGATACAGTGAAGCAAGTATATATATATATATATATATATATATATATATATATATATATAAACGTGAGGCATCTTTGGGAAAGGTCTGAAGACCATATCATGCATCATTCGGCCTTAAATGTGAAATTGGGCTGATAGAAATGTTTGAACACTCGGTGATTGTGTTAGAACAAACTCTCAAGTCAACGAGATCAATGATTTAAATGTTCTGGCATTGCTCAACTGCTGACCGCGCCAGATTGTGGTCTCTGCCACAAACTGTAACTAAGATCAACCTAAGTATAGTCGCAGTATAAATGACTTCTTGGTTTCGAGGGCCCTGGAGGAACACAGATATGCCTGAGCAGGCGTCTTCCACAGGGATGAGCGAATGATCATAATCAGAAACGATGAGTCAGCCTTTATTATTATGTGTATAAAATATCAGCAATTTATGATTGTATGTTCAAGTCTCTACATTGATATTATTATTGCATTTTTATTCTTTATATATTTGCAGAAAAAACATAATCAAACGTCAACACTACATTGCTCTTATTAATTAATGTCGCCAAGTAAAGTCGGGATTCTTTTTTATCCGTTAATCGACTACAACTCATCAATATCAAAACGGCTCTTTGGATAAGATCGCTTATTATGATACTGAGCTGAAGTGTAAGTGGTCAATGATAAAAAGAATGTAGTCAAGTACCTAAGTTCAAATTCTGGCTGAGATGCTGTATTCAGTTGCAAAATGGCTCTTGAAAAAGTAGGAATCCATTCATTCCCTTCCAAGCTCGGGGTTAAACAGATCATATTAGGCTGTCTGGGTTTGGCACCACTCATTAGAAGTTTTATTCTGAATGCAACACCATGTCGAACAGAGAACTACACCCCTTAAGAACAGTAAAATTATTGAACAGTTTTTAGATTCTGCAGAGAATTAACTTTGCAGACAAGGGCAGATGGTTTCTTTTTTAAAGAAGTCGGTCTTCTTGGAATAAATGACAGGAGCAAGGATTTCTATTATGAAAGCTTTTCTGATTTCTACCAATTAAACTTTAAATAAAATGGTCCGTTTTTATACATTCCATTCGTTTTTGCTTGCTCTTTTTTTAACCAACGTTGAATTTACCCTGTTATATGTCGGAACGGGTTATTCAACAGAAATTCAATATAACTGGGATCACACTGCTTAAGTGTGCAGAAATCCCCCCATTTGCATTTACGTACATCAGAAACAGCCTCTCATTCAAAATCTAGGCGGAAAAGGTTTATTTATAAAGGAAAGCTGATCATAAAATTCTTGTGTCATTTCCCTTCAGAACGTGATCAACCATGGCTCTCCACAACATCCTATCCTTTATAACTCCTAGCAAAATTTATCGTTTTACCTTCCCTTTCACTTCGTGTTCTACCGGAATCTACATAAGTTACATAGGTTACTCGCTGTTTCTCATTGACGGTTTGCATTCAATAGATTTTCTGAACATCAAATTCTCCAAGTCCTCCTCCCTCAATACGTACACCAGGAATTTCAACACGCTTTTTAATTCTAAGCGTTCGTTTTGTTTTGATTTTCCTGCATTTTTTTTTCTATCTATCTATCTATCTATCTATCTATCTATCTATCTATCTATCTATCTTGATTTGTATCGGTATAAAAATAAACAATGTTTTTTTATAATCCTTATATTTATCTATAGATAGATAGATAGATCGATAGATCTGTAGCCGAAGAATTGTGAAAAACAATATTTATTATACACAACACTTTGAAAGCCAATCACGTAAAACGTTCTTTATACAATGAAAATGTCAGATCAATATTCAACTCGTAACTTTGCCAGGCTTGGGGCATGGATCCATCCTCAGATAGATAGATAGATAGATAGATAGATAGATAGATAGATAGATAGATAGATAGATAGATAGATAGATATGCAAAGACTAAAAAAAGAAAGAAAGAGTCATTAGAGCAGATTCAGATAGATAGATAGATAGATAGATAGATAGATAGATAGATAGATAGATAGATAGATAGATAGATATTAAAATTCTGTTAGATAGATAGATAGATAGATAGATAGATAGATAGATAGATATTAAAATTCTGTTAGATAGATAGATAGATAGATAGATAGATAGATAGATAGATATTAAAATTCTGTTTGATAGATAGATAGATAGATAGATAGATAGATAGATAGATAGATACATAGATAGATAGATAGATATTAAAATTCTGTTAGATAGATAGATAGATAGATAGATAGATAGATAGATAGATAGATAGATAGATAGATAGATATGCAAAGACTACAAAAGAAAGAAATAGTCGTCGGAGCAGATTCAGATAGATAGATACATCGGATAGATAGATAGATAGATAGATAGATAGATAGATAGATAGATAGATAGATAGATAGATAGATATTAAAACTCGGATAGGTAGATAGATAGATAGATAGATAGATAGATAGATAGATAGATAGATATGCAAAGACTAAGAAAAAAGAAAGAAAGAGTCATTGGAGCAGATATAGATAGATAGATAGATAGATAGATAGATAGATAGATAGATAGATAGATAGATAGATAGATAGATAGATAGATATGCAAAGACTAAGAAAAAAAGAAAGAAAGAAAGAGTCACTGGAGCAGATATAGATAGATAGATATATAGATAGATAGATTTGTACAGATTTCGATGGAGAAAGAAAGAGATAGATCAAAACTGCGTAAATAGCTACAATGAAAAATGCATAAAACGTGTGCGCATATAAAAATATGCACATGCCTAAATACCTAGATTCAAAAATTGCATGAAGGCACCCATCAAATTTTCCCCCCAGCCATCGGCACACCGGGACTTGATCATATTTCCCAGTGCATGATTGAAAAGGCGCTAATGTCTTTCAGCGTGGGCAATGGGCAGCGTAGGAGATTGTTCTGTTAAAAAGACGACTATAAGCTGTCATAAATGACACAGAATCTATACGTTACTTAACATATTGCAGTAACTGTCATCATAAAATGGCAGTAAATTTTCTCCGTTTCAAACTAACTTAAGTCCGTTCTTTACTGCCGTATAATTTGATAGGGAACAACGTAATACTGGTGGGATTGTGGCTGGGCTGAGGACGATGAGGGTTTATGAGGTTGCTTTCACGACAAACTCCGCAAGGCGATGTCGTCTAAATGAACGTTTTCTGCCCCATGCGAAGTACTGCTGAAATACTTGTGCCATGTCCCCTTCAGAACATGGGTGATCATAGATCTCTACAACTTCCTTTCATTTGTGTTACCAAGAAAATTTTGCCCCCTAACTAACCCTCTCGTTCTCTGTTCCGCCATCCAATTACACAAGTTTAAGTAGCTTAAACCTCCCACTGCTTCGCTTACCTTTAGTGTCAAATTTGTAAGTGCCAAATTCTCCAAGCCACCTTTGATCATTATGTGTCCTAATACGTCCTATTGTCTTTTTCATGTCAAGCATAAGTTTCTTTTTGTTTCCATGTTTGGTTTGGCTTAATCAAGTTCAATTTAACACTGACAAGGTTTTTAGGACAGAAATCGATGCGCTAAGTTTGAATTCCAATTGAATTAATTGCACTCACCTACGCGCAAATATCCTAGGGAAAGGTATTAATCCATCTCTTCTCCCTCCAGCTATGGGTTGAATAACAGTACAGATTGAGTTCTATAGCCAAGATTGGCAAACAGTTTACGGCAGAATGAAATAGCAACCTACTGCGGGAAAACCTTCTGTCTCGCTAGTCACGAATCAAAAGTGACATGATCGCCCAATCGTCTCACGTAAGGCGCTTAAATGACTGACTGACGTTTATGAATAGAATACGTATTCTTTGTAAGAAATCAGTTTTCGAACTTCTGTTCTCATCTTGGTTAATATACGTGTTATAATAAACACAACGTTTCGACCATGTACCCTCTGATCATCATCAGGTGTCCATAGATTAGCTGATGTGGATTATCTCGTTGATTATTGCGAAATATCCCGTGAAATCAATTATTGTTCTTTCATGTTAGAATCTGGCTCGCTACTACCCAATCCAAGGATCAAACTTATGACCACTATAACACATGTATAACCAACTACTATATCCACTACGCCACCGTTTCGAAGGATTTTAGTGGTGTATTTTTGGAGACTTTTTTATTCAGTGTCAGATGGATTTTGACAACTGTTTCGTGCTACTTGTCATAATTTGTATTTATTTCTGAAATGAGTAATTTTCAATAATCTTGAAAATATTTCGAACTTTGTGTCTATTATAATACCAAGAAGAGAACAAAAATTAGAAATAATTCCAAGATTATTGAAAATTAATCATCTCAGAAACAAATCCAAAAGAAATCAGTTTGTAGATCATTTTTTATTGACGTATTTTTCATACTTTCATAGTGTTTTGACCTCAGTTTGGCAATTAACTATTTTCCCATATTTGGGGCACTAAGAAGTGCCACCAGACCGGGTTAAGGTAAACCTGAAAATAACAGCAATTATAAGTTGGTTCCATGCTCCTCAAAACCACCCGATTAGAGGCTTTGCTGCCGGATGTAGTTCAATCTCATGCTCAGAACGTGTTCCCATATTTCCTAAAAATATTATTCTTTTGGCACAAGACTACAAGTGTGGTATAATGAAAGGATCAAACTAACTGCTCAGTAGTAAGTGTCAACATGACGATCTTCTTAACTATTATACTCATATGAAACTCGACTCAATGTTGTCCGGTTGCTGTGTGTTCAATATTAAAAAAGAAATCACACTTGTCGACGTGTTAAAATGTATGCTTTTAGATAAGCATAAGTCAAGATTTCTTTTTAAAATCTTTACTGTCACGATGAATATGGTCCTATTATTTCCAACTTACCGCCTCGGCAGTTGCATATGACGATGTCGCTCAATTGGACTAGAATACCCACTTGGACATTCTTGATCAACATCATTATAGACGCCATTATTATGCAGATAGATTTCTTTCAACCTTTCTGTATGTATTCTCACTCTACTCTCTCTCTCTCTCTCTTTCTTTCTTTCTTATTCTCTCATCAATCAATTTTTCTCTACATTTCTCGTTATCACTCTCTTTTTTATTCCCCCTCCCCAATTTTCCTCTACTCTCTATATATTTCTCCCCCTCCTCTCTCTCTCTTTCTTATTCTCACATCACTCAATTTTTCTCTACCTTTCTATATATTTCTAGTCATCTCTCTCTTTCTCATTCCTCCTTCCCTAATTTTTCTATACTCTCTCTATATATATTTATCTCCCTCTCTCTTTCCTATTTTCTCATTACTCAATTCTTCTCTATCTTTCTATATATTTCTCTTTATCTCTCTCTTTCTTATTTCTCCTCCCCAATTTTCCTCTACTTTCTCTATATATTTCTCCCCCTCTTTCTCTCTCTCTCTCTTTCTTATTCCCGCATCACTCAATTTTTCTCTACCTTTCTATATATTTCTCGTTATCTCTCTCTTTCTCATTCCTCCTCCCCTAATTTTTCTATACTCTCTCTATATATTTCTCTCTCTCTCTTTCTTATTCTCTCATCATCAATTTTTCTCTACCTTTCTATATATTTCTGATCTCTGTCTTTCTTATTACTCCTCCCCAATTTTTCTCTACTCTATATATTTCTTTTCCTCTCCCTCTCCTCTCTCTCATTCTCTCCTCTCTCAATTTTTCTCTAGTCTCTCTCTATATATTTCTCTCCTCTTCCTCCTCTGTCTCTCTCTCTCTCTCTCTCTCTCTCTCTGTCTTTATTTCTCTTTGGCTCTCTTTTTCTCTGTGAAATTTTATTTTTTATATATTTTTATTATTGTTATGGTAGTTATTTTTCTTGGCTTTTTTATTGTACGCTATTTTCTTCTAGTCCGTTCATTCATTCATTATATATATATATATATATATATATATATATATATATGTGTGTGTATGTATATTCTTTTTGTTAGTCCGTTTTCTTTACGCAAACTATTCCGACATTTCCCGTGTGGTTTCACCCAATTATGCTTAAGCCTTAAAGTTAATTACTTGTATAGAACACTCGAGCGATCGGCACGAAAGCAGCAGAACGGGGAAGGGAAGTGGCCGGACAGCGTACGGGGTAGGGTTGTGGCTGGGATTGGAGTCTGCTAAGAAACTGAAGCAGATGAAGATAGCTGTTGGAAAAAGAAGAGACCCGGTAAGATCGAGGGAATCTGAGGTAGGAAAATAAATGGGAAGGACAAGAGTGAAAAATTAGAAGGAAGCAAAAAGGCAAAGAAAGGGATGGACAATGAAAGAGGTCATTTCTCAAATTGGTAGCTAGGTGCATATAGATAGATAGATAGATAGATAGATAGATAGATAGATATGAATGGACTGTGATAGATAGATAGATAGATAGATAGATAGATAGATAGATAGATAGATATGAATGGACTGTGATAGATAGATAGATAGATAGATAGATAGATAGATAGATAGATAGATAGATATGAATGGACTGTGATAGATAGATAGATAGATAGATAGATAGATAGATAGATAGATATGAATGGGCTGTGATAGATAGATAGATAGATAGATAGATAGATAGATAGATATAAATGGACTGTGATAGATAGATAGATAGATAGATAGATAGATAGATAGATAGATAGATAGATAGATAGATAGATAGATAGATAGATATGAATGGACTGAGATAGATAGATAGATAGATCCCGGTTCACACTCCACTCACATCTATTGAACAGGTGAAGAGGCTCATCCCTTGTTTCCTGTTTAGGATGCGGTTTCCGGTTTTCTCTTTTCCATTCTTTTTACCCTTACGTAGCCCCTGCGCATCAGTGGCGTTAACGCTTTGCTTGGGGTGATATGATTAAAAAAAAAAAGATAGATAGATAGATAGATAGATAGATAGATAGATAGATAGATACTAAGAAAGAAAGAACAAACGGACGGAGAGGGGGGCGAGCAGAGGGACACTGTACATTGATATAACACGATTTTATACTAAAAATCTGGGAGAACATGAATATATACCACAAATTTGGAGGATTGTTAAGCAAATTTATTAAAAGTATAACTTTTTTACGTAAAAATTCAAAGCATGTATAAGAAACTGGTTAATCAACTTGGAACACTTCATTAAAAAAAAACAACTTTCATTAAGAAAATAAAATTACTGACTTCAAATTGTTAACGCAAAGACTATCATGTTGAAAGCCAAGTTTCTCCTGAGAGGACTTTCATTAAATCCTTTTGTTCATGAACTTGAACTGTGCCAACACCGACACAAGCCAATATTTCAAGCATTTATTCGATATTAACAACATATATAATGACCTAGATAAATTGATTAACCATTACAGAGTAGTGCATTCAACGCCCGCTGGCTTGTTCCAGACTTGGCTGAACGTACGCCATTTTGTATAATGTGACTTTTAGATTAAAGAAGAAATGCCACTTTCTTTGAATCTCATCTGTATGCTTTGTTTTGATTAATCAAAATTTAAAAAGTTAATAAAACCACGAGGAACAATTTTTACATTCAACTATCTACCCGTTGCTTTAAAATTATGAAGCCTTTTTTTATTAGTATACGGTCATATCACATTGAAACACCGTTTCCAATAAGATCACCAAAGTTAAGTAATTTTGAGGCTGGTCAGTACTCAAATGGACGACAGCTTGGGAAACCAGGAACTGTAAGCTTAGATGTGCAAGTAGTGCACTTGTGGCCTCCCGGTTCCAATTAAAAATCTTCATTCTTTAGTACAAACGTGACAAAACAATACTATGATAAGCTTAGTAAATAGGACGCATCAGAGTGGGTAATGGTTAACGAGCTATTCTGGGTGACGATTACGACTGAATAGTGACTTTAATAAATTCCATATACTGGTTGTCTTGAGACAAATGAAGCTGATATTAGGATATAACTTGTTTTATACAGAAGGATGATGAGCCTATTATAAATGGAGCATGCAAACAAACACATTTTAAGGTTAATGGAAAAAATTGCTTTACTTACAACCAGAAAGAAATCTTTGAAACGTAATGAGGAAAAAAGGTTTAAAACATTTTATAATTACAAGACATATTGATGAAAAAGGAACTACAATAATACAAGAAAATATGAACAGCCATAATCGTCTATGTTTTGAAGGGACACAGCAGCTATAAGAAGACTGATTAATCGATTGATCGATTCGTTTTCTACTTATCAACTCTTTTCAGATTATTTAAAGCCTTAAAATATTTATAGATTGTAAGAATTTTTGTCGAGGGTGATAATTGCTTCATTGATACACGTCTTACTATTTAATCCACAGCTGGGGGCAGAAGATCTGGATTCATATCTTTCCCAAGGGTATTTGCTTGTAAGTGAATACAACGAACCGAACGGGAAATGGAACTCGGCTCTCCGATTAACAATACCGAGGCATTATCCATTACACCTCATATCTAAGCTTACAGCACCTGGTTTCCCAAGCTGTCATTCATTTATGCACTGACCAGCTTCAAAGTTGCTTAACTTTGGTGATTTTATTGGAAACGGTGTTTCAATATGATATGACCGTATACTAATAAAAAAAGGCTTCATAATTTTAAAGCAACGGGTTTGAATGCAAAAATTGTTCCTCGTGGTTTTATTAATTTTTTAAATTTTGATTAATCAAAACAAAGCATACAGATGAGATTCAAAGAAAGTAGCATTTCTTCTTTAATCTAAAATTCATATTATACAAAATGGCGTGCATTCAGCCATGTCTGGAACAAGCTGAGGGAACTGGGTGCATTTACTTGAAAACATATTAAAACAAAACATGAGATAATAGACAGGTTAAAGAAGAGTCAAGAAAGAACCGATAGGGAGAGTGGGCGAGAAACATTCAAAGTTTCAGCAGTAATGTATCGATTATTATTATTATTATTATTATTATTATTATTATTATTATACTACATGATGTTACTTCTAAAATTTTCTTCTTTTCACTTCTTTCATTCTCACTCTCTCTGCTCACTATTTCTCTCCATTCTCTCCTTCCTCTATATTTCTCGCTCTCTCTCTCTCTCTCTCTCTCTCTCTCTCTCTCTCAACCACACATCATCCTTTGTTCCTCATTCACACACTCTCTTTTTCTCTCTTTTTCTCAACCACACATAATTGTTCGTTCCTCTTTCACATACACACACACACACACACACACACACACACTCCTTTTCTCTCTTTCTCTCAACCACACAACATTGTTCGTTCCTCTTTCACACACTCTCTCATTCTTTCTCTACCTGTCACTTCTAAATTTCCTCCCACTTCCTATCGTTCATTCTTCGTTCCTCTTTCATACACTCTCGTATCTTCTCAATTTTTAACACTTTCTTTGTACCTTCATTACGACTTAATTTACTCTTTCGTCCCTTTCATCTATTCTGTTATATCCATTCTCTCTCTAACGTATCCGCCCACTCTCTTTCTCTCTTTCTTTCTTTCTCTCTCTCTCTCTCTTCTCTCTCTCTCTTTCTGTTCCCATGTCTTTCTCTCACACACACACACAGTTCACCATACATTTTTTTATTTCCTCTCGTCTTTTTTTCTCATACATCTGTCTCTTTCTCTATTTTTTTCTCTTCTCTGTTCCACGTAAGTTAATTTACCGCCAATTTAATCATTTTGTATTATTTTTTTCTTTAAATTTTTCTCTTGTCTTTTCTCTCTCTCTCTCTCTCTCTCTTTCTTCTAATTGTTTATTTTCTTTCTCTTTTAACGTTTCTTTCTATTTCTACTTTATTTTTCGTCTCTTTCTTTCGCTTAACATTACCTTACATTTTTACTTTCTTTACTTCCTCTACGACTATTTTTGCTTTTTTTTTTTTTTTTTTTTCTTAACTTCTGGTCTTTTCCTTCTCTTTCTTCCTCTTTCTCTTTCCTTTACTTTTTTCTACTCAGCCCTGTTCTTTTTTCTACTTCTTCTTCCTCTTTCTCTTACCTTTTCTTTTTCTGCTCTCTTCTGGTCTTTTCCTTCTCTTTCTTCCTTTTTCATTTTCCTCATCTTTTTTCTACTCACCCCTGTTCTTTTTTCTGCTTTTTCTTCCTCTTTCTCTTACTTTTTGTTTTTTCTGGTCTCTTCTCTTCTTTTTCTTCCCTTTCTCCCTCTTTCTCTTAACATTTCTTTTTTGCACTCCTTTCTGTTCTTCTTCGCTTTCTTCTTTTTCTTTCCACTTCTTTTTCTATTTTCTTTTGTCGTCTTTGTCACTTTCTTCCTTTTACAATTTTTCCTTCTTTTTTTTTATCGCATCATTTATCTTCTCTTCTCTTCATTTTCTATCTTTCTTTCTTTCATTTCTTTTTTTTTTATTTGGGCAACTTCCTTTCCCACCTTTTCATCTTACTTCTTCTCTTCCTCTTCGCCATTCGCTCTTCACAACTTCCCCTCTTTTCTCCCCACCCCCGATTTCCTTTTCCTTTTCCTTCACTCCTCTTTTTCTTCATCTATTTTATCCTCACTAATCTATCTATCTATCTATCTATCTATCTATCTATCTATCTATCTATCTATCTATCTATCTATCTATCTCAGTCTGTTCATATCTATCTATCTATCTATCTATCTATCTATCTATCTATCTATCTATCTATCTCATTCTGTTCACTATCTATCTATCTATCTATCTATCTATCTATCTATCTATCTATCTATCACGCATCTCTTTTATCTTCTTATTGTTCTTTATTTACCACCAATCTACGTCTTCAAACTCGCTACTTAGAAATATTTTTTTTAAAATCATTTCACCATTGTATTGTTTAACATGTGAACACCAAATGCAAGAACACCCAACTTGAATGGTGGTCATTCGTTGATTTTCATTATTCGCATTCATTACAGATTTTTGAAAGTTTGCAAATACAATAACGATAAACGAATACAAAAACACAATTCCACTGTGCCGAATAATATTCTCTTTGCATCCAAACCGATATTCAAAACAATCATTTTGCAGACCCAAAATACGAGCACTGCGTATCATACGGCTTGCGGTTCATTTCTTACTTTGTTTAAAATTGAAAAGAACAAACGAATTTCGTAATATGGCAAAAGGAGACCTTTAACTTAGTTCTAAACTAGGACACCCAGCTGCTTTCCTTCTTCGACGTGTGGAAGAAATTCATGTTCGCAACAAGAGAGATCCTCTCGGCAATCGATATTTCACGAATCGTAAACTTTTCATTGTGCTCGCCAAGTTCAACATAAACTAATGCAAAAGACAATTCTTTCAAATATCAAACCCCGCTATTTTCAAATAATAAAACCACATTGTAGATGGTGTGCACATGTTTAGTTCACTATAATGATGATTTTAAATATAAAATTCTACCATTATCATGTTTTCAAATATCAAATAACAATATATATATATATATATATATATATATATATATATATATATACTAAATAAATTCTTAACCGGACAAAATTTTATAATAACAAGGTAAATATAGAGATTCGATGGCATTTTATTAAGATCTATAAGAAAGATAACCGGTTTCACCCAGAACTTTATGAAGTCTTAACTCTGAGATTTTAGTCTTAAAAGGTGAAATGGGAATTGAGAAATGGACATAAGAAAAACTTTAAGGATACTAGAGTCCAATAATAATAAGTCCCAAAAGGCATTCTCTTTGCTAGCAGAGAGTAGGCGCCGGGACCTTATGTAAATCTACACTAGCACATTAATATGAAAAAGAGAGTGCGCCCTAACCTAGCCAGAATGAAAAAATTGTCAACACTCAAACCAACAACGCAATTCCTGCTATTAATAACATGTTGATATATTAAGGAACAGGAAGTATTAACCAGCTGGCTGCGGTTAACGGAAGAGTTCAAGATTCTCGGAGGTAAATGCTGCTTGATTCTCTGATCTAAACGCTGAGATGTTCTGCCTATGTAGTTGCATCCGTAACCACACTGAAAGTTGTAAACGACGGAATTTGCATGTTGATGAGGCAAAACATCCTTGTGAATAGAGAATTGTTCGTGTTGAAAATATTACACGCATATTAGCAGCCAAATAACACTTCCTAAGAGAATAAGAAATTCGCCTAGCTAAAATCTCACCATCTGTGTCAATAAAAGGCAGTTGCTGATAAATAGGACTTTTATTAGCATCTAACGACTTATATATATATATATATATATATATATATATATATATATATATATTCTAAACATAGGCTGTTAAATATAAGAGACAATGAATGTCTATTATGTTTAATCATGAGCCGTTCTAAACGCCGTATTTTTGCTTTAATTTCAGTTGAAAATAAAGACAAAAATTCTCCAACATTTTGATAATTATTTATTGGTTTTCTTCTAAACTTTCGGCTCACATGAGCCATCTTCAGAGAAGTTGTTTAAACTGAAATATTATAAAATCCACCATCACCGACGATTTTATTTTGTGTTGACATAAAACTCCGCTTGGCAACGGCAATAGTTACCAAAAATAATAAACGCAGTACTTAAATTTGCGATGCGGTTTTATGACGTCACACCGCGGGATAGCGCGAAATGACAACAAATCCATGTAGTCAAATGCAATGTAATATGTTATTTCCTGTTTTAAAGTTGATTTTATTGAGTGTTGTTTCTTTTGATTTGATGTACATGGCCTCCAATATCTGCAGATTCCTCTTACTGTGTGTATGAGTAAGGATCCTCGTATTGTTGAACAAAATCTGTCTGATATTACCTATATGTTTATGTTTTTCAGAGAAATGTTGTTTAATAGTACTCTGATCAGAAAGATGACATGCAAGTCTACGGGAGAGCGTGGTTGTAGTAAAACTAATATATGTACTAGGTTTTTGATTAGTATCAGAGTTTTTTCATCTTGTTTATAATTATTATGTATTTGGTTGCAATAGTATAAGTTAATAGTGTTATGTTTATTTTGATGTAAACCATTATTATTAATATTATCATTATTGTTAGGGCTATTGTTAATTTTGTTGAGATACATTTTAATTTGTTGATCAATAACGGAGTTAGGAAATCCATTATTGACTAGTGTTTGCTTAATGTTGGATTAAATGGTGGATTTTATAATATTTCAGTTTAAACAACCTCTCTGAAGATGGCTCATGTGAGTCGAAAGCTTGGAAGAAAACCAATAAATAATTATCCAAATGTTAGAGAAGTTTTGTTTTATTTTCAACTGAAATTAAAGCAAAAATACGACGTTTAGAACGGCTCATGATTAAACATAATAGACATTCATTATCTCTTATATTTAACAGCATATGTTTAGAAAATTACTTGCTGCCTCGATATACTATATATATATATATATATATATATATATATATATATATATATATATTGTAAGAAAGTGATAGAACACGTAGATTTAAAACCCACTGTTCAAGCATTTACTTTTATAAAGAGTACTTCATACAGAATTGAGCTTAATATTGTAATAGTTGTTACAATGAAAACAGAGTATCACTACACAAAACTTCTCATGTTTCAGAGTATACAAGTTCTCTTCTTCGGGTAATTAGTAGTTGATTTCCAGCAGTATGAAACAGTCTGTCGCCTCTGTGTGTTGACTTCACTGTCCACTTATATATATATATATATATATACGATGTTTAGGACGGCTCATGATTAAACATAATAGACATTTATTGTCTGTTATATTTAACAGTCTATATATATATATATATATATATATATATATATATATATATATATATTCTAAACATATACTGTTAAATATAACAGACAATGAATGTCTATTTTGTTTAACCATGAGCTCTTTTAACTATCGTATTATGGCTTTAATTTTAGGTGAAAATAAAGATAAAATTTGTCCAACATTTGGAACTTTTTTTTTATTATGCTGGTTGTCTCACGCGGTGTGACATCATAGAACCGCATTACAAATTTACGAACTGCGCCTGCTATTCAGTGACTGTTATTGTTGCTAAGCAATGTTTTATGTCAACACAATAAAAAAATCATCTTTGATGGTGGATGTCTTTATGCTAACGTCCCTGTAACCTCTTTCAAAAAGGGTTCATGTGAGCCGAAAGTTTAGAACCAGCATAAAAAATATATCCAAATGTTTGACAATTTTTGTCTTTATTTTTACCAGAAATTAAAGCCAAAGTACGATGTTTAGAACGGCTCATGATTAAACATAATAGACATTCATTGTCTCTTATATTTAACAGTATATATTTAGAAAATTATTTTCTGCCTCGATACACTATATATATATATATATATATATATATATATATATATATATATATATATATATATATTAAATTCCAACATATTTTCAACTATAAAACCTGCTATTATAGCGTTTTCTAATATAAAATCCCAGTAAAATAAAATACCCAAATATTGAATTTCAATAAATGATCGGTTCGGATATTAAATACTGCTATTAACATATATTCTAAAAGAACACCCCGCTATTATAATGCGTTCAAATAATGAATCCCATTATAATAATGCTTCTAATAATAAAAGGCAAAATATAACCACCAATTCTACTCTACCAGTTTCTTTTCTCGCACTTTTCGACTATGGAACTACCTTTCCAATGCTTGCTTCCCTGATAGCTGTGGTGATACCGACCGAACAAAAGCGATGAACCGGATGTTTGCTCTCTCACAACAAAAAGGAAAATGAACAAAACTCGTCGTGCGAATTCGAGTTCGCGCAGATGTTCCGGTTGAAAAAAAATTAATCAAATATCAAATTTCCATTTTTGAGAGCGTAAGCGAATTTTATTTACCAGCCATTGGGAAGCCCGGGATCAAATACAAGCGTGAAATTCAAAACGAGCTTTTAATCCAAAAATCAGATATAAAAAGCGGAGACACAAAGCATCGTCAGAAAGAAGGACTCAAAGGCTAGCGTAACCAGTGCCCCACTTGACTTAAGTCGAGCGGCTACTATGCTGGTCTCTTTCCTTCTCCCTGTCTCAAAAGCACTTATTGACCTCAGGAGTGACCTCTTCAAAGACATTCCACACAAACCGACTTACTGACTGACTGACCTTAGAGGTGGCAACTTCAAAATGAACATTCATCACATTCCTAAGCCTTTTATCTTTTTCAGCATTATATTTTCCATGAACATTCTAACCTCCGTTGGACCTTTATTTCAAGTATTGCTTTAATTGAAAAACATTAATTGGCATGTGTATATATATATATAAATGTTATTTTATACTCAAATTGCCTTTCTTGATTTATAATCATTTTATGACTTATAGTGGGCTATCCTCCAGAAGGCTAAATTCCGTTAACCTGCAACTGTATACAATTACCCTTCACTAGAACGGAATCCTACTACAAACTAGAAAAGAATAGATAAGATACCCACTATATAGCTACAATTTCCAAAAGTTTTAAATGCAAAGTTAATTGCCATCTTCTATCTTCGTAACCCTTACCTCTCTTACCATTTATATAGCATCATCTGTACTATTTTCTTGTCTGGCTCCCCGCCTCCTCTCATTGTAACCCCTGCGCACCAGTGGCAGTACTGCTTTGCTTCGGGGAGAATCGTTTATTTAAAAGAAGTAAGGATTTCTTATATGAAAAGCCATTACAATTTTATTTTCATATATAAAATATCATTATAGTGGCTTCAAATATAAAATTCCGTTATAATATTTGTAAAGTTCATTATAATAATGCTTTCAAATACTGTACCTTACCATAATAATACTTTAAAATATAAAACCTCGTTACAATAATGCGTGAAAAATAAATTTCACTATGATGTTTTAGAATATAAAACTCTGCGTTCAAATATTAAATTCCGTTAAAATAAAAATGAAAAGATGCATCTTATCAGCAGGTTGGAGTTTAGTCAGTTCGACCCACGCCCCGTGTCTTACTACTCTGGCCTTGTGCCATCTCAAGATAAGCTTAATAGAAAAAAATATATAATGACCAACATGTTTATATATCACTGGCGCTATTTTAAGCGCATCCTCTCTAAAATAAAAGCCGATTTCATCTTCTTAGTATTTTTTTAAAAGCCTTCATAAATTAATTACTGAGATGGAAACTAAGGTTTCACACAACTATTTTTACATTTCCCTTTTTTTTTTTTTTATTAGATCTATTCTTTTTTCTGGTGTATTCACGTAGCCAGAACATCCAGAAAAGTTCGAGAAAATCTCGTTCACATCTCGCGAGACTTTCACCAAATCCGGTTCCTCTTATCTTTTTAATAAAAGTTTCCGCAGTCAGTGAAAGCCTTAGCTATATCCCCGACCCCACAACATCTCCCAACCGAAGAAAATGGAGAAAAAAACTGCATAGAAACAAACAAATAACCATTCACTAACAATAAGAAATACAATGGATTAGATCAAGTGTGCTTGGCGACAGGAAGTGAGAGGTTCGACGTGTATGCTTATGGAACCACATTGGCGCACAAATGTCAGTATTCGTCTTTCTGGGGATGCGGCTGAAAATGTTGCAGCAAGTTAGTGCATAAATAGTTAAATGTTTCGTTGTTTTTAGCGTTTCAAATATTTATTACGCGTACGTTTATGTATGTTAATGTGTCCCTGTATACGTGAACAATTAAATCACTATTTAGATAAAAAAGATAGCAAAAGGCTGAGATAGATAGATAGATAGATAGATAGATAGATAGATAGATAGATAGATAGATAGATAGATAGATAATAGGAACATGAAAATCAATATGGCATGGCGGCTAGCCGCTTTACAGGTAAAGCGATCAACATTTTTGTTGGCTATTTTAGGCGAATTATATATATATATATATAAAGTACGTATGTGAATTAATAAATATGAGTATGTGTATAAACTCGAGTATACACACATATATGAAAATATTATTCAAGCGTTCATAAAACAGTGCTCAATGTAATATAAATCAAGCTATTGATTATATATTAATAAATATACATATTATCCTACGTCGGTGGCACGACTCAGATTTTCATGCCCTACGCAATCATCAGGTGCATATTACAAACATTTTGTAATATGCACCAGATGATTGCGTAGTGCCATCAATATAAGATCTAATGCATATTTATTAATATATATATGTGTGTGTGTGTGTGTGTGTGTGTGTGTGTGTGTGTGTGTGTGTGTAACGAGTGATTGAAAAGAAACTCCCCATTTGAAATACTTATAATTTATTTATTAACTATAATTTTTTGAAAAAATGGATATGAGTTGAAAGGGTTTAATAAGGGGGCTTATTTAAAATTTGATATGGGCACACCAGATTTCGCTCCCTGCTTCTCGATAATCCCAGGAATCACGACAACTGATTTAGCAAGAAAATATGTATATATATACTATGAGTGTGTTTGCCTCTCTCTCTCTCTCTCTCTCTCTCTATATATATATATATATATATATATATATATATATATATATATATGTGTGTGTGTGTGTGTGTGTGTGTGTTTTTTTTTTTGTTTGTTTGTTTTTTAATCATATCACCCCAAGCAAGGCAGTCCACTGCCACTATAGCGCAGGGGGTTACATAGAGCGATTGGGTATAGGAAATCTCAGAGGGAGGGTGATAGACGAGTTAGGAGGTACGTAGGAAGAGTGTTGGAGGGAATGGGTGCGAGTTAGTGTGTTAGGAGGTGTCTATTGACCTTACATTTAAACTCGTGGAGGTTATAGCCGTCGGGGAAACAATCATGCGGAAGGGAATTCCACAGGTGGGAAGTGCGAGAAAAGAAGCTGTTGGAGTAGAAATTGCAGTTACATTTCGTCGGTTTCACTGTAAAGGGGTGGGACCTAGTTGCCAATCTAGTATCTCGTGCAAATTCACACCTAGAGGGCACCAGTGATTTAAATTTATCCGAGCAGAAGCCGTAATAAGTAATTATAGAAGAGGCACAGGGAAGCAACGTCACGCCGGTGGGAAAGTGACTGCAGGCGGTCAGCTAACTCGGTATCGATCACATTACAGATTCTCCGCTGTATTTTGTCAAGAAGCCCGAGGAGGATAGCAGAGGCACCCGACCAGATGTGGCAGCAGTATTCAATACACGGGCGGACGAAAATTTATATATGTGCAGGACAGATTCATGCGGAAAGAATTTCCGGGCCCTGCACAGAGAGCCGACTTTCATAGCAGCGGATTTAGCAATGGATTCGACGTAGTCATTCCACTTGAGGTCCGCTGAGTGTGTCAGGCCGAGCAGGCGTAGTGTTTTACTCTCTGGGAGGCGGGCCCATTCCATGCTAATGGGGGGGGGGAGGTGCGGTTGTCTGTGGGCTAATTCGGGGTAGGTGCAGTTGAAAATATTTTATTCATAGATAGATAGATATCTGTTTTAAGGACAAACTCAAAGACAAGAAGGTGTACAACTCCAATAGATACCTGGGAGCATCAGGCTACAAATCGCCAACCATGTTTTACCAAGGTCAAAAACTATGAGCAAATGAGATAAACGTGGTCTTATTTAAAATTTGATATCGGCACCAGATTTCGGTTCCAGATTCTCGATCATCCCAGGATATATATATATATATATATATATATATATATATATATATATATAATCATCCGCAGTACGCTTTGACATCCGATTGCTTTTTACCCAGGATTGAAATTCGACCGACTTGGCGTCAGTCGGCGATTCTACCTCTGAGCTATGGGTGCTCGGGAGAAGAAAGCAGACTCTTTAGCGTGTACATTATCATTATACACACGCCCAATAGCTGAGTGTGTTCTAATTCATTGCTGAATGAACGATGTGTAGATGCTAGAGTAGCTACTGTTTTTCAAAGTCTACTATTCTTCCAAAGTGTTCAAACAGGGTGTAAGAGCGTAATTGTGAGTGTATTTGCACCCCCCCCCTCTCTCTCTCTCTCTCTCTCTCTCTCTCTCTCTCTCTCTCTCTCTCAATGTATGTGTGTTATTATTTTCAGATAGCGTGTAAAATATTTTATTTATTTATAGATAGATAGATAGATAGATATCTGTTTTAGGGAGAAATTCAAAGACATGAAGGTGTACAACTCCAGTAGATACCTGGGAGCATCAGGCTACAAATCGCCAAGCATTTTTACCAAGGTCAAAACCTGTGAGCGAATGAGACAAAACGACCACAATGAAATGCATGCTAACAAAAAAATCTCGTCATTTAAAAGATCCTGAAGCTAATTTTGTTTGTCCCGGTGGCATTTTTGCATGAAGCAGCACTGGACTTGCCAGTTATGAAAAGAGACACATAATTCAAACACATGATGATCGTACATGTCCCCGAAGCCCACGGGCATGAAAAAGGTTGAAAAGGTCCTTATGGTTTTGTTTTTGTTTTGCTGAACTAATTGCTGGAGGGTCCATCTATCAAACGATGTTGAAGGATACACCAATCACCTCAGTGGCAAATTTTAAGTTTGTATTTATTTCCTTTCTCGTTCTCTGTCTCTCTCTCTCTCTCTCTATATATATATATATATATGTGTGTGTGTGTGTGTGTGTGTGTGTGTGTGTGTGTGTGTGTGTCTTAAATTAATCAATACGCGCATAGATGCGTTTTTTTATGCACAAGTCTTTTTCTTATTACAAACATACAAATATTTCTTCATTAAAAAAAAAAACATCTATTGGTTGCTTATATAGGGAGCGATGGTTAAATTGTCGTCTAAATTACCCAAAAATGAAAATGAGACTGACATCTCATTTTAACAGATATATTTACCAAAATTACACAAAAATATCTTGAAATACTAAAGAGAAAAATTTATTCAATAAAATCGCCATTGGCTTCAACAATGGCTTTCAGATTCTAGTTCGAAATCTCCTGCATCTCTTTTGAATGGTTGTCTTCTTTAAGGTGGTGAATGCTGTCAAAATTCTTGCCTTCAGTTCATCTTTGGTGTTACAAGCAGTTAACTGCACCCCACACATAATCATTAAGGGAGTTGCAGTATGAGGAGTTAGATGGGCAGATGTAAGTAGTTACCCTGTCACAGAAATTGTTGACTAGTTTCTACTTCTTATGTGACATTGTGCAGAGTGCTGTTGCAAGACATAGGATCTTTCGGCAGCCACCCTCCTGACTCATGGCAGCACTACCTCCTCAAAGCACTTTATTTATGCCTCTGTTTTGAATACGAGGCCCTCACCAACAAATTCAGGAGTTATCAGAATTATCTAAGTGAATTTTCCGAGCTGCTCTACCGTCATAATCACCATTAGACTCATACAACTCTTTCTGAATCCTCTACAATCATCTCAGAATGGCACCCAAACACTCTGAAGTGTTCATATTGAAGTTTACAGCGTAAATTCCATGCAGTAGAGTAGGCCCTTTCCAAATTTCTGACGGAGTAATTTTCATTATGGCGCTCTTTTTCTCGCAGACAGTACCTAACTGACCCTACTGTATAGTCGATAAAATAAAAAACAAACAACGCGCATGTGCAAAATTAAAAATAAGAATAGCGACAAATTAGACATGGTATCCTGTCATCCTATCTATCTATCTATCTATCTATCTATCTATATATATATATATATATATATATATATATATATATATATATATATAATTATTTATAAATGAAACGTTGTCTGTATGTGTCTGTGTGTGTCTGTGTGTCCGTTACCTATAGACTCCGAAACGGCTGAATCGATGTTCTTGAAATTTTATACAGTTGTACTCTAAGTGTCTGCGAGTGTTCTTAGCTAGGTTTTGTGTCGAGGTACCCCCGATAAATATCGAACATCGAGAATCGAAAAAATCGGGTTATAGAAGATGTGGTCCGATTTTAATCAAATTTGATACACTCATAGACAAAGACATAAGAAACGATATTCAGAAGTTTCAAGGTTGCAGTTCTTACAATAGTGCAGAAAATCGATAATATATACATATATATATAAAAGGCAATATGTGTGTGTGTGTGTGTGTGTGTGTGTGTGTGTGTGTGTGTGTGTGTGTGTGTGTGTTTATTTGTTTGTATGTCCTTTATAGAAAAACACAATTTTTATCCGATTCTCATCAAACTTCACACAAATATTCTTTAGGCTGAGTCTGAGCTCCATGACCATGGATTTGTTTTAAAGCTTTCATTACACCCGAGCAACGCTATGCTAGTATATATATATATATATATATATATATATATATATATATGTGTGTGTGTGTGTGTGTGTGTGTGTGTGTGTGTGTGTGTTTACATATAGCTGGTCAATAACATAATTTATCTCTTAACTATCTTACATACCCCCAGCTAATGGCTGGCTGTCAGATTCACTATATCGAATATATGTTTAGTAGACTTGCCTTTTTGTCGTTGGGCTGACAGTGACGACTAAAATGACTGTATTAGTTAATTGTTCTGTGACGTTAGATTGTTAATTGTTCCTCTAGTGCTCTTTAAATTTAATTCTATTTTTAATTGAAAAGTGTCCTCGCCAATTAATTCGAGTGTTTGGAAAGTAATTATTCAAGCGTTGTGAATTATGAGTCCGTTAACAAAGGCAGAATCAAGATTGAATGATAGGAAACTGTGTCTTCTATCCGACCCTGTATTGTTTATAGTGGGAAAACTTGCATAGAGGGAATTTTGGTCCCTCATGAGTTTTCGCTTGAGAGCCGTACGTGCTACCATCTGCAGAAGACATTTAACCAGGAATAGCAAAATCCTATTTCTGTGTCGCGTTGTTAGAATTGATGAAAATGTGTTTTGCATATCAACAGAATACGAAAACGGAATGGTTATTATAAAATGCGAAACCGGTGTCAGCCCCAAAACTAGAACACCGTTTCCAGAGGTTTTTGCTTTTTGTTTTATAGAATAAAAAAGTGTCATCCACTGAGTCATGGATGGACCTTTATTGCTAGTCTGCTAAGTGCCATACGAGATACAACCTTTGGGAGATCATGTCTCGATAGAGACATTGAGACATGACTGAATGGGCAGAAGATTATCCCACAGTATGTTACCATTGCTTTCTGCGGTACACTGGTTGCCAGCCAAGGCTATAGAACCCAATCTGTCATATTATTTAACCCATAACTGGAGGGAAGAGACGGATTAACACCTTTCCTGGGGGTAATTGTGCGTAAGTGAATGCAATGATTTCAACTGGAATTCGAACTCGGCTCCCTGATTTGTCGTTCCGAGTCGATATCCACTGAACCACAACGCACATCCGTTATTGCTAGTAACATAACCAAATAAATGAAGCATAACGTCGAAAGTTCTCTCGCCTTGGTAAACTGAAAGTATATTATTTTCGATCGAGAAAATATAAGGGAAAACTTTGCAAAACAACTCTAATACTTGATCGTTTGTATCAGAGTTTTTTCCAGACCCCCTCTATACTAACCAGATTTACTTATCACTTATTTACAATATAAATGTTTCATGGTTGGCAAATCTCTTCAAACTTAAACGTAGAATGGGAAAGTTGACTTCATATTGCGCTGTAGTTATTGAAAATGAGGGCGAATTTATTAATCATTTCACCCCAAACAAGGTAACATAGCCACTAATAAGCGAAGGAGTTACTGAGTATTAGATAATATAAAAAAAATATTATTAAGAAGAGAGAATAATAAAAGAACAAATATTGCGAAGACAAAATATAAGAACTGACATTGCATTTAAAATTTTGAAAATCAGACTAGAATGGAAATCTAGAAGCCGGAAGAGTGTTCCATAAGCAAGAAAAGAAACTGTTAGTATAGACTATATGGTTATCATCATCATTTATCCATCACACCCAATGGTGCATAGGGCAGCAACTTTTTGTTACTGTAACAAACTGTTTTTTACGGGGCAGGGTTGTTAGCCCGGCACCCAACCCCCAACCCTGGAGGACCATTCTTGGTCCTTACGTTTACAGTACCTGGTATTCCCAAATGATCACCCATTTAAGTACTGATCATGATCGATGTCGCTCAACGTCGGTGATCGGACGGGAACCGGTGCATTCAACACGACATTGCCTTAGACCTATAGGGTTATATCTACATAATATTTATCATATAATATAATATATATTATATAATAGATTCAGTTAGTCAGTTACGTGATAAGGACGCTCATGTTTCTTTCCAGTCATGATTGTCTAGGCAGACGATTTTCTTGCACTATGTTGCTATTTCCTTATGCAGTAGACTGGTTGTCAACCAGAATCAATTCTGGTCTGCTATTCAACCCATAACTGGAGAAAGAAGAGATGGATTCATACCTTTACCAAGCGTATTAGCGCGTAAGGGAATACAGCAAATTCAACTGGAAATCAAGCTTGGTTCTCCGATTTTCATTCCGATATCAATTGCACTACAATGCGCATCCTATATAATACAAGGTAACCAAAAACTTCTGTTCTTTTTTTGATTAGTCATTGAATGAAGTTGAAATATATACGAAATGCGTGTAGCAATTGTTTTCAAATTCGGACAGTCGGAAGTGGAAATATCAGACGTTATAAAAAAACACGCGCACCGTGCCCGACCATCAGTTATAAGCCTGACTGCTGTGAGAATGATGGAAGTGTCTAGAGATCTCGTTCGGGGCTGTTTGTTTACAAATTCAAAGTGGGCTTATCAGCAGCTGCAGCAAGTCGCCGCATATGTCAAGCGTTTGGAGATAGTGCTGTGGATGAACGTACTGCAAAGCGTTGGTTTCGAATATTCAAGTCGGGAGATTTGTCTCTACATGATGAGCTTCTCAGTGGACGACCACAGGTCTTGAATGACAGAGTCCTGAAGGCGACCATTGAAGAGGAATGTAGTCTAACGTGTGGTGAACTTGCAAGACAGTTCAACGTTTCCAATGAAACTGTTAGACTTCACCTGCACCGCCTAAGTAAGACGCACAAACTGAGCAGGTGGGTTCGCAAACGCTGTTGGAGGTCCACAAGGGACATCGTATGGCAGCCTGCGTATCGCTGCTTTCTCGCCACCATACTGCATCTTTATTCAATCGAGTGCTTACCAGTGATGAAAAGTGGGTTCTGTACGAAACACCCAAGCATTCCAGATATTGGTTGTCTCCTCAGGATGCTGTCCCTCACATCGCAAGACCGCCTATGCACCCACGCAAGATTATGCTTTGTGTCTGATGGACAGGTCGTCAAGTGGTTCATTATGAGCTGCTATCAACGGGCCAAACGGTCACTGAAGACCTATACTCGCAGCAATTGAAACGTGTGTAACAAGCAGTGAATCACAAAGGTGTGCTTTTCTTTCATGACAAGGCCAGGCCGCATGTCGCGCAAATGGGCAGCGATACCATACAGCAATTGGGTGGGAGTCTTTGTGCAATCCATCTTATTCCCCTGACCTTGCGCGATCCGATTACCACCTCCTCAACTCCCTGGATAATCATCTTCGTGGGAAATCCTTCACCAATGAAGCAAACTTGAGCAAAGCCCTCACAGACTTCCTTGCGTCAAACCCCACCGAGTTCTACCGCAAGGGCATTGAACAGCTGAAGACACGTTGGCAGAAGGTGCTGGATGCCGATGGCGATTACTTCGAAGACTAAATATAAGTTACACATACTGTGAAGCGTTTTCTTTTTTTCCTTTAAAAACGGACAGAACTTTTTTGGTTACTTTGTAGATTCTATGCTGATAAATAATATTTACTTAAATTTATCTCATATTTTATATATTTTCTGGTAAAACATAAACACCTTAACATTTAAGATTATTTGTTTAACCTGTAAGTGAAATAAAAACGTGGAAATTCTTTGAAGGAGCTTCAGTGATATTGCTATGTCATTGGAAAACAGTAACTCAACACTGTTTCCAATTGTAGCGTAAAACGCATATATAAAAGTTAATATTAATGGTTGGAAGCTTATATCAGAGTATGTCTACATGCCAGGGTGGCTAACCAATCCATCACACAGACGCCTTAACAGGGACATTAGTGTGTATTCAACATCCAAACTACCAAACTGGGGTTTCGATTGCAATAATTTAGAAGAAACTTGAGACAAACAAAATATAGTTCTAAAAAAGGTTGCTGGAAATACCATGCAGAGATAACGTGAGCTGCAAGGAAGTTCTAAGAAAAATAGGGGAAAACAAGAAATTATAGAACCAGAAAAAGTCAGCCGAAATTTGTAGAATCCATAATGAGGGAAGATGGCATAAAAATTTGACACTCATAGGACCAAAACATGTAAGAGAGACAGAGGAAAGCAACGCATAAACTACCTAATGAGTTTGTGTAACTGGTTTTGCAGAAATCCGGTTAGGAGAGACAACAAAATATTTAACTAAGAGCTACAAAGGACAAAAAATGGTAGAGAGCCGTGATCGGCCATGACCTGAAAGCAAACAGAACATAAAAAAGATACTGCAAAAGAGCGAGTAATCTGGTGTGATCAGCAGTTTGTGCAACGCTAGCACGCTCGGTCACGATGAACTGTAACGTCTTGCTAGTACAATTATCGGCGAAAAATTTCGTCTACTCAATTTCACTCACAAATCCTGGGTCGAGGCATTAGATGATTTTCATGCACTCTACACTGGTACCGATTACTGAGATGGTCATCTCAGACCTATAACATCAAGAATACACTTTCCATGGTGAGATCCGAACCTGGGTCTCATGGTGTGAAAGCTAATTTTCTAACCACCCTGCCAAGCGTTCCATATATAGCATATGTAAACTCATACACAAATGTTTATTTGTTTGTTTAAAAGATTACTGCATCACTAAATAAAGACTAGGATGAAGAGAGAATGATAAGGAATACATGTATACATGTATATGATTTTGCGTTTCTGTGTGTGTATGTGTGTGTGTGTGTGTGTGTGTGTGTGTGTGTGTGTGTGTGTGTGTGAAAAAGAACGGATGCCTTTCTTGAAGTTCTTATAGACAAGACGACCAAAACGAATTAAAACGAAGACGAGACTTACCACAAAGTCTTTCTGTAGCCAATCAAACCCTGCGGCTTAGCAACGCCTTATTCTCGAGCCGAACTGGATAATCCAGTATCGCTTCCGCCTGGCGCCGCTCAAGGCTTCCCGAATAAACTCCTTGATCCAACGGATAAGTGAAATTCGGCTACGAACCGAAACACCAGCTCGCAATTTTTAGAGCTACTTAGCTTAAAATATTTATTTATAAAGTTTTATTTTTTATCCCAACCCTTTAGATTACTTATTTAAAACCATCTCCTTTTTGTGGGACCCACATTTCCCGTTAGTCACGCAAGTTGTCGTCGGATCGTACAATTTAAATTAACCTTCGCCTTTGTCCTTCCTTACGAATGTTCGGCATACAAGCATGAGGTAATTGTTGGGTCAGTCTTAGAGGTGGGTCAGTTTTATCGATCGGTTTAAACCGCGTTCGTTTGGACACTGTCCAAACGTCTATTTCTCACCATTATTCGCTTTCTGTAGTAGATCACTTCCCTTTAAGAACTCCGCTAATTTTTAACTTTTGTCATTGAGTAGCAATTCGAAGAAAAATGTCGTGTACTTCTAAGCAATAATTACAAAATTCCATTTACTTTTTATCGGTATAACTGCAATCGAAAAAGAGTGTTTTATAATGCCTGTCTCACATGTGCGTTGTGGTGCAGTGGATATAGGCTCGGAACGAGAAATCGAGGGGCCGAGTTCGAATTCCAGTTTAATTCATTGCATTCACTTACGCAAAAATACCCTTGGGAAAGGTATTAATCCCTCTCTTCCCTCAAGTTATGGATTAAATAATAGGACGGACTGGGTTCTATAGCTTTGGTCGGCCACCAGTCTACCGCAGAAAGCAATGGCAACCTACTGCGGTATAATATTCTGCCCAGTCAGTCATGTCTCTTTCGAGACATGATCGCCCAAGCGTGTATCACGTATGGCACTTAATTGACTGACTTCTTATATGGAATTATCGTACAAAGCCGAATAGTACCCAGCGAGAATCGAACTGACTATTCACTCGTAATTGATCTAACAAGACAAGCATGCTGATCATACACCACGTCGAAGTGCTTTAAAATAATTTTCTAAGCATAGCTTAGATGCGGTACTAGGTCGAAAGTGTTGAGCATTCAGTGAGGATCGAACTCACTACTCAGTCGTAATTGATCTAGCAAAACCTGGCTTGCTAACCATTACACAATGCAATGTAAATCCATAGGAGATATTGAAAGCAAGAGTGGCAGGGGAAATCATCGAGTAACCTACCTAAAAGTTTTATATAAATGGGGGACATAATAGGGTCTCTGCTGGAGCAAAGATAATGGCATAATGAGTTAAAGGTACAAAAGCTAAGAAGTTAGGGAGACCTACAATCGCTGAAGAGAAACGGCACTTAACAGAAGAAGAAATGTTTTTGCAGTTATAATGTTACCATAATGTTTCATAAATCATCTACTATCATTAGTGTGCATATTTTTTTTACGAGCAAAGATATCGGATGTTTCCCAGCCAAGTAATCTCAACTTCGCTTAGAAAAACATTTACAGCAGTGGAATATATATATATATATATATTGCATTGTCCAAAATTTCTTTCGGTTTATTAATCAAATATTCTACTTGACAAATATATATATATATATATATATATATATATATATATATATATATATATATTAATGCAGGTTTCATTGAATAATATAGACAAGTTTTGTCTATTAATTTTGTGTAGGATCCGTTCATACCGTCTGTTATACTTGATGGTGATGTCGTTGAAAGACAACAAAAAATCACAGTATTTGTTGAATTTTTTATCGGGTCTAAGCTTTCGGCTAACATAAGCCATTATCAAAGAGAAAATATTAACACACAGTAAACATAGAACATTTAAGCTATTAACAATAAAGAGAATTGAATTGAAAATATAAGTCCATCTCTACCGTGGCGGATGGCCGAAGACAGTGACAAAATAGTGGTGTTATGGTCCCTGGTCTGATTACAGACATTTGAGTACGTTATTGGAAATATCGAAATTGATTGTATTCAAACCAGGTTTAAATTGTTTAATGTAGAGTGCTTCGAGGATTTTTAGTTTCTGTTTGTTATTTTCTTGTTTGAGTATGTACGTGTTATCAACAAGCGTTTTGCTCAGAAGTGAGCGTTGATAACCGTGTTGTTCTAAATGACGGAATATATTTGAATTTTCATTTATTTTCATTCAGCCGATAAAAAATTCAACAAATACTGTGATTTTTTGTTGTCTTTCAACGACATCACCATCAAGTATATCAGATGGTATGAACGGATCCTACACAAAATTAATAGACAAAACTTGTTTATATTATTCAATGAAACCTGCATTAATGAAAAAATGCTGCCAAAATACACACAATATATATATATATATATATTGCATTGTCCAAAATTTCTTTCGGTTTATTAATCAAATTTTCTACTTGACATATATATATATATATATATATATATATATATATATTCTTTAATGACAGATGTGCGTTGTGGTGCAGTGTTTAAAGGCAGTAGATAATTTTCTAAACATATGCTGTTAAATATAACAAACAATGAATGTCTATTATGTTTAATCATGAGCCGTTCTAATATATATATATATATATATATATATATATATATATATATATATATATCCTCATTATAATAAAAACCGTTATATATATATATATATATATATATATATATATATATATATACATGCGCAGCGCTTTCGATTATTTTGTTTTGTTTTGTTTTGTTATCTTATGTATAAATGTAAGATACTCAATAGTAGTTACATCAATCAATGTATATTTATACATCAATGTCATTTTAGACGGCATATTAATATAAATATTTTGCCGTCATTTTTTGATATAATGGGCACACTCATATATATATATATATATATGTGTGTGTGTGTGTGTGTGTGTGTGTGTGTGTGTGTGTGTGTGTGTGTAATTCGCATATATTATCATTATAGGTGAGACTCGTTTAGTTCTTCTCACATTTTGCTTAGATTCGTTTTTGTGTTACTCTTGCTTAATATCGTTATGACGTTGTCTGTGCCAAGCTTCTTGATGAAGATCCTTCTGAGTTTCGGTTGTACTGACATTGCCTTACATATAACAATTCTTTTTTTTTCTTTCATTATGCGATAAAAACACTTTTAGGGCTGTTTTTCTCACATAATGTATATTGCCTTTATTTTTAGCTGGAACTTTTCAGTTCCTTTTTAGAACGAAAAAATTCTGCACGCGCCTAAATTCTTCTTCTTCTTCTTTATGGGCCGTGTCGTTTGGAGGATGGAGGAGTTGGTGATGATGGACTTCCATTTGCCCTTATTCCTGGTCGCTCTTAAAATTTTCCCTCCTAAAATTTCTTTCAGCATATTTGCTGTAGTTAACACCTTCTTTCGCCTTGGAAAAAAGGAAATTTTTGTTGCCACTGAAATTGTTCTTGAAATATAACGAGTTAATGTATTACTCTTGTAGCGTTTATTTATTTATTTTCTTTTTTTTTCAGGTGAAAGAGACAATTTCCAAACCCCATAAGATTATTTTGATTATGACGGGCTTTGTGCTGTAGTGTATATCGGCTCGGTAATGGGAAACCGGTAGAAACGAGTTCGATTTTCAGTTGAATTTATTGCATTCACTAAAGCGTAAATACCATTAGGGAAGGTATTAATCCGTCTCTTCTCCCTCCATCTTTAGGTTAAGTAGCCGAACAGATTGGGCTCTATAGCCTTTGTTGGCAACCAGCCTAACGCAGAAAGTAATGGCAACCTACTGCAGAAAAATCTTCTCCCCAATCAGTTATGTCTCCTTCGAGACATGATCTCCCAAGCTTGTCACGTGCGACACTTAACTGACTGATCTAGTTTATTAATTTTGCGCTTTTGATCTTTTAAATGTTTCCCGTCCACACTGATTATTAAGACCCTGTTTGTTTATTGCATATTTATAAAAAAATCAGAACTCCTCGATTATTAAGAAAATCTACGTTTTTGCTACTCATAAAAATTCACACATCTCGATTACTAAGAACCCCTCCATTTATTGCATATTGATAAAAATTTACACCCAACTGGTTATATTGATAAATATTTACATTCCCGCCAATTTTGTGAATAAAAATGTACTCCCCATTATTAAGATTCCTTCACGATTTATTAGATACTCAAGATTAGTCTTGTTTGAAAACATCAGATGATGGAATTAACTGAACTCACAGAAGGCTGAAGGACAGATCAACATAAACAGAGTTTACACTATTTACATATTACTATTGCCCTGAATTTGGTTGCCATTTGTACGACGGTTTCGGCCATTGTACGCTCCAGCCTTCTTCAAGTGCTAGGAATTTAGAACTGAACCCTTTATTATGATCACTGGGATATATCATTCTCATTCCATGTGCGAAGCTTCTTTTGGTAGTCATAAGTTATCTCTCGACTTTACTTGTTCACCACTGATGTCGCCTAGTATTGAACTCACAACTCTTTCGGTCAAATCACTGAAACTAACCAAGGTCTATATCCACTGGGTCATGTGTCTTTAAGTGGTCGTAATAAAGGGATCGGTTCAAAACTTCTATCACGTGAAAAAAGCCGAAGCGTACAACTGCCGAAACGTCGTAAAAATGACAACCAGGATGAGGATAATAGTCCGAATAATGTAAATAAAATACTACCTCATCTCAGAAATTTAGTAAACAGAGTTGCTTTGATTTGAAGGCACACTTCAAATCAGTGTAATTTCTTACCCTGTGCATGCCTACCCGTTTCACAGCTTGCTCATTAAGTCATACCCATCTGCTTCTTTAACACACACTAAGCCAAGCTGTAGTTTATTTTACTACTATTTAAGTCCACATAGTTTTTCTCTTCGGTTACCAAATACATTTAGAGAGTTCAGCGTATCATACTATTTAACCAATAGCTGGAACGTTTGTATAACAACAACAACCATACTGGGAGAGATCTGAGTGAGCAAGAACTATTGGATATGTTAATGACGCTTTTGCATGTTATAGACAGCATTCTGAATTCTTATCGTCTTTTTTGAATTTCCGATATTTTTCAAGATCATTGGCATATCTGGAAGAACCGTGAATCATGCGTTGGTGGCTTTAAATCCGTTTTTAGAATTCTAATCTTTCCTAGAGAAAGTTGGTTAATGTTCATCTCAGTACTCACCTCTCGTGTTTCGTAGCATTTTTCTATCCTCCAGGGAGATTTCTTATTCGTTCCTATCCAGATTATTTCATCAGCTACATCTGCTTTTTGGCAGGTCAGGTTCTCTGGCCAAATTAGATAATCTTTTCGCACATCGAATTCCCCTGAAGCCAAGCGTTGCATGATTTTTTTCCTTTAACAGCTTCTGGTTTTCATTCTCCTTTTGTGTTTTTATATCATCATTTTTTTCTTTTATCTACCATTTATTTCTTCAGAATTCTTCAAAAGTTACAGTGACTGGAAACCTCCCTGGAGATTCAGATTCTTTTGCAACATCCTCGGATATCTACATTTGTATTTTTCAAGTTTGCCTCAAAATTGCTTTGGACTCCATTGTTATTAGTAGTAGTAGTAGTATTAGTAGTAGTAGTAGTAGTAGTAGAGTCCAATTGTATACTCATTTTCTCAGGGTCCCAACCAAAGATCTAAAATCAGAAATGGTTTCATAACATTTTCCACTGATCATTTTTGTAAAAGAAACAACCCTAACATTACATATTTTACTAAAGCTCTTCATAATATATGAGCTGTACCTGTGAGTACAATTTTTTTGCATATAAGCATTGGCTGCCAGGAACCTCTTCAATAAGTCTCTCGGAACATTTTCCAATCAATTCTAGGAATCCAACTACCACTGATATTATGAATGTCCTCATGTACCACTTTTTGAGATTTTCACTTCAGTCTTCATGCATTTTTATAGTTTTATGATGATCACTAAAGATACGTTACAATATTAAGGGACTGCCATGTCAATAACGAAGAATATTATTATTATTATCATCAATGACATCATTATATTTCGATTTCTGCTATGCTAACACTACTACCAAGTCTATGGGAACACATAAGGCATAGGGGTATGTGACTATGTCTACTTTTGTTTTCTCTCAACATTACTAGCGTTACATGGGCAAAGTTCTTTTTTGTATTTCTCTTAATCTGAAATTTACAGAGATTTTTTTACTCTGTTGTTGTGTTCCTTTTTTGATCATTTCAAGCACACCTATTATGACTGGAACTATTCTTGTTTTCAATTTCCACATTTTTTCTCTTTTGATTTCCAGGTTTTTATATTGCGATATTTTTTCAATTCATTAGTAATTATGTTAACGTCCACTAGGCAAGCCATAACAATTAGTAAGAAAGTTTTTTATTTTTTATTTTTAACAATTATATCTGGCCTAATTGCATCAGTCTTCCTGTCTGTGAAGATGGTGCAATCCCATAGAATTGTGACGTCTTCTGTTTCTGCAACCGGTGCTGGGTGATGTTCATACCAGTGTTTGTTAACATCTTTTTCAAAGTGTTTGCACATTGTTTAGTGTAAATATTGCTCCATTCTATCGTGACAATTTTTTAATTAATTTGGCGCAAGTACATAATATCCTGAGATTAGATGGTCTATAGTTTCTGATATTTTTCACAGAAACTATATTTTGGCTCTACACCATTATGTATGATGTATATTTGCCTGAAAGTTTCTAATGAAAAACTCTGGTTTTGTGCAGCAAAAATAAAGCCCTCTGTTTCAGCCTTTAAGGAACCCAAGAGCCTTGATCGAATTCCAGTACATTTCATTACATTTACTTATGTTCTAATAGCTGAGGGAAAACTATGGATCTATATCTTCTCTGAAACTTCATATCATCTTTTGTTTAAACAGAAAGAATGACTGGTTCTTTATCTCTGGTTGGTAAACTGTCTAGAAGGAAAATAATTATGATTTCATTTATTAGATTTTATAAAGGTTAATAAAGGGGTCATTTGATATGTAAAATGGGAAAGATATGAATCCATCTCTTCCTACTCCAACTATGTATAAAAAAAACAGGACAAACTGGGTCCTATAGCCTTGAATGAGAAGGAGATCTCTGAATTTAAAAACAACATGGAAAGGGTAGGTCTCCATCAGGTTATCTTGCCCAGGAAACATCATGGCTGCAGTAGAAGTGGTTCTCCTACGATCCTAATGCGTCACAGGTCTCGTGATTATGATATATATATATATATATATATATATATATATATATATATATATATATAAGCAAGAAGCTAACCTAGAGCCAACAGACCTACCAAGGTTTCACCAAAAGGATCGTCAGGGCAAGTTGGCTAAATAGGCAGAAGTAAGGCGGTAGTATATAAGACACTTCGCAACCACATGACTAAAATTAGAATACACCAAACACTCTAGACGGGGGGGGGGTAACATTTTATTCACAAAAAATGGTGGAGGGCTTACAACACTTAATGATAATAATAATAATAATAATAATAATAATGCTAAACATACGATTTAATTTAATAGTCAATTTTTACTATGTTTACATTTGTTTAAAATTTCGGATTTGGAATCAAGTAAGTTATGTACGGGTTTGAACAAAGCTATGGCTAATTTCTCCTCCCCACACAATTTACAAAATTTATGTCCTGCTCTATATTTAGTACATCGCTTAATTATCTCCCAGTTATTATTAAATTATAAATATATAATTTTTAGAGACGTGTTCAAAGATTAATTTATATATATATATATATATATATATATATATATATATATATATATATATATAACCTTCTCATAATCAGCATGCCATGTGAGTATGACATGTGAGTATTATATTTACTTTGAGTACTGACACAGATTTCCGTTGAGCCTGGTCAGTACTTAGATGGGTGACCGCTTGGGAATACCAGGTGCTGTAAGCGTATAGTGACGGATGTGCGTTGTGGTGCAGTGGATATCGGCTCGGAAAGAGAAATCGGTGAGCCGAGTTCGAATTCCAGTTAAATACCCTGCATTCACATAAGCGCTGGTACCCTTGGGAAAGGTATTAATCCGTCCATTCCATCCAGTTATGGGTTAAATAAAAAGGGTAGGATTTGGGGACCCTGCTCTTAAAAACAAATCCCAATGAATCGTGAAAAGAAAAATGTTGTAAAAATAAAATAACCTTACCCAAAATCATTGGTTATGACCTTAAAATGATCCCATAAGGATTGATAGGTCGTTAAGCCACAAAACAAACAAACACGGATTTCTCTTTGAATATTTTTATCGTATTTGACCCAACCATGACATTGGAACGGATTCCTGTAGGAACACATTTCAGATATTGTTGGGCCTATTACATTCTTTAAGAGTCACAAATATTATGAAAGTAATTTTCTAATTTTTACATCTAGACTAATGTATGATCATGCTCATTAATCAAGCTGAAGGAGTGACCTTTTTATTGGGTAAGACTGTTCAGACCACTTAGAAACGACAGCCATGTCTATCTCCGATCGGTCTCTACCTAAATATTTCAGTCTGGGACGAGTGTGGACATTGAGCTGTTATTTATGTCTTCTCCTAATAAAAACTGGCAGAAAAGAAAGGAGTTCAAATTCCATAAAAGCGGAATCGTTTATCCAGTTAGCAGTAATCCTCTATGGTCATCTTTGCGAAGAATGGGCCCTGGGATACATATTGTAGAAAGAAGGTGAAGAAGATTTAACACTTACAGGGCATAATGAAGGCAACAATAGCGGAGCAAACAACGAGTCTGAGTGAACGGATAGCAGTGGGATCGAAAAGAGTAAAACAATTACTTAGACCAACAAAAGACAGGAAGTCGTGGAGAGACATGGTCCTGAAATAACACTACATAATTGATATTAATTTAAAAAACCTATTCGGAGATTACTTTTGTACTCATGGAAAATTTCGTTAACCTATTCGGTGTTATGTATGTAATTTTATGTTAAATTAATTATTTGAGGAAGTGACTGATGGACAATATCCTCGCAGATGAGAAGAGACTGAAGTCTGAAGCAAGTAACGTGGAAACTGGAATCGGTGAACCGTGTTCGAATTTCTAGTCGCTTGCGTTCACTTCCGCTCAAACACCTTTGAAAAAGTCATGAATCTTCTTCTTCCCCAAACTGTGGTTTAAGTAGCAGAATAAAATAGATATTCCTAACCTCGTATGACCGCCAAAGATGAAAACATCTGATATGAAAAAGGTAACGGCAAGTCTCTCCGCTATCTTCCCCGAGAAGTCAAGGCAGTTCACAAATGATTGCATACGTTTTAAAGGAAAATGGCTTTAAAAATGGTTTGTTAGAGAAAATGTACTTTTTTTCTTAGTATCATATTGTAGCTAGAATTCAATGGGTGATCACGCATCTTTATCAGGTTCTGGTTTTCGTATAAATTATCTTGCGAAAAAGAAAATTTCACCTAAACGATTCGGTAAGTTTGTGCTAAGCATGAATAAAATATCAGTTTATGGACATTTCATGTAACGCACATTTATATATATATACTAGCAGTATAGCCCGGTGTTGCTCGGGTGTAATGAAAGCTTTAAAACTAATCCATGGTCCTGGAGCTCAGACTCTTTGGACGTTGGCACGAAAGACTAAAAATCAATAGTTGTTTCCAGTTAAAACAAAACCGTAGACTGATTTTGATTTCCGGTATCGATATCAAATTTTTTGCACTATTGTAAGAACTTCAACCTTGAAACTTCTGAATATCGTTTTTTATGTCTTTGTCTATGAATGTATCAAATTTGATTAAAATTGGACCACTCCTTCTATAACCCGATTTTTTCGATTACCGATTTTCGATATTTATCGGGGATACCTCGACACAAAACCTAGATAAGAACATTCGCAGACGCTTATAGTACAACTGTAAATTTTCAAGAAAATCGGTTCAGCCGTTTCGGAGTCTGTAGGTAACGGGGACACACACACACACACACACACACACACACACACACGTACCGACAATGTTCCATTCATAAATAAGTTTAGATAACAATAATTCATTTAGTATGCGACATCGAAGTGCGTAATAGTTAATAGTTATCGGTGCAGAAAATCAGTAATCCTTTACATTCGCGCCAATGGTCTTGTGAAAGGCGTGAATTCATCTCTTTTCTCGTCAACTATGGGTTAAATAACATGTACACTGGGTTTCTCTCGCGGCCAGTCTAGGAGAAGTATAATTATGAATTTAGAACCGTGGAGAATTCAACGGAAAACAGTCCCGCTATATTTCTGAAGAATGCATATGCATAGCAATTCGCAGATGTATACAGAAAAACATATGGAGAATTATGATCACCTAGAATTATGATCGCCTACGTTCTGAAAGGATGTGCGTAGTGGTGCAGTGGATATCGGCTCGGAACGAGAAATCGGAGAGCCGAGTTCGAATTCCAGTTGAATTCATTTCATTCACTTACGCGCAAATACCCTTGGGAAAGGTATTAATCCGTCTCTTCCTTTCAGTTATGGGTTAAATAACAGGGCAGATTGGGTTCTATAGCCTTGGCTGGCAATCAGTCTACCGCAGAAAGCAATGGCAACCTACTGTGGGATAATCTTCTGCCCAATCAGCCATGTCTCTTTCGAGACATGATCGCCCAAGCGTGTTTCACGTATGGTACTTCACTGACTGACTGACGTTCTGAAAATAAAACATATAAGGTTTTTTTTTTAGTTTCGGTGAATGTGGGGGTGGCGTAATAGATAGCGGCTCAGAATCAGAAATCGGAGAGTTGAGTTCGAATTCCAGTTAGCTTCCTTTCATCACTTACGTGTAGTTACCCTTGTGGTGATTTGCTAAGCGTAGCTTAGATGTTTCCCTAGGCCGAAAGAATGGGGTACCTAGTATGAATAGAACTGCTTACTCAGTTGTAATTGTTCTAGAGAAACAAGCTTGTTAACCATTATACTTCGCCCGAGTAAAACAAATGATTTTCTAAACATAAATAAGATGTCGCACAAGGCCAAAAGTATGGGGTACCCAGTAATAATCGAAGTCACTAGTCAGTCTTAATTATACTAGTGACACAAACTTGAAAACCATTACACCACGTCGAGGTGCCCAAATATCCTTCGGGAAGGTATGTACCCCTATCCTCCCTGGATATCGGTTTAATAATAGGAGTTCTATCGGGAAAAGTCATTTGTAATATTAAATATTACAAATGACTTTACCAGGAAAAAAATAGCATTATTCTTAAGATTCAAGATATGTGTCGGTTTTTAATCATTCAGGAAAGGCTGATAAGGTGTAAAAATCAAATCGATCTTCTATTCTTTTCTCATTTTACGATCAGTTTCTGATTCGATCAACAATCTGCTTTTCGAAACATGTATGTTAATACAAAAATAAAACATTTATAAGTGTATCTGGTAATAAGAAAAATAAGAATCATACAGATTTTGTGAAATTTTTCGTATGATTGGAGACTTTCGCATCAACCTGTGTTTTGGATTCTTTGTAACATTTGTTTCGGCGTTCCATTTTTACGCTTGTTGCTGACTCTTCTCTAAAACTCGCATCTGCACTGTTTGTTTTTTTTTTACTAAACTAGATATAAAAAAAAATAAAACACAGAAAAAATGTTTTCAATTTCAGATCAACGAAAGGTTTTTCTTTCTTTTCTTTTATTAATCAACAAATCTCTTTCCTCATTATTTATTTTCCAGATTTTTTCTTCCCCCTCTCTATGCGTGCATAAATACACACGCACGAGCGTGTGTGTGTGTGTGTGTGTGTGTGTGTGTGTGTGTTGGGTGGTATTTGGTGACGGCTTCTTGGACATGTGCATGCGTGCATCTGTTGCATTTTTACATGTTCGTTTTAAGTAGTAGCAGTGAGGCCATTATCCCTTTCCACCGCACCCCACAACACACACACCCGCCCTACACACATAAAAACGGCCATCTTTTAATTCTCTTATTATCATTAGACAGAAAGAAAATAAAGGACGGACATGATTTTAATTTCTTCCTTCCAATAAATAAACCTGAACGTCAATCAGTTATTAGTTCTCCAACTTTCGATTTTCCTCTCTTTTTCCCTCTGTTTACATTTCTTAATCATCTCTTTTCTCCTCTCCTCCCCCTCCCTCTTCTCTCTCTTGCACTTTCTCTCTATTTTTCTGTTTCTTTTCTCTCTTTCTTTCTTTCTTTCTTTCTTTCTTTCTTTCTCTCTCTCTCTCTCTCTCTCTCTCTCTCTTAGTTTATCTTCTTTCGTTTTTCGTTTAAATGGCTATACACAATTCATTTCATTTCTTCTACTTTTTCGTTTTCCTATTTTTTTTCTGTTGGTCTACTTTAGCGATTCAAACACCTGCCAATCTCTCTCTCTCTCTCTCTCTCTCTCTCTCTCTCTCTCTCTCTCGCAGTGTGCCTCTTCTCGTTTCTCTTTCGTTTCAAAGATCATGCTAAATGCATTTCGCCGCTTCTATCACTCCTTTTCCTTTCTTTCTTTCTTTCTTCTCTTTCTCTTTTTCTCTGTCTCTCTCTGTCTCTGTCCGTCTCTCTCTCTCTGCTGGCCTATTATAGCGATTCATATAGATGATATACTTTTTCTTCCCTTCTTTCTTTTAAATTACCTCTCTCTTTCTCTTCCTTGCTTTCTTTCTTCTCTCTCTCTCTCTCTCTCTCTCTCTCTCTCTCTCTATTTGTCTCTCTCTGTCTCTCTCTGCTGGCCTATTATAACGATTTATATAGATGATATTCTTTTTTCTCTCTTACTTTTTAAATATTTCTCTCTATTTCTCTTCCTTGCTTTCTTTCTTCTCTTTCTCTTGTTCTCTGTCTGTCTCTCTCTGTCTCTGTCTGTCTCTCTCTGTCTCTGTCTGTCTCTCTCTGCTGGCCTATTATAGCGATTCGTATAGATGATTTTCTTTTTTTTTTCTTTCTTTCTTTTTAATTATTTCTCTCTTTTTCTTTCTTGCTTTCTTTCTTTCTTCTCTCTCTTTATCTCTGTCTTTTTTAGCTTGTCTCCTTTCTCTTTCATTTAAAAGGCCATGTTAAAAACAGTTCGTCGATTCTACTTCCCTATATTTGTCTTTCTTTCTTTCTTTCTTTCTTTTCGGCTACTCTACATTAGCGACTCAACATCTCACCTATCTAATATTCTCTCTTTCTTTCTTTTTCACTTTCTCTCTCACTTCGCCCCTCTTATAATTAACATCTTCCTTTTCATCATCTCTTCCTTAATCCCACTTCCGTCATATTTCTTTCCTTTTCTATTTTTTTTTTGTTTGTTTCTTGTTGTTTTTACTATCACTCGCCTGTCTTCTGAATTTTCCATCAAACAGACAAGTCTGTTTCGTCAGTTTTACTGCACTTAAAACAATCTTGTTAAAGATTTCAAAGTCCCAATGTCAATAGTTCTTGCGCTGTCGCTACGTTTCTATCTTTACTTCTGTATTCGCTTTTATTTTCGTTTTTACAAGACATTTTTCTCCCCTCTTTCAATTTCTTTACGGCTCTACCAAAGAAGATTATGTGCAATTCATTGCGTAGACCTGAATGTGTGTGTAACACAGATGTCGTATTGCGTGACCCTCCTTATACGCCTGTGTGGTTTGAAATATATTTGATGCATGTGCGGGCTTTTGAACATGAGTACCTGTGAAAATGTAGCAGTGTGTGAGTATACATTTGAATCAATCGTGTACGCAAAAATATCTAAGCATCTTTATGCGTGACAATGTTGTTATGAAGCCGGCAAGCTGAAATGTATGCGTGTGTCTTTAAAAGGAAGCGGCAAGATCAAATTTGAGTGCGTATTTAATAAGTCCCGTACTTGAATATCCCCACGGGTAATAGTTTCTTATAAAGACCATACGTGTATGCCATTTCAAATGAGTTTTGTATTCCGCATATTTACAGGATTGGAAGTTTTAAAAAAAGTTGTTTCTAGATTTTTTCCATTTTATCTGTTTTGCAAAGGTCTTTCTTTTTATTGGTTTGTTGTGATTGTTGTACTTTTTTATTTTTATTTTTTTTTTATTATGTACACCTTTATATAACAAATTTGTTCGGGAGTCGTAATAAAATTAATTCAAATCCGGTGCCTTGAGTTCCATCCCCATGTAGGCATTGTCTGAGATCCAAAAATTTTTTAATACCATATCTTCTCTTCAGGTCCTAGGAAATCATCACTCGTGATAGATTTCGCTTTATTATCCATGAAGTGTTATGAACTTCTTAGGAAGAATAGTGGAGTACTTTTCTATTAAATTTTTCCACTATTTGGAATTTAGTGTTTTCCTTCGTCTACAATGGTTTCCCACCCATGATTATAAAGCTTAGCCTACCCTGGAAAAGATAGATCCGCAACAGAATTTGTGTAAAAGTGAACGCAACGGACTAAACTGTAATTTGAACTCGGTTCGCAATTTCTAATATTTATGCTAATATCCGTTACACCCTATAACCCACGTTTAATCACGAAATACTCTTCAGGTTTTTAACTTCGATCTTAGATCTTATAATTATGCTCTAAGGTCAGGGTTTGGCTTAGTATACACGCTTAACTTTTTTCAAAAAGGGAGGAGGGATTAATCCGAACGAAATAATAATAATTAAATGTATATTAAACTGACATTTTTAGCTTATACTATTCAGCGCATCACATAACGATAGTTTAGGATTTATCCTAAAATAATTGTACGTGCTCCTACCTTCATTAGTTTACACAGCCCCTACGTTATGTCATTTCTTCGTAAATCATACGCTATTCCGTTCCCGTATCAGAGGCGATACCTGGTTTCACAGATAGATCTATCCAAACTTATTTATAAATGAAACTTTGTCTGTGTGTGTGTCTGTGTGTGTCTGTGTGTCCGTTACCTATAGACTCCGAAACGGCTGAACCTATTTTCTTGAAAATTTACACAATTGTACTATAAGCGTCTGCGTGTGTTCTTAGCTAGGTTTTGTGTCGAGCTATCCCTCCCCCATATAAATATGAAAAATCGATAATCGAAAAAATCGGGTTATAGAAGGAGTGGTCCGATTTTAATCAAATTTGATACACTCATAGACAAAAACATAAGAAACGATATTCAGAAGTTTCATGGTTGCAGTTTTTACAATAGGGCAGAAAATCGATAATATATATATAAAGGCAAGATGTTTGTGTGCGTGTCTGTTTATTTGCCTGTATGTCTGTATTTTTTCAGCCCTTTTATTTTAGTTTTTGCTTCGGGTTTGGCTCTAAGTAGCTATAATTGTAGTTCTTAGTCTCAGCCATGCTAAAATTTTCTCAGAGGAATTATTTAGCCTTCAAAATTCAGTTTACGACGAAAAAACTTATTTTATATCGATATCAGGAAATCAAATTTTGACTTACATCCATTCATTTTTCTTTCAGTCTACGGTTTCGCTTTAACTGGAAAAGACTATTGCATTTTAATCTTTCGTGCCAACGTCCAAAGAGTCTGAGCTCCAGGACCATAGATTAGTTTTAAAGCTTTCATTATACCCAAGCAACGCCGGCCTATGCTGCTAGTAGATAGATAGATAGATAGATAGATAGATAGATAGATAGATAGATAGATAGATAGATAGATAATTGCTTTTCATAGATAGATAGTGTTATGGTGTCCTATCTATAGGAATGGACTCTTCTTCCGTCAAGGTTATTATTATAACCTGCGTGACTTCCGAGGACGCAGCTGTGAAGCAGTCTAGAGAGAGTCGAGACGAAGCATAACTATACACTTCTGACGTACACTTCTATTTTGCTGATTACTAACACTTATTATTGTAAATATAATTTTTATTCTCATATACTTTTTGAACTTACCTTCTTGTTTCCGGACCCTAACAGGTCACAACAACTTAACGACGAAGATTCACCACAACAGATAGATAGATAGATAGATAGATAGATAGATAGATAGATAGATAGATATCTTTAACGTCTACTGCTAATACTTCATAAATGATGGACTTTTCTGTTTTGAGCGCATGAGCAGACAGAAGTCATATCAAACGTCTATTGAACAGGTGAGGAGGCTCATCTCTTGTTCCCTGTTTAGGATGTCGTTTCCGGCTTTCTCTTTTCCAATCTTTTTACTTTTTTTTTCATCAATTGGAGTAGATAGACTAAACTATAGCCCGGTTCACACTCCACCCACGTCTATTGTACAGGTAAAGAGGCTCATCTCTTGTTCCCTGTTTAGGATGTCGTTTCCGGCTTTCTCTCTTCCAATCTTTTTACTTTTTTTTCATCAATTGGAGTAGATAGACTAAACTATCGCCCGGTTCACACTCCGCCCACGTCTATTGTACAGGTGAAGAGGCTCATCTCTTCTTCCCTGTTTATGATGTGGTTTTCGGCTTTTATCTTTTCCAATCTTTTCACTCTTACCTAGCCCCTTGCACATCAGTGGCGTTAGCGCCTTGCTTGGGGTGATATGATTAAAAAAATACGCTACTTCCTTTCGATCAGAAAAATGAAAGAAAGAATGCGGAACTTCTGTTTCAGAAAAATGAGGAAAATGTCAATTTCAAATATTTTCATTTGTACTCCTGAATTTTTAAATAACGACAGTATTCATATTTATGATATTTATGTCAATATTTTATTAAAGTTGTTAGGCTCAAATATTTAAATATACTATAGGAGTATTTCGGCAGATATTTTATTAGGATAGAACTCGCCATGAGATTATTCCTTGATTAACTGAAGAATTAAGATTCAAGAGGGATTTTCATGGGTTAAAACTAGTTTATATTATTTACATCATTGTCTCACCTTTTGCTATGAAAACGTTTTGGCTGTTGTACTCTCCAACATTCATCAGTTGCTTGCAGATCCGTATTATTTTTAAGGATATTTTGAAGAAAACCGTTTATTAAATTTCTACTGACAACGTGATATCTAGTCGAGTTCTTGTCTAATATTTTAAGTTATTTCTTACCCTATTTCTACGAAATCAAAGTCTGCAATACTTGGGCAGAGATTGAGCTTACAATTAGATTAGAGTGAAACTCACGAAACAACGATTTAATCCGCTAAGCTATTTGTTCTGTGCTCATAATCTCTTCAAATGAGGCTCATTGTTATAAACCAGTTCTCTATAGAACTATAAATAAAGATGATTTTGATTGATTGATTCGCTTGCAACAGCTTGCAGGTTATTTAAAGCCAGAAAATGTTTTTAGATTAATCTTACTAATTAACTCATAGCTGGGGAGAGATGAGGTATGCACATGTGATTGAATATAACGAACCCAACTAGAACTAGAACTCGGCTCTCCGATTAAAAATTCTGAGCTATTGTCCACTACACCAACCGCACAACCAAGCATACAGCACCTGATTTTCTCAAAATAGTCACCCATCTACGTACTAACCAGGCTGAAAGTTGCTTAACTCTGTGATTGTACGGAAATTGGTGTTTTAACGTGATGTCACCATAAGCCCTAAAGACAATAAAATTGGCAAAAGAGTCAATACATATGTGTAATATTTTAGTGGTTTCGATCCTCACTGGGTGCTCCATACTTTCGACGCTGTGCCACATATAAACTAAGTATAGCAAATTTCTATACTAATAAAATATTGTGTCATATATTGGCATATTTAGATAGAATTATTTTTAAGACGATAAATACTGCATTTAGTCGTTACACGTGTTTGAGTAGACGTCTTGTTTTAAAATATTGAGATTAATGCTTATTAATCGCATCCTGCTAAAAAAAAGTGCCTGCTAAAGGAATAGGTATCCGCTGAAGCACCTTTGCCCACTAAATACAACGTTTATAGCAAGAAATCTTCCTCCTCTTTATATGCCGTGTCCACTCAGGACATAGTTTCTCCACCACTTAGCCTTCTTTGTAGCTCTTAATAAATTTGGTCTTTCTGTATTTCTCCTAAACTCTCTTCCGCCATCGATTTTTTTAATCTCACTATTTTAAGTGTTGATTCCCTCTGTCTCTTTTGTCCTCTATCTGTGTCATGAGTATCAAATTTTCCAAGCCTTCCTTCCTTATTATGCGTACCAGAAACTGCCTCTTCTTGGTGTCAAGTATAAGTTTAGTATTAGTATAAGAACCTTTTATAAGAATGCGGGCGTCCCTCCAAGGCTCTATCCTAAGTCTTACGCGTTGTCTAATCTTTATTACTTATCTCCCTGAGGTAACCAGTTCACAAGTAGGCTTCTATGCAATACGAAATCTGCCGAGGCTGACAAAGTAAACCTGACTACCGTCTTAAAAAACACTTAAAATCTGTGATTGAATGCGGGAGAAAATACTTCCATAACGAAACTGCACACCTTTAATAACCAGAGAGAAACTTTATTGCTTACCATAAGAATAGATGACGCTAATCTTCTAGAAAGCAAAATACATGAACTATTTGGCCTTACTCTCTCCCATGGAATGACTACATCAAATCCATAGCTGCATCTACTGCTAGGAAGGCAAGTTTTACTCCTTTAATCCAATTTGTACATTTATCCGTCCATTGAATACAATAGCCATATCGGGTCGGGTTTTTCTGCTATTCGTCACTAGGTTGTCCACAAAATTCAAACAAGGATCTGCAATATAATTTATCTGGACGATTGGCAGCCCGCATTCGGTCTCTTTTTCACAGATGTGATGTTGCTTCCCTCTGTCTTTTCTACAAATATTTTCATGGCAACTGTTTTGACGAGCCTTTTTTTTTCCTTGTCTGCCGACCACCTGCATTTACACGTGCCATCAAGGTCCTACCCTTTTACCGTCGAAATAGTTAAATGTAACCGGCTCTTCTAGTCTAATAGTTTCTTTTCTCGCACTTGCCGTTTGTGAAACTCACTTCCATTAGTTTGCTTCCCTGATAGCTACAATCTCCAAAAGTTCAAATGCAACGTCAATTGGCATTTTCTATCTGCTTAATTCCCGTCCATCCCTTGCCGTTTCTTTGACATCCCCTGTACCTATTTTTCACTGTAACTCCTTGTGCACCAGTGGCATACCTGCCTTGCCTGGGGTGAAATGATTATAAAAACAAATGTACGTTATTGAAAAAAAAGTATTTTTCTTTGTTTCCTTTTGTCTTGTTTTTTTCTCAATTTTGAGCTCATCCATTTCTCTCCAACACACACACACACACACACAAACACGCACACAAACAAACAAACTTTATTCTTTTTCTTTTCTATCTTCGATTTGTCCTGCCATCAAATCCCTTGCTTCGCTATCTGATTATGTTTTACGATTAAATTAATTTTTCTACCGAGCCACTAGTCGACAGCTATCGCAGTGCCAATGCGCCGAGGTAGCCGTATAACACAAGTAATCAATGACGATGCTTCGTTCAAATATTATGATATCTTAATTGGCTCGGACCGACCTCAGTTTAGCACGCACAAATACACATAGTGACGGACTCGTATTTTATATCTATACACGCATATGCAGGCACACTCGTAAGCATGCCTAAACATCGACATGGATATACATATCTACATGTATATTTGTTTACATAAAACCTGTATTTGTGTGATATATATATTTATACATTTAACCTGATGATTAAAATGCAGAAATAAGTGCATTGACAAGAGAGGAGTTGCTGAAAGATAAGTTGTAAAATAAACAAATTTTGTCAATATTAGGGCCCAAACTTATTGATGTAGTTGCTTGCATGTTTATTGACATTTCTTGGTTTTCATTCGGCGGCTGTTAGAATATATACATATATCCCAATATAAGAAGTACCCAGACAAAATAAATAAGGAACCTGTCTTAAACTAAGCTACCTCTCCTAACCCAAGGCCACATTCACTTAAACATCATATCATCGTAAATAAAGCGTTTTCCCCATTTAATTTTCATTTCAACATATCACACGATGAGAAGCACGTAGAAGCTTGGAAACGCGAAAATTTTTGTGTAGTGATACTATGAATTTATAAACCATTGTGACAACTATTACAATATAACGCTCTACATATGTATCGAGAACTCTTTATAAATGTAAATGCATGAACAGTAGATAAAAAAAAACTACGTGTTCTACAACTTTGTTACAATATATATATATATATATATATATATATATATATATATATATATATATAGTACTGAGCAAAAGTATTAGGACAAGACAAGAATTATATTATCTTTTATGAGGTATATTGACAGAAAATAAACAATTTAATTAAAGTAATTTTATTTGATTTACTCAACAAATGCTTTAACAAAAAAAAATACTTGTTACAAAATAAATTTAATATTTAGTATAATAGCCTTTTTTTTTTATCACAGTCTTCGTTCTGTCAGGCATTGACATCACAAGCTTATTCAATGTATCTTATGGTATCTCCTACCAAGCATCTTGTATTTGTTCCCCAACTGTGTCTTGCAAATTAACATTAGATTTATCAATTCTTTTATCCTAAATATTCCATAGATGTTCATTAAACTAGTTTCAAAATAACTTGCTTAATAGAAAAAAGGAAATATTAAATATAACTTCTTTTTAATACATTTCTTTTAGTTTTAAATAATCAATATCTATAAGCAATTTACTTGGCGTTTCACCCTGTATTTGAATTTCTGTGAGGTTTTTTAGGAAAATAACCCCTGTCCTAATATTTTGCACCTTACCGGTCGTGCGCAAAAGTGTTAGGACAGGGGTGATTTTCAACTTTATTTTGATGCCTCATAAAAGATAAAATAGATCTTTTCCTAATACTTTTGCACAGCAATATATATATATATATATATATATATATATATATAATACTTTTGCACAGTAATATATATATATATATATATTACTGTGCAAAAGTATTAAGAAAAGAGCTATTTTATCTTTTATATATATATATATATATATATATATATATATATATATATATATATTGTGTGTGTGTGTGTGTGTGTGTGTGTGTGTGTGTGTGAACACAGTGTTCAACCCTATGTGTCGATAGTCTGCTTCATGCTTGAACACTATTTTGAGGGCATGTGGAGTATTTATGTATGTTAGCGATTGAGTATTATGTGTAGCTAGGTCAGTTATTTACGGTTTATCGTGCTATTCTAACACGTCTATTGAATAGACGAGAAATATGTTGCTATTTTATTTTATATATATTTTACCGTTTACCTTTTTATTCTTTTTTTTAAGAACGCTCACGTAACGGTGTCTTTTTTCAAACGTTTACGTGGCAGGGAATATTTGAACGTGCAATTAAAAAAAAACCGGATATGATAAAATCAGTTATTGAAAATCGCCTGAAGACACCACTCATGGTAGAAACCATGGTCGCGTAATAATTCGTTTACAAATGGAAAATATTCAAAATTTCTACATTATAATTGTATTGAACACTTTTAAATACTAATGTGCACTGGTCTAATTTTATTATGACTCAAAACTAATTAAACAATATATATATATATATATATATATATATATATATACAACCTCCAGAAATTTAAATGCAAAGTTAATACTCATATACTAACCACTGGCCTCTAGCTCTCTCCCCTCCCCTGTATAACCTTCCCTTTCTCTCCACCTATGTATCTGTCATCGCACCTTCTTTCTCAGCTTTCTATTGTTCCTTTCTAACTAGCTTGTACTCCTCACTCTTTTCTAATTAATCTTTTTACATTTATGTAACCCCCTGCACATCAGTGGCGTTTCCGCCTTGCTCGGGGTGAAATGATTAAAATATATATATATATATATATATATATATATATATATATATATATATACTCATTTTCTTTCTACTCCAGTAGCACCTTGCATTTTAGTGGCATTATCACCTTGTTTAGGGGGAATCGTTAAAAAATACTATTATAATAACGGTGTGATATAAATTTGAGTGACACATTATTCCGTTGATTTTAGCTATATCGGGCTAGGATTTTTCAAAGATTAAGTTGAGAACATTTATAATGTCACTTACAGATAGCACTCTAAAATTTCTTTCGCCATATAAGAATTGTCAGAATTGTTTATTCTTCTATTTTGTAATTCGTTATTAAGAAAAAATTAGAGATTATTTCTGAGATTTAACACCAATAAGAGAAATCGAGTAAGACAAAACCGTGATTTGATTGGTTGATTTTGTTTAGCTGTACATTAACCTCTACGAGTTATTTAATGTCGAAACCTAAATAGTATGATTGTATGATTTCAACCACAGATGAAAGATATTGCTAGTCATTTTGCTAATGTTAATAAATTTTACGATAAAAACGTAGTTTTATAGTCATAGATTTTTTGTTGGTGGGGAGGGTATTCATTATTTGTCCATAGCTGGGACCCTAACAGATGCTACCACCCCAGGTCAGAGAAATAATAATATTTAAAATATGGTTTCACACTCCTATAAACCTCCAATCTCCAGATAAGAAGCCTTGCTGCTGAAGGTTGTTTATCTTCATACCCAGGTTAAGGTAAAACCGTATGCAGGGTTTTATCATTACGCATCCGCACATGCATACGACGTCAAGTTACATCCATGTGCATATATGTATATATAGTCACCCGCAGACAGATCTCTTTTGCAGTATCATCAGTACGGTGAGACATCTGATTGCTTCTAGCCATATATCAAGACGGAACTGATAAGACATCCGACTCCAATGAGAAAATCGTTAATCGTAAGACAATACACACTACACGTTCCGACATAGCAAAAAAAAAGTGGCTATACACTGGAGTATGCCAAAGTAAGTATACAATAAAGAAAAACAATACGTGTACACAAAACGCATTGTGTCAATCACCCACATTTACGTATTGTATTGATTTACTTACTGTATTCCTATTTTTGCAAACCCTTGTATATATGTGGAAGTAAGATATTTTTACAGTAAGTATTTGTCTAGACATGTTTTATTAAATTCAACCGACTAAATCTGTCTGTTTAATTTTTATTGTATCCAGTTATCGAATAAAAAAATTGTATATTATAGCAACATTGAAGATAAACTGCCAGACGTTCGTGTCGTTTGTGTTATTTTTGTTCAAGTGCTTTCAATTGTCTCAATCATTACCAAGAACTATGTACCGCCGAAATAGAAGCAAAGATTCATGTTATATTGAACAACAGAACAAACAGTTTATCCATAATTTCGATCTTGAACTTAAAATAACTCGCTGTATGAATAATTTCTTGATGGTAAAAAAATCAAATAACAGCATATTTGATGTACCACATATAACGGAGCCGAAATTTCAGAATTGATGGAAATACACATCATAAATAAAATCAACGAAATAATCCATATATACAACCACAGATTATACAGGAGATGACGGATTAATGATAACACCGGACAACAAAAGAGAGAATGAAAGAATAAGAAAAATACTTTACAAACTCTTCAAAGATCTAGATTTTTAAATAGTCAGTCAGTTAAGTGCCATACGTAATACACGCTTTGGGCGATCATGTTTCGAAAGAGTCATGACTGACTGGGCAGAAGATTATCCCGCAGTAGGTTGCCATTGCTTTCTGCGGTAGACTGGTTGCCGACCAAGGCTATAGAACCCAATCTGTCCTGTTATTTAACCCAGAACTGGAAGGAATAGACTGATTAATACCTTTCCCAAGGGTGTTTGCGCGTAAGTGAATGCAATGAATTCAACTGGAATTCGAACTCGGCTCTCCGATTTCTCGTTCTGAGTCGATATCCAATGCGCCACAACGCACATAGTAGTTGAAACAAATAGGAAAGTAGTTCAATATTTAGGTGTTGAATTAAATTTACAAGCTAGCAATGGCTCTCCCTATATGAAATCAAACGCAACTTTAAAGCACGTAAAGACAAGATCTAACCATCCCACAAGCAAAATCAATCACATTCATAAAGGAACAGAGCACACGCTATTACAAAATTCATCCAAAAAAAGTAATATTTGATGAAAAGAAGATTATGAGAATGCCCTAAAAAATCTAGCCATAAAAACAATTTAGAATACAAACTTCAGCCAAACAAGCAAACAAAAAATAATTATAGAAATCGAAACATTATTTCGTTCAACCCACCGTTTATCTTAGAAGTAAAAACATTAATAGGACAAATATTTTTTAAACTGATCGATAAAAACGTTCTAAAATGCTCTGAACTAAACAAAATTTTCAATAGGAATACAATCAGACTGAGTTATAGCTGTACTAATAATTTAGAAAATTACATAAAGAAACAAAACAACAGAATCCTAAATAGCAACTTACAAACACCATTAATAAGGAATGCAACTGAAGGGACAAAAATAAATGCCCACTTCAAGAACTTTACAAAGCAAAAGCACATGACTTAAATGGTCAAAACAAAACATATTTGGGCTCTACCAAAGACACTTTTAAGACTAGATAGAACAACGATAAGTTTACATTTAAACTAAAAAACTTAAAAATTGTACAAAATTAGCTAGCCATGTGTAGAAATTAAAATTAAAATATGGAAAAACTCCGACATGGAGTAGAATAAAAACAGCCAAGTCTTACAACGGTGATAAAATATGTAAACTGTGCCAGGAAGAAAAGTTGGCTATTATGTTATTCTCAAACAAAAATGAATTACTAAATGAAAGAACAGAAATTATGACTAAGTGAAACCATACCAACAAATACCTATTATGATCATACAGTCATGGATGAAAGTGTTCTAAGACCTTTAAGTAAATTGCGCGTACATAAAAGATCCATGTTACGTGAGCGTTTCTAAAAAAAACGGTAAAATCAGTTACTGTAAATAGCCTAAAGACACCGAAAGGTAGAAAACTAGGTCGCAAAGTAACTCGTTTATAAATGAAAAATATTCAAAAGTTCTGCAATATAATTGTATTGAACATTTTTTAATACTAGTCTAATTTAATTATGAGCAAAAACAAAATAATTAATATATATGTACGCACACTATATATATATATATAAGTCATCCACATACAAGCCCCTTTCGCTGTATCACAGCTCATCAGTGTGGGTAGACATATCCACTTGCTTCTGGCCGGGATCGAAACTCGACCGATTTGGTGTTAGTCGGAGTCTCTACTCCCTAAGCCATCGGCGCATGGAGGTCAGAGAAGATAAATTTTAACGTCTTGTATGGAAGCAGTGTATACAGACGCCAGTCACCGAGAGAACTATATATATATATATTTGGGCAGTAATCTTTCTTTCGAATATCTTCCCTTAAATACGACCGACAAGGAAGATTCAATTATTTTTTATTAATTTTTTTCCAAAATCTTTACGTTATATATGTTATGGTGCCCTATTTACAGTGAATGAACTCTTCCTCCTTTCATAAATACTTACCTGAGTGACTTCCAAGAACGCAGCTGTGACGCAGTCTAGAGACAGTAGTAAGACAGTCGAGATGCAGCGTATCTTTGCCGTTCGGACTTAAATTTCTATTTGCTGATTACTAACACTCTTTCTTGTATATATGCTCGGTTATTCTAATACACTTTTTGAACCTACCTTCTTGTTTCTGTGTCTTTCTTCCTGGCCCAAACAGGCCACTACTACTTGGCGAGGAAAATTCGCCACATGAAATTGGCGAGAAAGATTCATCAGAAGAAATTGGCGACGAAGATTCGTCACAACAATATATATGCTGTATTTATAGGGAAAGATGGCTAAATTAGAGATAAGAATAGACATGAATAGTGTGGATATTGGAATCTTTACTGCATGATTCTCACACTCCAGCGATTTTTAAAAACACAAGATAGATTGCGGTGTGAAACTGAGCCACTATGTCGTGTTTGTTTCGACGTATGCCCTAGACAGAGAGACAGACAGAAGTCAATGAAACTCGCTAACTACTAACTGACGCCGAAGTACCCTATTTACTAAGTATACATTTATTAGTCTCATGTTTGAAGCACCCATTGAGAATCGAATTCACAGCTCAGCGGTAATGGTGAAGCGCACTCGTTTGCTAAACATTACCCCACGCCAAGACACCTTTATTTTTACGAGTTTGTCACAAGGACACGATTATGGGGCATCGAACTCACAATTCAAGGTCGAACTCAGCAACAATGTTTCCCCAGACTAGCAAGCTAACCATTACTTCATACTGAGGCGCCATAATCTCTTTATATGTTGCATATAATTTGCTTTTGGGGAAAATTTGATTAATTTCAGTGCTTTTAACAGAATATTTTTTTAATTTTATTTCTGAGACTATAAAACCTGCAAAAGTGCAATACAGCCATGGTCGTAGAAATGAGGAGAGTTTCCGCTTTTCCCTGGGGGGTGACATCTTTAGTGTCGGGTCAGAAATTTGATCACCATTAATCATTTTGCCATTGACGACCAATAAATTGCAAGGCGAATTCGTGTAGAATTATGTCCTGCGTGATGGCTTTATACTTCTAAAGGAGATGAGCGTTCGATTTCAAGAGTAAGCAGTGTGCTGCAATTTAAAACATGTGAAAGACATTTAAAGATTATTTATTCCTTAAATATTATTTTAAATAATCATATATATATATACTTTTAACATATACTGTAAACGGTTTGCTTCGATTTTAAATACATATTTTGAAGTTTTTCACTTACTTTCTGATGTAAAACCTATAGAATCTTTTCGCATATAAAACGGAAAAGAACTTTTTACAATTTCTTTTCTTTTTTTACAATAATGTGCACATGTAAAAGGCTTAAGAGCCACTCGAAGTAGAGGATAACAGAGTCAGTGGTAAGATGGCAGTTTAGGAGAATTTTAGGGAAAGATAGCGGTTAATCATAGATTTGATAAGGTTAAGAGTTTACTGATCGGAAGAGCATCGTCTTGAGAGCCGGTTCCACAAAATAGCGATTAGTTGGAAGGATATATTTAACTGGGACTTATATCTCATTAATAGAATACGCAGGGAATAAAGGTGGTTCTCTACAATGCACATAGCATTAGGGGGTAGTTCTTAACCTTGAATGTTGGAACTGGTTGAACAAAGAAATTTAGTCGTCTGAAAACTTTTAATAGAAAAAGTGGTAGAGTGGCGAGTGGCTACCAAAGTTTCGGGTGTAGGGTGTTTGTTTGTTTTTTTTTTTTTGTTTTTTTTTTGTTTTTTGTTTTTTAATCATTTCACCCCAAGCAAGGCATTTCACTGCCACTGTTGCGCAGGGGGTTACAGAGGGGAAAATGATGAGAAAGAGTGGTTAGGTTGCTACATGGGAGAAAGTGATGAGAAAGAGTGGTTAGGGGGTTACATAGGGGAAAGTGATGAGAGATTGTTTAGGGGGTTACATAGGGGAAAGTGATGAGAAAGATTGGTTAGGGGGTTACATGGGGGGAAGTGATGAGAGTGGTTAGGGGTTTACATAGGGGAATGTGATAGGAGATGTCAGAAGGAGTGTGATAGAAGGGTAAGAATACCGCAGATGAGGGTTGCGTGGATGGAAAAAGTGTTTGAGAGAATGGGTAATAGCAGTAACTGAGAAATAGGGCGCGCAGATAAATCAGACTGTAAATAAGACAAAACAGTGCTACTTCATCAAGAACTCTGGAACAAGCAACGCCATATTTATACTTAGAATGCTATCAGGAAGGGCAACAGAAATGCAGAATGACATGTACCCGTCTTTCATCGACTACGCAAAAGCATTCGACAAAGTACGGCACAAATACCTGATAGAGACACTCGGCAAACTCGATATTTTCTCTGCGGTGCGATTATTTTGTTTAATAATTTTATTAAAACAATTCTCGACGGTACGTTTATTTGAACCGCTACACATAGTTTATTAAAAACGCCAACATGATTATTCAAGACTGCACTTATATTTTATACAAAATCTCATAGTCTCAGGCAAAAAGTTCTTAGTTTTGTAGACTGAACAGGTAGTGTCATGAATGTCAGTGCAGATTTGACATTGTCAAGATCTTTTTGCGCCCATTTCGGGGAAGTGCGTTGTGTTGCAGTGGATATCGGCTCGGAACGTGAAATCGGGGAGCCGAGTTCAAATTCCAGTTGAATTCATTGCATTCACTTAGAGCAAATACCCTTGGGAAAGGTATTAATCCGTCTCTTCCTTCCAGTTATAGGTTAAATAACAAGACAGACTGCGTTCTATAGCCTTGGCTGGCAACCTGTCTACCGCAGAAAGCAATGGCAATCTACTGCGGGATAACCTTCTGTCCAGTCAGTCATGTCTCTTTCGAGACATGATTGCCCAAGCGTGTTTCACGTATGGCACTTAACTGAATATTTTCGGTAAAGACTTGAATTCATCATTTATACCTCACCCTGTCAGTAAACATAGAAACACAGATTAGGCCCTCCAATCTTAAGTGGCATCTAGTATAGAAAGTGTGCACTCTGAATTGCAAGCCCTAGAGAAAAAGTAACGTGAAAAATCTCCACTATCTTGCTCAATATGTCTTGGCAAATTTTCAAACAAACGAGACATGATCGACTACGTTCAAAAAGATCATAGCATTTTTAATTGTATTTATTAATTCCTTAATTATTATTATCAAATGTCTAATATTTTAGTGCTTTCAGGTTGATTTTACACTATACGACCGTATTTTCTAATCTATGTTGAATCGTCTCGGCGTCCATTCATAGTAAGCAAAGGTTGTCTAGTTGGTCATTATTTCTAGGGTAGCCATAGAAAATTCAACATTAAATAACCCAAGGGCTAACATATTGTAAACATTCAAACAGCCTATCGTACCAATATATGATATTTATGTAACAGTTGTAGAATATAAATCGAAATATAAAATGAATAACGAAAATAGGTCAACTAAAAAAATTCGGATAAATTAGAATTTATTGAATCAAAATCTACTGAATGGATATTAACGTCTCGTATTGATAATAAGAACTTGGGCCGATTCCGATCTTTCCTGTTCGTCTCTTCTCTCTGCTAATACGAGAACTTAATGAATTCAAGCAAAATAAAGATGAGTCATAGATATCACTTTTAGGCTTACAAATGATCATTTCTTCGTCTTGACTATCTATTGCCATAGAAATATCACATAGAATTGAATTTCTTTGGTATGTAAAATAAAAAGAAAACGGTTATGGTAATGATTGAATAAGTTGGCCCTAGGTTTGAAATTAATCCACGATGCAGACATTATCTTTTGTAGACAATTCGTACCATAGCCAAAATGAAACAAGAAACAAATAATGATATTGATAGTCAAATAAATGGGACTATCGTCTTCTAACTTCCGAGTCTTATTCAAAGAAAAAAGCCAAATTTCTAGAACAATCCTCCTTTTTCTAATCACTTAAACAATTCCTCAAGTATTTAAACATTCATATATATGTGTGTGTGTGTGTGTGTGTGTGTGTGTGTGTGTGTGTGTGTGTGTGTGTGTGTGTGTGCGTGTGTGTGTGTGTGTGTGTGTCTGTGTGAACAAATGTATATAGCTTACGATAAAAATAATATAATATATTTCGGTTCCGATATCTTTTAATAGATGACTGTAAATATAAATAACTAGGTATTGATTTTTTTCGACTATCATTGATTCAAGAGGTCAATCTATCACTCTTTCTTTCCTTTTATTATGTATCAATTTTCAAAATTCTTTATATTCCACGTTCTTACCAATAGATGTTCTTTTCTTTACTGCTTTTCATTGTCTTACTTCAATTTAGCAGCGTCGTCGTCTCTTTCAACATCACTTGGGTCATCATTCAATTGAATTGTTTACTTCCTTTTCAACGGCTGATTTTTCTTCTTTCTTGACGTGCGTTTCTGGAAATTTCCATTGAATGCAATCCGATCCACGCTAGGGAAATATTGCATAACTATTTTGACGTATATGTAATGGAGCATCAGTGAAGTGTAAAAAGCAATTCTTCACTGGCCCAAATAGCGCATTACCAGAAAACGTAGAAGGGCGAGGAAGAGTGGAATAGAAAATGGTAAAAAAAAAAAGAGAAAGACAGGCTGAAAATAGTAATTGGAAATGTTTAAAGCGTGATTTTTAGAAAGGTAGAAAGTGAGGAGTAAGGCTTAGTAAAGAAAGGGAAGAGATGACGGCGTGAGAGATAAGAAGAATCATGTGGAGTAGTCGAAGAATGTATTTAAAAATACAAAGGGGCAAGATGATTTAGTAGGTGTAGGAGACGGGAGAAATGATGGAATTAGAGAGAACTAAACGTAGTAGAAAAGAGAGAGTAAAGGTGGAAGGTGTGGACATCAAAAAGCAAATGAACAGTAAGGCTTGTTCGAGAAGGGGAGCAAAACTAGGCAAGCATGTTAGATTGAGATATATCAAAAAGAAAAACAAAAATACGATGAAGAAAAATTAAAAAACGATTTAGTGGGTAAAAAAGAGAGATGATGATGACAGAAAAGAGGTGAACTAGATTTGTTTAAAAGCGAAGGATAGCGGGGGGAAATATAGAAAGAATGATTTTAGAAAAAGTAAAATGAAGAGTAAGGCCTTGTGCGAAGAGGAGAGTAAATTTAGATGTAATATAAAAATACATATAGATGAGGAGATCAGTCAAAAAGAAGAGCGAACATACGAAGTACTTGGTGAATATCATAAAAGAAATGACAAGAAAGATTTAGTAATGATAAGCAAGAAAATAAGTGAAAAATTCGAGTTGGTGAAAAATTAGTAAGTGTAGGAATGTGATTTGAGGAAAAATAAAATAAAGGTCAAAGCATTTTGCGAGGAGAAGGATAAAGGTGAAAGAAAGACTAAGTGAGATAAAAAAAACTGAATTAAGAAATAACATAAAAAAAAACGAATAATCACTAAACCACTAAAACAATAGATATGAAAATACAATGAAAAAGTCAGTTAGATAAGTGCCATACGTGATACACGCTTAGGCAGAATATTTTCCAGCAGTAGGTTGCTATTACTTTCTGCGATAGACTGTTTGCCGGCCAAGATTATAGAACCCAATCTGTCCTGCTATTTAACCCATCGCTGGAGGGACAAACAACGGATTAAAACCTTTCCCAAGTGTATTTGAACGTAAGTGAATGCAACGAATTCAACAAGAATTCGACCTCGGCTCTCCCGCTCTGAGCCGATATCCATTGGACCACAACGCACATACAATATCTCCATGAAAAAAGACAAAGATTTAATAGATGATAGCTGAGTAAAAAAGAACATGAAGCGTCGAAGATGAGTCTTGGTAAGCGCGGATATATAGAAAACGTTTGCGTTGTTTTAATTGATTCATACGTTTTATCTGCACTATTTTAGGTTATTTAAAGCCAGAAATTATTTTTAGATTGCAAGAGATTTTTTTAAGATAATAACTTAGTATTACTAATTAACCAATATATGAGGCTGAAAAAGATGGATTTATATCTTCTCAAAGTTATTTGCGCGTAAGTGACTATAACGAACCCAACTGAAATTGGAACTCGGCTCAACGATTAACAATACTGAGCCATTATCCATTACACCACCCACACAACCAAGCTTACAGCATCTGGTATCCCTAAACAGTCATCCAGCTAGATATCGACCAGCTGATATTTACTCTTCTCCCCCACTTGAGAGAGATGTGACACAACGTCTTTTTTAATGTGAGAAACATTATGGTCATGGTCAAGACATTAATTATCCGCCGCAGTGGATAGGTTCAAAACCGGTCTAAACTGGTTTTATTTTGTCTTAATTGGTCAGTTGGCCTCCTGCCGCAGGCCGGCGGCCAGCGATATTTACTATTCTCCCCCACTTGAGATAGATGTGACACAAGGTCTTTTTTAATGTGGGGAACATGTGCACGTACGCTCAGGTCATGGTTAAACTGGTCTTATGCTGTCTTAATTGGTCATTTGGCTTCCCCAGCCTTCGGGCGTGGATATTTACAGTTCTCCCCCACTTAAGAGAGATGTGACACAAGGTCTTTTTTAACGTGGGGAACCTGAGCGCGTACGCCCAGGTCATGATCAAAACATTACCTATCCACCGCGGTGGATAGGTTCAAAACTGGTCTTAAACTGGTCTTATTCTGTCTTAATTGGTCATTTGGCTTCCCAGCCCGAAGACCGAGGGCCAGCTTTGATATGTTGCTTAACTTTGGTGTTCTTATGGAAACCAGTGTTTCAACGTAATGTGGTTATAAACCGTGTTGTTTGGGGGAAAAGAAGATGAAGAGTAAGGAGAGTAAAGTTTAAAGGGGAGTGAAAACACGGTGGATTGAGAAATAGCGACACGAACGAACGTACAGAACGTTAGATTCGTATCTTAAGAATACCAAAAATGTAATAGAGTTTGGAGAACAAGAGAGGAGGAACTGATAAGAAATGATGTAAATGAAAGTGATAGAGTTGCTGGGTTTTAAAGATAAGGTGAATGTGGAAATAATAATAGGCCTGGGGGGAAATAGCACAAAGAAAAACGAACATATTGTACATTAGGAGAAGGTTATCTCATGCCAAATTGCTGCGGCTACAGCAGTATAATGATTTCAAAATTACTTAAAAATGAATGAGTCCATGAGTTAAAAATCGAATATTTTAACTCATCTAAAGAATTTGAAAAAAAAAATGATTTTCTTCATTAAATGTTTTTGTACTTTTACATTGTTTTTCTTTTACATTTTTCTAAATCCCCCGCCCCATATTAGAAACTAAAGCAACAGAGCATTGTTATATTGGGAAAGAGCCAACAAAAAAAAAAAATCCAAAACATGGGATCACTTAAGAATCATTTCCTGTTTTTAATGATGGGTCTTCAAATTTTATGAGATACTTCCCAATCGCTACGGCGATTTAAATTGCCTTTTTGTAAATTCAGATTATGCGTTTCAGATTAGCGAAAAAAAATTGTAAACTGAAATTATGCTTTCACTCATTCACGTTGTTTTTAATTATACAAGCAAAATATATTTCATATAGAAAAATTTACTGAAAGAAAATGCAATTTAAAATCCCATGATGCAATGCAGACATTATCAACAATTTTCACCTTTGTTTTGTATTAATCTTATTTTCATATTTATTATCGATTAAAATCTGAAAATAATCTAAAACATAAATCATGTTGTGTTTTATCATTATGATATTCAATATTTTACGCAACATCGCAAGTCTATCGGGTCTTTCCACGGCAAACGTTCAGACGAGCTCTGTTTGTTGGTGCTATAACATCGAGCTTTTTTTTCCAAATCCCCCTTGCTCCGCCGACATGATTGAATCACCTCCATTCCCTCCCTTGGTATGAATTCAATCTACGGTCGAAATCTGTCCACAATATACCCATAATCTTCTCTTCCGACAATCTAAAACATCTTGAAATATTAAAAAGTAAACTTATTTAATAAAATCGCCATTGGCTTCAACCACGGCATCCTGACAAACGTTCTATAACTCTTCTGGACGATCTCCTTGTTTAAGTTGGTGAGTACTGCCATAATCATTGCCTTCAATTCATCTTTGGTGCTACAAGGTTTTTTGTTTTTTCTCTCCCTCAACTGCGCCCCACACATAATAATCAAGGGGGTTGCACTCTGGGGAGTTGTCAGGTGACTATATGCATGTTGGGTTGTGGTTACAGAAATTACCTGACTGTCATGACTGGATTCTCCTGCTTGTATAGCATAGCGCAAAATCCTGTTACAAGACATAGAATCTTCCAGCAGTTACCGTCTTGATCCGGGACATCACTACTTCTTCAAGGCACTTGATGTAGGTCTCTGTATTAAGTCGGAAGCCTTTACCAACAAATTCGAAAGTTCTGCTTTTATCAGAACGATCAGAGTGAGATTTCCAAGCTGCTGTACCTTCGTAATCACCATTAGACTCATCCAACTCTTTCCGAACCCCTTGCACTGTCCTCAGACTGACACCAGAAAACTTCTAAATTTTCGTATTGGAGCTTCCGGTGCTAATGCCAAGCAGTACAGCATGCCGTTTCCAAATTTCTTGTAGAGTGAATTACTTCATAGTGCTTTTTTTTTCTCAAAGACGGTGCCAAAATGACCTTACCATTGCCTAGAGTCGACAAAATCAAAAACAATGCATAAGCTCGAAATTAAACAACGCGCATGCTTGAAATTAAAAATATAAAATAGCTTTAATTTACTCATCGTACCCTATATATTAGGCTTTGTAATGGGAGAGCTTTAGTAAAAATATATAGTTTTCATTTCTTATTCTTACAACCATATCACGTTAACTCATCGGTTCATGTACGATCACAGAATATATCTAATGCTAATAGATGATCGTTTGAAAATACTAGGGTTGGGAATATATCACCTAGGATTACTTGGTGGATGTCCAGGATGTGTAATAGATATTAACTCGGAATTCTTAAACAGTGAACAGAGTTCCAGTTGATAAATTATTAATCCACTTCTTCTCCCCAGCTATGGGTTAATTAGTTCTTACAATTTAATATTATTTTCTGGCTTTAAATAACCTGCAAAGGGTGTAAAACCGTAGAAAACAAACCAGTCAGTCAAACAACAATATCCTGTAAGTATACCTATTCATGTGTGTACAAGGATATATAAGCTAAAGATTCTAAAACGAGAGTAACCTTAATAGTTTGGAAAATACCTATCTTCCTGGAGGAATCGAACTGGTATACTTCCAATCAGCAGGGAGATGCTGTCTTAAGATCAGATGTGTCTTACCAACCGACCCACAAAAGATTCCATGGTAAACGAAGTTCAAATTAACCTTTTCATAATTATTCTCCAGATTTCTTGAATTGAACAATTCATATCTGCTTAGATTGTATCGAAGGTAAACAAACTCAACCGACGACAACATAACGGAGTTATACAGAAATTTACGAAATTAGCATTAGCCAACATATTTGAATTTCACCATCGATTAAGGCCAGCGGATATAGTAATGCACAGTTTAACTATATATATATATATATATATATATATATATATATATATATATTAGTCGTCCACATACAAGCCTGTTTCGCTGTATCACAGCTCATCAGTGCTTCTAGCGGGGATCGAAACTCGACCGATTTGGTGTCAGTCGGAGTCGCTACCCCCTAAAACATAGGCGCATGGAATCAGAGAAGGGACATTTTAACGTCTTGTATATAAGCAATGTATACACACTCCAGTCACCGAAAGAACTCAATTCATTTCTGAAGAGTCATGCATATATTGCAGAAGTGGAAACTGTTATTAAAATTTTCTTCTCTACAGAGCTCAATCGTAATGAGAGCATAATATATTAGTCATCTACATACAAGCCTGTTTTGCTGTATCACAGTTCATCAGTGTGGCTAGAACTATCGCCCGGTTCACACTCCACCCACATCTATTGAACAGGTGAAGAGGCTCATCCCTTGTTTCCTGTTTAGGATGTGGTTTCCGGCTTTCTCTCTTCTAATTTTTTCACTCCTATGTAGCCCCCTGCACATCAGTGGCGTTACCGCCTTGCTCGGGGTGATATGATTAAAAAAAAACAAAAAAAAACATCCACTTGCTTCTGGTCGGGATCGAAACTAAACTGATTTGTTGTAAAATAAACAGATTTTCCACTCAAATACGAGTATCTATTTAAAATTAATAATGTTAAACAAAACAAATTCATATATATATATATATATATATATATATATATATATATATATATATTGTGCATGGGTAGGTATTTGAAGGTTATCACAATGCGTTTAGTCAAATAAAGGAAGGTAAAGAAGGTGTTGTTTATTAATATTTCCAAATAATAATGTTAAACAAAACAAATTCATATATATATATATAATATATATATATATTGTGCATGGGTAGGTATTTGAAGGTTATCACAATGCGTTTAGTCAAATAAAGGAAGGTAAAGAAGGTGTTGTTTATTAATATTTCCAAATAATAATGTTAAACAAAACAAATTCATATATATATATATATATATAATATATATATATATATAATATATATATATATATTGTGCATGGGTAGGTATTTGAAGGTTATCACAATGCGTTTAGTCAAATAAAGGAAGGTAAAGAAGGTGTTGTTTATTAATATTTCCAAATAAGAATCTCATCTTGAGAAGGATAGGAGAGATTGATTTCACGTCCACTGGTCGACCGTACCTTTAAGCGAATGGTCCTCTTTCGCTGCTATTGCTGCCGTTAATCGTAGTGCGTATGTGTGTGTGTGTGTGTGTGTGTGTGTGTGTGTGTGTGTGTGTGTACCTGTAAAGGTGTTACTGCATGTATATGTGTGTGTGTTTCTGGTTTATATAATTGCGCGCGACTGTAGGATTTGGCTTTTTCCAAATACACCTTATATACATATATACACATATATTTGCTTCAAGCAAATCATAAAACTCTCATATATATATATATATATATATATATATATATATATATATAGTGATGATCATCCACGTATACTGTCTTAATATGTATAGGAAAGAATATTAATAAAAAGTTTAGAATTTACGTTTCTAATTCAAATTTAAAAATCACTTGTTTCTGATGAAGGACCGAGGGTGGTCTGAAATATAAAATATAATAAAAATAAACAAATACTGTTTAAAAAAGTACATTTTTAAATTCTAAACTTTTTATTAATATTCTTTCCTATATATATATATATATATATATATGTATGTATGTATGTATGTACGTATGCATGTATGTATGTATACAAATGTATGTATTCATGTACTATAACTACAGAAAAAAGTATATAAAAGGACATTTTTATGTATATAAAGGCATATGCATATAAAGGAAATCTGCTGCCTCGAAAGCTATTTCCAGTCTATCGAGTCAAGGTCATATCTGGGTGGTACTGATGTGGTTCTAGGGAGGGAAAATGAAGGGGGCGATGCCTTGTTCTTAATGATAACTGAGTGAAAGCGTTTACGAGCGAAGAACTCCTACCAAGCACAACAATTCATTCTTTTATTGTACGCACGTTGGGTAAGAAGGAGGCAATGAGTTACAAAAAAAAAAAAAGACGAGACAGACAGACAAATCGAGTGAATGGCATGGCTAGGGTAGAAAAATGTAATTAGATTTATGAATAAATCGATGGTAACAAAAAGACACTGAAAAAATAGAATTAGATAAACATTTTCATTTACAATATATATATATATATATATATATATATATATGATCCCTACGTCGTGTTATACGCAGTTTATGAAGTGCGCGTGGACTAAAGATCCTGTATTAGTTGAAAGATTATATGATATAAAAGATTCGCGTCTACTCTGTATGTACACTGGGGATTCCTTGCCTTATCTTATTTTCGTTAACAAGCAAAAAAAAAAAGACTTAATAGCGATATCGTATAAATAGACTTTCACTCAGTTTTTGTACTCGTACGTTTGTTAGCTTCGAAATTATAAATAGCACCCAGCTGCATCTCCCCTTAGTTTTGACAAGATGACGTGTTGACAGAAAAAATTATTCACTTTTATATTTACGGAATTTCATAATAAAAAAAATAAATAAACATATTTTTCAGACGTTGAGCACAACTATTACAACTAAACACGAGTATATTCTGAACTCACTTAAGATGATTAAATGGGACCTCATTGTAGGACTGCCATTTTTTTTTTTTGAATGACCAATGTTGCCAAATTTTTAATTTCGCTACTGAAAACGTTTTTAGTTAACTTTAAAAATATGCTTCTCTAAATCTAATCACCAAAAAAAAAGTTCAAAGTTTAGTATTGATAAACATTGAAACGTTGTCCTATAAAGTACTTGTCGCTAAATCAGGTGATTCTGGAATTTATGTTCGTCACTATTGCTTATACTTAACCATTTAAGTAAATATGGAAATGTTTAGTTGATTTTTACTCATTAATAAATAGTTGCAAGCTATTCCTGTTTTCGATATCAGGTAAAATGAACTCCAAGTGTTGATTCATAGTAGCCTGACGCAGCATAATCTTATATTGGAGACTGTTTTTGGTTCTATGCTAGATATTTTTAGTCGGTTTTCTCTTGGATGTTGTAGTGTTTTCCTGCGATAAAAATGCTGAAGACTTCATTTGTTTCCACTTATTATAAGAAATTACGTTGATCAGATTTCCTTCGGTTTTATTTCATTAGACAGGTCACCATCAGTGCGAAGGAATCGTTTCACATGCATTATAACTAATATTGAAATCCTAACCGGCATAGACAGTTACTTAAGCTCGATAAAATAATTCTATTATTTATCTCACATATATTATACATCTCCCTTCGATGCTTATTTCTTTTTATATTCTTATACTATCTTTAAACTATATTCTTATTCTTTATACTATCCTTATACTATATTCTTCTATTCTTTTATACTATTCATATACTATTCATATACTATTCATATACTATTGGGTTGTAGGAAAATTCATGTCGATTTTTAAGGAAAATTAAAGCTCACAAAAATGTGCTTTTTAATATCTATTCAACTAAATATGAACCATTTTGTTGTACAAAATTTCTCCATTTTTCCTTCAACTTAAAGATTCCGTCTTCCCAGAATTTTTGTCGTTTCTCAGTAAAGAACTCATTGATATTGTCCTCTATGTCATCATAAGAATTAAAATTTTTAATACTGAGATTATTTTGCAAGGACCTGAAGAAATGAACATTCGAATGAGCAATGTCTGGATAATATAGCAGGTGGGGTAGCACATTCCAGCCAAGCGGCAACTAATTTTGCCTGGTCACTAAAGAAATATGGTGTCTGGCATTATCCAAATGCCTTTAATTCGTCCATTTGCGAGCAGTAGTTTTCAGAATCAATTGATTGGTTACTTGGCAGAACATCATAGAACAGGATTCCTTTCCAATCTCACCAGATGCACAGCATGACTTTTGAATAAAGACCTGCATTTGGAGTGGCTAAAGTTGGCTCACACCACAAATGTTTGCAAAACTTAGCATCACATCTAGTAAACAGAAGATATTTTTTTAAAATTCCGTCCTTTCTCAAAGAGACCTACTGTTTTATTTGGATAATTCCGGATAATGCCTATTTTGCAATAGCACGTGGTCTAAATGAGGGTGGGACAGAAAGACGAATTATAACGCTATTAAATATTTTACATTACAAAAATCAATTTCAAATTAAACTTTAATATATTTTTAAACTTGAAAACAATAAAAAGAAAAAAATTATTCTGAAAAGAGTATATCAAAGATGAAAGAAAAACTTGAAGCAACTGAAATGTGGTACTACAGAAGGATGCTGCAAATATCATGGATCGATCATGTGAGCAATGATGAGGTCTTAGAAATGATGGATACGAAAAGGAAATTAATATTGAGCATCAGGAAGAGACAGCTGAAGTTTCTGGGACATGCAGTGAGGAAGGAGGGCTTGAAGAACCTGATACTAACAGGCCAGATAGAGGGAAAAAGAGAAACATGGAAAAGCAACGGATAACATATTTGAGGGACCTAATCAGGTGGATGATGGAACGAGGGTTGCATGATGTGACAGGGATAAGGAGATGTAGAAAGTCATGATTCCCTACGTCCTGAAGGGACAAGGCACATAGAAGAGGAAGTTGGCTCATGTTGCATACCCCAGTAGCGTTTTTTTTTCTGAATATCTCTTATCAACCGTCACAGATTTTTTTTAAAAAAAGGTCCATTTTCATTGCGTTTATACATAAAACCACAGACAGAAATGCAATCCAAAAGATTCTTTTCACTCAGATCATGTGATACCCAAACATCGTAGCAATTTGCGTACCCAAGCTTTAATAAAGTCATAGATGGTGTATTTTTATAAATTTAGTGTTTCTGCCAATTTCTGCGTTGTGTAATGCAGATTATTCGCAATCAATATCTTGATTTGGTTGTCATCTTTAGTGTGTGGGTGTTTGCCCGAGTAGTATTCATCAATAAAGCTACAATTATCAACTCTAAACTTAGCGAAACTCTTCCGTAGGGTTCTGTCAGCTAAAGCACCTTCACTGTTCACAGCACATATCTTTTTTGCTACTTGCGATGCATTTTTGCCTTTACGGTAATAAAAAAAGCATCAAGTGTCTAAAATGCACCTTATAACCTTCCATTTTCTTAGGGATGCAAAATTGATACGAATTAAAAAATTTTAAAATTTCTTTCTTAATAGATAGTTTGAAGTGTGCTTAATCGGAAATGTAAGCATCTTATATCTGTTGATACATTTGACATGTTTTACCGTATTGGAACATGGGCGACTACAAATCAGTATAAACTTTCCGGACAACCCAATCCACACACACACACACACACACACACACACACACACACACATATACGCACACACACAAATATATATATATATATATATATATATATATATTCTTGTATTCTCTTATACTATCCTTATAGTATATTCTTGAATTCTCTTATTCTGTGCTTATACTGCATTCTTCTCATACTAATCTCATACTAACTTCTTCTATTCTCTTATACAATCCTCATAATATATTCTTGTATTCTCTTATACTATTCTTATACTATATTCTTCCATTCTCTTATACTATTCTTATACTGTATTCTTTCATTCTTATACTTTTGTATACTGTATTCTATTCTCTTATACGATATACTGCATTCTTATTCTATTCTCATACTGTACAGGGTAAGATGAGAAATTTTCACCATTTCATATTTTTAATTTAGAGCATACACGTTGATTGTTTTTGATTTTGTCGACTGCACATTATAGTTAGAAGGGTCAGATAGGCACCGTTTTTGAGAAAAATAGCACCATTGTGCAATTTACTCCGCCAGAAATTTGGAAACGACATGCTGTACTACTAGCATCCAAGCCAGAAGCTCATGTACAAACATTTCAGAGTGTTTGGTTGTCAATCTGGGAAGAGGGCAGAAGATTCAGAAAGGGTTGGATGAGTTTAATGGTGATTACGGGGGTAGAGGAGTTCGGCAAAATCCTTTTGATCATTCTGATAAGAAAAGAACCCACGAATTTGTTGGCGAGATCAAGACCACGATTGAAAACGATCCCTCTAAGTCAATCCATAGCCAGGTAGTGCAGTCCTGGGTTAAAAGGATAGCTACTAGCAACAGGACTACATCACCCTCTGGCCTTCTAACTCTTTAGACTGTTACTCCCTTAATTACTATGTGTGGGGTACGGTTAAGTAAAAGAACAAAAATGTCCTTGTAACACCAAAGATGAATTGAAGGCAAGGGTTATGGCAGCGTTCATCAATTTAAACATACAAACCGTCCAGAATAGTTGCAGGAAATTTCGAAGTTGTTTGGGGGCCGTACTTGAAGTCAGTGACGATTTTATTGAATAAATTTACTTTTTAGTATTTCAATACATTATTGTGCAATATTCGTGAATGTATTTGTTCAAATAAGATGTCAGTGTTATTTTCGTTTTTGCATAATTTAGACAACTTATTCATCGCAACCGGAATTCTTCCATTCTCTTATACTATTCTTATACTATATTCTTCTATTCTCGTGTACTATATATTGTATTCTTCGATTCTCATACGATTCTTATATTTTATTCTTGTATTTTCTTATACGAATCCATGACGATTCATTTGTTTCCCTAGCTCAGTATATTTCATTTAAATGTATTATAAGATTAAGGATTGTTACTGCTTATTCGATTTTTTTAACAGTATTACTGTTATACTTTCACAATCGCTTTTTTATGCAATTTATGTTCTTTCTACAGATTTTAAGCATCACATAAGTAAATCGGAAATAATATGAGCAATAATCGTCAAAAATATTAACAATTGATTTAATATCTTTCAGTCTCAACATTCTCTTCATTTCATAATTTATTCTTTCTCGTGTCTTTTTAAGTCAGAATTTTCAGCAACGTAGCAGTCAAGAAAATTTCCCGCTCAATACAATAAAGCGATTGTCATTTTTTTTTTTTTTCAGATACACTCTTTTTTGATGAGTCATTACAACTCCAAGTGTTTTTAACACTATTTATTTCATTCTTTTTGTTATAGATTTTGCCAGGACATTTCAGTAGAAACCCATTCTTTGGCTTTCATCATGAATAAAGTCTATACGGAATAACTTTATCTTCTTTTTTTCTCTCGTGCTCCCTCATCATCTGTTTTACTTTATTGTGGGTCATGCAACCCGCAGTAAAATCTGTTTTTTTATCTTTCTATGAGTCATACAAAAATAAGACTTAAAAGCTTGAAGCAAGTGATCCATGCACAGGACAGAACCTTATTGCACTAATAGTGTTCGGTTCTAAGAGGGTCAGTGTACAGTGCCAGCTGCATATACGCTTTCCTTCAAACTCAAATGATCATGATTCATATTTTGCTGCTTTTGAACAATATCTGGAAAACATCATTCTTCCGATTCATTCCATACCAGCTGGACACCTGGAAATGACCGTAATGTTGTGGTAGCAACGCAAATTACAAAAGAGAATTAGATTAAAAGAACAATTTTTTGAATTGTTTTCTTTGATCTTCATAAGAGCGCTGCATGATTCGCTTTAACTTATTCATATTCTATTGTTTCTTCTTTTTTTCTTCTTCATCTAGAAAAAATCTTTTCTCTTTTTCATTTACTTCATTTTTTCCAGCGCTTTCTTTTTCTCTTTCCTTTTATTCCACGCTTTTTCCTCCTCTCACTTTTCTCTTCGTCGTTTTTTTCTCATCTAATCACTTTGTCTTTCCCCTTAATTTTTTCTTTCTTTCTCTTTCTTTCCACTATTCTTCTTCTTCTTCTTCTTCTTCTTCTTCTTCTTCTTCTTCTTCTTCTTCTTCTTCTTCTCCATGGCTTACAACTACATCACGTTGAAACTCCGGTTTTCGTACAATCTCCAAAGTTAAGCAATGTCAAGCCTGGTCAGTACCTAGATGGGTGACCGCATGGAAATATAAGATGTTTTAAATTTGGATGCGCGAAGGATGTAAAGGATAACGGCATGGAATCGGAAATCGGTGAACCGAGTTCCAATTCCAGTTGGGTTTGTTATATTCATTAACGTGTAAATACATTTGGAAAGGTATGAATCCACATCTTCTCCCCATCTATGGATTAATTATCAGGGCTTGTATCAGTAAATCATTATCTCCAAAAACTTCCGATAATCTAAAATTATTTTATAGATTTTAATCACCTGCAAAATGTTGATAAATAGTAAGAGAAAAAAAAACAAATCAATCAATCTTCAAGTTACAACTTTTTAATTATTTTTCTTTTTCGTTCTTACGACTTTTCAAATTTCTTTGTTTTAATTAATTTCGAGGATGTCTCATTTCTGGATTCCACTGAGTGCTCTTTACACAGACACAAACTTATATATATATTAGTCATCCACATACAAGCCTGTTTCAATGTATCACAGCTCATCAATGTGGCTAGACACATCCACTTGCTTCTGGCCGGGATCAAAACTCGGCCGATTTGGTGTCAGTTGAAGTCGCTATCCCCTAAGCCATAGGTGCATGGAATCAGAGAAGGGAAATTTTAACGTGTTATATATATAAGCAGTGTATGCACACGCCAGTCACTGAAAGAACTCAATTCATTTCTTAAGAGTAATGCATATATTGCAGAAGAGGAAACTGTTTTTAAAATTTTTCTTCTCTAGAGAGCTCGATATACAAATACTGATCAAATAGTATCGGAGCTCTTGCTCGGGTAAAAAGTTAAATTTCGCAGAGTGAAGTCGCTTGGCACAGATGGACTTTGAACTTATTTGAAGTTATAACGTTATCGTTTACTTCCGTTGTTTATAGCAGTGCGTTGGAAGGAAAGTGTATAGAGTTTACATCAGTCACTACGGTTTGTGCAGTTGTTTTTGTCTAAAACCAACATTCACAGTTCCCACAATAACAATATTCCCACAGACTTCAACCCTTAAGATTTTTCCCTTTTTCCAAAAATCAAATCCCACTTGAAAGGTGCAAGATTTCAGCACGTCGAAGAAATTTAAGAGAATGCGACGAGGCAATTGTTCACAGTCTCAAAAAGTGAGTTCCAGGGATGATTCAATGAATGGAAACTAGGTTGTTTAAAGGGTGTGGCTTCAGAAGACGACTACTTCGATGGGGATTAAATACCGAACTGATACGTGGTGTAGTTTTTGATCAGATTTCGTGTATCTTTTATTTCTTCCTCTTACTCTCGTGTTCTTTTTTTACTCTCTCTATTAAAGCTAAACTCACTCCTCCTTTGGCTTCTTATTTTCCATATTTCTATCGAACCATTTCCATTCACCCTTTCCTTACACTTTCTCATTAACCCCTGCCTTCCGTTATCGTTTCTTTATCTTTCTCTTTTTCTTCTCTCTTCTCTAACCGATTCTTTCCCTTCACAGATGCAGAACAAATACCTCTAGACAATGTTGGTATAGAAGTCTGTAAGTAATGTGCCTTGTATTTTTCAGCATGATTCACAAGTCCTGTTATCATGTAATGTCTTGTCATGAATTTCTGTGTCTGGTGTGCATGACATTTTCTGTGAATCATTTCATTCAGAATAGATCCGTCGAGAACTTTTCCTCTGATAACCGTCCCCATTGTTTATTCCGATTCATTATAGTATTGCATTACCCTGACGGTTATTGGGTGCGAGAGGTGACGGTTACGGTAAGAGTCGAGTCAAATCACAGCACACCTGAAGACTCGTTGGAGTAAGAAACAGACTGTCACCACCTGGTGTTCACCTCAGTGTTTACTTTAATTTACCATATCTTATTCGAGAATCGAAAGAAAACAATAAAGATCAAACACAAAATCACGCACACACATACACACACACACACACACACACATATATATATATATATATATAATCATATAATTATGAATTAAATGTACATTGAGACACGAAAATTTCTATGTTTCGAGATAGAATTTCGTCATCATGCAAGAATGTAAATCATTTTCACAACCAACTTCCAACATTACCTGATGACGAGATTCTATCTCGAAACATAGAAATTTCCGTGTCACAATGTACATTTAATTCATAATTATATGATGATATTAAGCTCTACAATATGTATTGTATTGAGCACTGTTTATAAAAAAATAAAAAAATAAATGCAAGGGAACCAAATTCGTAAAACCTTTGTTCCTCTTCACCTCAATTTATATGCACACACACACACACACACACACTCACACACATACACACACACACACACACCCACACATATATATATATATGTGCGTGTGCTTTTTTGTATATATATATATATATATATATATGTATACATTAGCAATTCAAATAGTAATGTAAATAATTTTTGTTAACCTTCAAGATGTTTTATGTTATTTATCCCAATTGTTGTTTTAACATGTGTTTTAATCGCTAGTATTAAATATTGTACACCTGTTTATATATATATATATATATATATATATATATATATATATATCCGAGTCCATGTTATTTGAATATGTATAATTGGTGACGTGCATAGACAGGTAATTGACCGTAATTCATAAAATAAAATGTTCTGATAATATTAATATATAATGGATTCCTAAATCTTGAGATTAGGAATTCTTAATATTATACAGTAATGTGTAGGTGTTGGTTTCGTTAAGTTTATGTGTGTTACCCAGTGGTTGTAAGTTCAATCTGTAAGCTTATTAAATATTTTTGTGCATTAATATGCATGTGTGTATCGTGCGTATGTCATCATTTACATATATTTACTTTTATATCATACGAGGGAGTGCTGAAAAGTGTTTTACCCAACTAATAATTTCTAACAAGAAATAAACAAAAAGACAATTTCTAAAGTTTGTCCTTATTTCAGGAAGAAGCCGAGCCGATAACTATTCACCACTCCCTCGTATATAATTAAATTATTCTTGGTATATAATTTCGAAAAAACCCCATATAATATGCAGAAATATATAAAGCAGTTTGATCGCTAGGTGGCGTAGATATAGGCCAATTATAGAATATGTAGTTACTAACTTAATCTATTAACCCTCTAGGGCCATTCGTATCATATTAGTGGGGGATCTGTTTATTACTTCATAACAATATAGAACTGATCCCCCACTTTATGACAAGTAGAAGCCTTAATCATATTATATTATTAACTCTCTAGGGCCATTCGTATCATATTTGATACAGTATGAAAACAAGCCTTGAAAGAAATATTTTCCTGAAAAATTTTTTAAGAGAAATATTTTATAAATTTCAAATGAAAGCAGTACTGACTGCTCAGTCAATGAATACCAAATGTTTCCTTATAGGGAAATACCAAATGTTTCCTTATAGGGAAATACTGTATCAAATATGATACGAATGACCCTAGAGGGTTAATACCCAGCGTAAAATTTAGCATTAATGATAATTTTTTAATTGCATTAATTATTATGATCACAAATCTTATATCCAAATAGTGTTGTGCGTGTACAAGAGTCAGAATCTATATATAAAATTATGTGACTTCCGTTAGTCCGTCCATCATCTCCTCTAAAATAACTATACATTAACAGATCGAAACCAAATTTGCAAAAAGATAACGGGGTACAAAGTACAGTTGATTTTACTAGGGTGCGTAAAAACCGTGAAGTAAGGTATTTGTGAAAGTATTTTTTCAAACAAATCAGTCTATTTAAATTTCATCGATTGGTTTTCGAAATTGAATGAATGGTAGAGTTTGTAAATCTCGGCAAAAAAGTTATCGATAACTTCCACAATACTAAGTACTGCGATGATTTCAATACGTGTCGGCGTGTCGAAAAAGAATTCTCGTAGAGAATGTTTTAAGTTAGAATTCTCCCTTTGTAACTTGAAATAAGTAATTTGTCTTGATCGGTGTATATTATTACCTTTTGTCTTTATGTTTTATTTAAATAAACAATTATTTTTTTAACAAAAATATAACCCATCTCACATTTATGAAAATCCGATATATTTAACATATTTAAGTTATGTAATGGTCAATCTCAATTCAGCACCTGAAAATTGCGTTGTGCATAAAACTCAGTATCGGCTACTAATGAAGAAAAATGTATATTTATTAACATACGCGGTGTCCCCCAAAATTGATATTATTTTGTAGTCTAATAACTTAGCCAGTTCACAATAAAATACTCTCAAATTTTAGCAAAATGAGTAAAAAGTAAGTTGATTATTCAGACTTACCTCAATGATGAATAGGGCGTAGCAGTGATAATGACAATGTGATATTAAAAGGGCCATAACCTTCACCTAACTTCACACCTTGTGATTCTTTTTGTGAAAAGATCAATTGGTGGCTTCCCCTATGTAGATAGGGGTCGCAGATTCCTGCCAAAGCACACACATTTTCGTAACAAAAATTTATAGTAAATAATCAGGCCGGTAGAAATAAATATATAACGCTGTTTATTATAAACAGAATATCTACTTAAATACAAGTATCTATCAAGAATAAAGTTCAAACAAATAACTTCATATATATATATATATATATATATAGTCATCCGAAAACAGATCTTTTTTGCTGTATCACAGCTCATCAGTACGGTTAGATATCGGACTGCTTCTAGCTATGATTGAAACCCGACCGAATTGACATCAGTTGGCGATTCTACCTCTGAGTTATGTGCGCTCGGTAGAGGAAGGCGGACTTTAGCGTTATATATATATACAATGTAAACACACGCCACTAGCCGAGAGTGTTCAAATTCATTACTGAATTAACGATGCGTAGATGCGGGAGTAGCTACATCTTTTTCAAAGTCTACCAAATAGCTGATCACTATGTATGTAGACAAAAAGAAAGTTTAAATTTCCACTCTCTCTCTCTCTCTCTCTCTCTCTCTCTCTCTCTCTCTCTCTCTCTCTGTATATATATATATATATATATATTGGAATTTTGTTATTACAATGGTTAATAATAGCATTATATCACTACACTTTTCATGTTTCAGAACAATACTGTTCTTCTTCAGGTGATATGTTGAAATAAATGGTGAAAATTATTTATTTTGAAAATATAAGATAAATTCATGGTTATTTAGAAAAACATTATCACAATTAAACACTATAAATATGTGTGTGTGTGTGTGTGTGTGTGTGTGTGTGTGTGTGTGTGTGTGTGTGTGTGTGTATACATTCATCTTTTATTTGAACGCGTATTAGTTCTAGTTCGAGTTAGCATGAACTTAAATACTATTCTTTTAATGATAATAAATCAGTGAAAATAAGGATATCTTTTTCTCTGAAATGAAAATAAGACAATCACAGATTTTGAAAAAGTTCAAAATCTGTGATTCATATCATGAAAATTGAATGCCACCGAGGCGCAATTTAAGACGGACCTTTCTACTGAGTTAACATGCCTAATGTTTGAAAATGTCTTTCTGGAAAAATACTTCGGACTAAATATGGCGAAATTAATTGTCGAGCAAACGATTTTTAAGCTTTCCACCTGCAACCCATTTATAAAATTTCATTTTCTCATCATTTTATTTGTATTTCTTTTAATATATTCTCTAAATTAAGAGGTTTTACATTTGGCATATTTGTTTTATATACTGTAATTGGATGTGCGTTGTGGTGCATTGGATATCGGCTCGGAACGAGAAATCGGGAAGCCGAGTTCGAATTCCAGCCGAATTCATTGCATTCACTTACGCACAAATACCCTTGGGAAAGGTATTAATCCGTCTATTCCTTCCAGTTATGGGTTAAATAACAGGACAGATTGGGTTCTATAGCCTTGGTCGGCAACCAGTCTGCCGCAGAAAGCAATGGCAAACTACTGCAGGATAATCTTCTGCCCAGTCAGTCATGTCTCTTTCGAGACATGATCGCCCAAGCGCGTATTACATATGGCACTTAACTAACTGTAATTTTCATTTGATTGATTAGCTTTCTACGGCTTATTTGCAGGTTATTTAAAGCCAAAGAATAGTTTTAGATTTAAGAATTTTGGGAAGAGATAATAATGATTTATTGATACAAGCCATACCCTTGGGAAAGATGTTAATTCGTCTTTTGTCTACGGGTTAATAAGAAGCACAGATTGGGTTGTATAGCTTTGGTTGGCAACCAATATACCGCAGAAAGTAATGGCAAGCTACAGCTCGAAAATCTTCTGCCCACTCAGCCATGTGTCTTTCCCAGGCGTGTATCACGCATTGAACTTGACTAATATAAATACTGGTCAAAAAATAAAATCCCTACACTTGCTTTGATTACGTCTCGTAGAAGACGAAACGAGTCGACTAAAATAAGTTTTCTCTTTGTTTTCATTCATATTGTCCTTTTACAGACATACACTATCTGAAAATTCTACACACACACATACACACACATATATGCACACGCACATATATTTGACTGCATGAGTGCATATATAAATATATATCTATATCTATATATATATATGTATGTGTGTGCGTGTGTGTGTGTGTGTTTAAGAACTGTCACGTGATGACCCAATACTTTCAAAAACCGACATGACAGGCGTTATTTAAACGACGCTTAAACAAATGTAAGACAAAAAAACCTCTTTCATAATAGTTTAAAAACCGAAAGCACTCAGACATTGTATAATTTATATTTAAACTCAAACCGGGAAGCAAGAACATAAGCCTAAATATAAAAAGGGAATGTTTACATTTAAAACTCCAAAATCCTTAAAGCAAATGTATAAATTTACATCAACAAGAAATTGCTGCACAAATATACCCTCTCCCTTTCTCTCTCTCTCTCTCTCTCTCTATATATATATATATATATATATATATATATGGATTTATATATATATATATATATATATATATATATATATAAATCCAGGTGAAGAGGATCCAAGGTTTTACGATTTTAAGTCCCCTGGCATTTATTTTTTGTATAACAAAACTAGTTTTAAAATATAAAAGAAAGAAAAACTGCTCTTTTATCTAATTCGATATTGAGGAGTACTATCCATCAATATCAAAGGAACTATCTGTTACAGCATTAGAATTCGCCACCGTTTATTCGGATATATCGGAGAAGGAGAGAAACATAATAATGAATGCAAAAACAACTCTGCCCATTCATAAAGAAGAACAGTGGAGAAAAATTAGTTCCAAGGGAGATTACTTTGATAATACTATGGGATCTCTGGACTCTACAGAATCTTCAAATCTGGAAGGATTCTTAATACTATACAACCTCACGGCCTATAAGGAAGTAGATACTAAAAACATTGTGTTATATAGGAATGATGGGCTTATGACAGTAAGAAATGTTACAAGTTTAAAAATAGATAAAATTAGAAAGATGATACATAAAGAATTTAAAAAGCTGAATTTAAAAGTAACTATTAAAACAAACATAAAATAGTAGATTTCCTCTATGTAAACTTAGATCCAGAGAAGGATATACACCAACCGTATAAAAAGCCAAACACCAATCCTTTATATATCCACCCGAAATCTAACCACAATCTATCTGTTATTAAACATGTACCCTCACCAACAGAATTCGTAGAAATTCAGTCAATGAATAAATGTTTAATAAGCATAAATAGTTTTATAACACTGCCTTAAAAAATAGTGACTATATAAATCCAAGTATTAAAAGTGTAAAAGGGAAAAGCAACCCCTCGAAGAAAAAATAGGAATAGAAATATTATTTGGCACACACCCCTTTCAACCAAATGACTAGTATTAAATTAGGTAAAAAATTCCTCGCGTTAATCAAGAAACACTTTCCGGAAAAGAATCCATTAAGTAAGATTTTGAATAAAAATACTATCAAATTAAGTTACAGTTGTATGAACAATCTGGAAAATATCATAAAAAATCACAATAATAATATTTTAAAAAACGTACACAAAACTAACAAAAACAACGTAATAATGGAAAATAGCAATTTAGTCAAGAAAAATATTAATTATAGAAACCCTAAAAATTGCCCGCTAGAAAACAGGTGCCTAACAGAATCAATCGTCTATCAATGTGAAATATGTTTAGAGGAAGATCCTAGTAATATAAAGATTTACCTAGGTAGTACGAAGAATACTCTAAAAAACGCATTTATCAACATACGTCTTCGTTTAATAATAAGAACAGAAATAATACATCCTTTTCGAAATAGCATTGGTAGCTAAAAGAAACAAAAAAAAACTCCAATTAAAGTGGAAAATTCTAAAAGAAGCTAAAACACGTAAATCTTTAAACGACCCATGCTCGTTGTGTCTATACGAAAAATTATATATTATTAGATCACTTAAGAATAAAAATCTATTAAATAAACGCAATAAAATAAATGTCATATGTAGACAATGCAAAATATTCACATTAGAATATGGATAAAAAGAATTTAATTAATTAATATGCATATACCCAATAATTTGCTTAAGAAAAATAATAATTGACGGGATATTAAAATTAAATAAGTAAATTAGTATATTAACTTTTTATATATAAAAAAATTCATAATAAATAAATAGATATCAGAAAGATGAAATAGTAAGAAATAAATTAGAATAAAAAATAGAAATGTTATTTATGAATTAAAAGTTTTGAAAAATTTAGAAATAAGTACGTACTGATAAGAAGAGTAAATTTGTTCAAAAGTCTACTTAAGTTTGAACAAAAATATAAAAAGCTCTCTACATCCCTTTCCTGTTTTCTATAAGAAGAGGTCAAAATATGGAGAAAGCAGAAAAGATATTTTTGGTACTAGAATAGTTACACCAAAGGTAATACGATATGGAGAGAAGCAATAAAAGTAAAAAAAAAAAAAAGGAAAATAAAGTTAGGTTAAAAGTAGGTTGACACTCTGCCCATTAGGAAAAAAAAGAAAGAAGAAAAGTATGTAGAAACTATTGGCCAAATTTGAAAGTGAATCTTTATTCTGATTAGTTTAAAGAAACACACACATACATTTTATATCTTCCCACATACATAAATAGCAAACCGATGGTTTTTTTCTTTGTATTTAAACCAACAGCCAACATTGCCTGATGTCGCAATGTACACTTAATTCATAATTAGATAGATAGATAGATAGATAGATAGATAGATAGATAGATAGATAGATAATGAATCCTAAGAAATAGATATATAATGAACCGTAAGATAGATAGATAGATAGATAGATAGATAGATAGATAGATAGATAGATAGATAGATAGATATAATATATAATAAATCATCAATATCACTAAAGAAAAAGAGTCCTGGGTGTGACGATAAACTACATCCATCAGCAAGGCCGCTGATCGGAGGTTTTAAGGATTATGAAAGCACCTCTTAATTGTTGCTGTGACCAGGTCCACGCTGACCCCGGTAATAGAACATGTTATGTAGGGTCTTTTGTGTAGGCAAGTAATTAATCATTCAAAACAAAAATCAGCACATGTATATAAAATAAGCAATTTGTTTTAATCATTTCACCCCAAGCAAGGCATTCCACTGCCACTATTGCGCAGGGGGTTACATAGGGGAAGGTGAAGAGAAAGTGTGGTTAGATATAGGAAATGTCAGAAGGAGGGTGATAGACGGGTAAGGATACCGAGGCTTAGGGTTGGGCAGATGGGAAGAGTGTTTAAGAGAATGGATGTGAGTTAGTGTGCTAGGAGGTGTCTATTGAACTTACATATAAACTCCTCGAGATTGTAGCTGTCGAGGAAGCAATCATGTGGAAGGGAATTCCACAGTCGAGAAGTGCGAGAAAAGAAGCTGTTGGAGTAGAAATTGCAGTTACATTTTATCGGTTTCACTGTAAAAGGGTGGGACTTAGTTGCCAATCTAGTATCTTGTGCAAATTCGTAACTAGGAGGCACCAGTGATCTAAGTTCATCAAAGCAGAAGCCGTGAAAGTATTTATAGAAGAGGCACAGGGAAGCCAAGTCACGCCGGTGAGAGAGTGACTGCAGCCGGTCTGCCAAGTCGGTATCGATCACATTACAGACTCTCCGTTGTATTTTGTCAAGAAGCCCGAGGAAAATAGCAGGGGCACTCGACCAGATGTGGCAGCAGTATTCAATACACGGGCGGATGATCATTATACAGTTTTTGTAGCAAAACGACAATCAGTGCAATAATAAAAAAATAAAAATATATATTTTTATCGTAAATCACTAAGAATATATTTTATGATACAAACTATATATAAAAAAAATACACACCTTTACTCGAAAAGCATAAAATTTATACAAAATATATTCAGCCGTAAAATTTTATTCAAAATATTTGATAACCCATAGAGATGTTGATATGCCATTAAACATAATGAACCATCATCAACGAACTAAAGACTCACCACGTTCTTGTATTATACGATGTTTGGTGTTTGTTCTGACCACATAATTCTAACTACACGCTTCGTGGGGATTAAAGGCTTCGCCGATGACAAATATAGTTTTCCAGAAAGGCGCCAAATCTAAAAATTGACGCCCAAGGAAAATGTACATGATTTAGGTTTATGCCGTGGTTACGTGTCGATTTAAACAGTAAAAGAAGAGAAAAAAAGTTGCTCATGCTGTCACTTCCTTATGACGTCTTCGCGGCTTATCTGCTCGTGTCGTGTACCTGACAGCTGATCGATTCTAAGTATTCGTTTTTCCATTTCTGTGAAATTCTATGTTCGTTTCTTTATTGTCAGATTTTTGTTCTTTTGCGGGCGTCTCTGTTTGTGCGTCTTCATAGTTTACTTATATAACTTATCTATTATTTATTTATTTATTTATTGTCTTATGCTGTTGCCGTTGGATAAAAACTGCTGGATCTGTTGATCCTAATAACAAGGAAAAGGCGAGGGGGAGAAAAAATATTACAGAAGAAAAAAAAACAGACCAATAAACTCTATACAATACTAGAAGCATCAACTTTCTCAGCCTATTCATATAGTCTTTTTATCTTTTTTTTACCGTCTTTGTTCAGAATCTCTCTCTCTCTCTCTCTCTCTCACTCTCTCTCTCTCTCTCTCTCTCTCTCTCTCTCTCTCTCAAGAAAGAATCACGCTTCTTGTCAGTCAGGCGTTCTTTGGGGGGAAAAAGTTGCCAACGTCGTCGAATCGAAAGCTAATCGATATGCCTTTATAAGATTCGCAGTAAACATTTCGATGGCATTTATTCTATATTCTACAATATACCTTCTTCGTTCAGGACAAAATATAGTTTTCATATCATTTTCATGGCTGCGGAATATCGCTTTATTGTTTCGACGGGGGTGTAACGCGTGTGCCTTGACCGAGTGCGTGATTGCGTGTGTGTGTTTAGTTCTGTGTGTGACTTTATATATGTATCAATCTATTGGAGATCATGTGTATGGTTATCCTGTCACCCAGGACAAAATATGGTCTTTGAGATACAATGCCTCAATCCATTGACTCTTCAATGGACGGTGGGGGTGGTCATCAATGGGTTAGTGGTAGAAATCTATAATTAGCATCAGATATTTTGGGGAACCTATAATTAATACGAGATTTTGAATTTTAACATTAATGAAGGATTTTACGTTTTCTTTCGTATGCCTGTATGTCTATATGTATGTATATGTGTACATTGGGTGTGTACTTATGCACGTTTGTGTGTATATTATTGTGTGAACCGCTTTTATATGTTTTTAGGCGGTGCAGATAATTTGTTACCATAGCATTCAGTAGAAAATGTAATTTTTATAGTCATTTTCATCATTTCTTTAGTAGATATACGCATATATATATATATGTGAATGGTAGACTTATATATATACACACATACATATATATATATATGTGTGTGTGTGTGTGTGTGTGTGTGTGTGTGTGTGTGTGTGTGTGTGTGAAGGAAAAGTAGATTTATATATATATATATATATATATATATATATATAAAGGAATGGTAGACTTATATATATATATATACACATACATACATATATATATGTATATGAAGGAAAAGTATATATATATATATATAGATATATATATAAAAGGCAATCGGCGTCTAACCGTACTGATGAGCTGTGATATAGCGAAACAGATCTGTCTGTGGATGACAATATATACATATATATATATAAATACATACATATATATATATATATATATATATATATATATATATATATATATATGAAGGAATGGTAGACTTATATCTATATAAATATGTATATATATATATATACACACACACACACACACACACACACACACATATATATATATATATATATATGGAGGAATGGTCGGTTTTGAAGAAACAGTAGCTAGTCACGCTTCTATGCATCGTACATTCAGCAATGAATTTGAATACTCTCAGCTACTGGTGTGTGTTTACATTGTATATAACAAGTTATAGTCCGCTTTCCTCTACCGAGCGTCACTAGTTCATAGGTAGAATAGCCAACTGATGTCAATTCGGTCCGGTTTCAATCCTGGCCAAAAGCAATCGGATGTCTAACCGTACTGATGATTGCACTACTTCTAATATATATATATATATATATATATATATATATATATATTCCAAGTACTAATGGGTTGGCAGTCCACTGATTGTAGTGATTTACTTTATTTAGAGTGCTAGATACTTAGTAGATCATTATATATGATAATATTTTTATAATAAAAACATAGTTCACTGCAACGCAAGAGTTTGCTAATAAGCAACCTTATTAGCACCTGCTTGACGAGGTGCAAATAAGATAGTACCAAAACACAACGTCTCTTGTGTTGCAGTAAACTATATTTTTATTATTTTTATATATAACTATGTATATATATATATATGCATATATGTGGTAATGTGCATAAGTATATATTTGATGAGAATGGATGTGATTGTACGTATTTAAATATGTGTAAGTATATATATATATATATATATATATATATATATATATATAAGGATGTGTATATGTGTGTGGGTGTGTGTGTATACGAAAATACATTATTTGCCAAATTCTCATTTTAGTCTTATTTTTACGCTATTAGTAGATTTTAAAACTACTACAATAGTCCGGCGATATTATTATTTTAAACAAAAACTTTTTTGATAAATTTTTAACAGAGTTAAATATATAAAATCATGTCTTCTTTCTCTATTTTCTTCCTGTTTTCTTTTCTTTTTTCCTTTTTCATGCAACTTTGCCTTCCTTTCATCATTCACTTCACTAGCCGGCATTCGTCAACATGACTTCCGAAGATTTTCTCCTTCTTTCTTTCTTTATTTGTGTACATCTAATTTCTCCTTTAACTCTTCGCCTATTTATCTCTTTCTTTTCTTTCCTCCCAATCACTTCTATTTTTGTGACACAGTTAAATTTTGATTTTTTGATTTTTTTAATACAGACGTAATCTAAAAGTCTTCTTCTAATATCAAGTCTTGAATCTCTTTCTCTGCCCCTTCTGTATCTATGTCTGGACGACAAATTTTAATTTTTTTTTTCTTAAATCCCCCCATTTTTTAAAATGTAAACTTCCTTAGTATGGATATGTTTTAGGCTACTTCCGGTATGTGAATTATTGTACCATACTTGAAATTTTTAAAAAATTGTTTTTTATCGTTGCTGAAGAAGCGATATTTTTCTCGCTGAAATAGCTATAGTAGAATTCGGAATTTTATTTAATATAATATACATATTTGTCTCTGTAAATAGATAATACTATTTACATCAAGCCCTCTACCTGGATCATTTTTAATATTAAAAAATTAATATTAATAGGATCTGGTTTTTTGGATTTTACCCACATGTTTTTTCTTTTTCGAATTGAATATATATATTTACATATTCATGCTCTACGGGCAGAGAGATCTTACTAATTTACTAAAATTCCCCTTCCAGCAAAAAAATAACATGTTTTTCTTTTTTTCCTGATTAACCTCTTTCAAGTCCAGTGTGCTTAACCAGGAAGATATGAGAGGCCATTATAGAGAAGCAGAAAGCAATTACCCTTGTTAAGAAATTCTCAGCACTCGTTACGACCATTCGAAATGCATATTTGTTCAATTTATTTTCCTATCTGCGTATTTATTAAACAGGACAATTGAACCTTACTTTGCTGAATGGCTTCCCGTAGCTTAATGATAAATACATACTTGACAGGAAGGTGATTTATCCGATAAGAAAAGAAATAAAGATTCGATTTCTGGTGAGTGGCGAACTTAATAAAACGTTTGATTTATTGGTTGATGGTCATTAATTTCACTGTTTGAAACTTAAACACATGTAACCAATATAATTCTTATAATATAAAGAGCTGTAGATATTGACCATGTAAAACTTTTGGTGTCTGTGTATCTGTTTATAATTATATGTGTGTGTGTGTGTGTGTGTGTGTGTGTGTGTGTGTGTGTGTGTGTGTGTGTGTGTGTGTGTGTGTGTGAATTAACCTTTGATATAATTGAAACCATGGTCAGTTAGTTAAGTGCCATCTGTGATACACGCTTCGGGCGATCATGTCTCGAAAGAGACATGACTGACTGGGCAGAAAATTATCCCGCAGTAGGTTAAAAACCTTAATAAACCAATGACGTTCTTGCCATTGTATATAAACACGTGAAAAAAACAACATTGTCTTGATAAAGTCACTCAAAGAACAAAACGCGTTCATAGACCCTACCATTTACTAAAAAAATGCTCAATACAAATTAGACCAATATAAGATTATAATATTTTTATTAAAGTAGTCAAGTGCCATACGTTATACACGCTTGGGCGATCATGTCTCGAAAGAGACATGACTGACTGAGTAGAAAATTATCCCGCAGTAGGTTGCCAATGCTTTCTGCGGTAGACTGGTTGCCAGCCAAGGCCATAGAACCCAATCTGTCCAATTATTTAACCCATAATTGGAGGAAAGAGACGGATTAATATCTTTCCCAAGGTCATTTGTGCGTAAGTGAATACAAGGAATTCAACTTGAATTTGAACAAGGTTCCCCGATTTCTCGTCCCGAGTCGATAGCCACTGCACCACATTCAGGTGGAAAATAGTTTGATATGCTATTTTGAAACGTATTTCATCACAGAATTGAAATAAACACGTTCCCGAAAATAATGCAATTTAAAAATTTAACAATAGTGCAAACCCCCTGCATATTGAAATGTAGCGTAAATCTGAAATTTGAATCGAGCGAATGTATTTTGATTCCTAACATAAATTATTTTTCTTTCCTTCTTGTCAATATGTTTATTGTCGTTTAGCAAACGCATTTGGACAAGTTTTATTTGCCCAATAATTTTGCTTTATGCAATTAAATTATCCAAGATAACAGTTCATAAAAAATATGAATCCGTTTCTTTGCTTCTTACTTTTAATGTAAATTGATTTTTCCCTAAAAATATTTAATGTTTTATCGTCAAAGTCTCTCGCATTAATATCCAATCGTAATGAAGATTCGTAATATACACTTGTAAGAAAGCTTCAACTTGATGCCCGTAAGTGGTCCTTCCATTTGGATCTGTAATATACATCATACCGACGATAACATTAGAAATAGCTTTTATATTCGTTATTAATTTTTCATTTACAAGCGAATATGTTGACGTTCTTTGTGGAACAACATTATTTATTTACTATTCTTGTAGTAGTGTGGTTGAATTATTAGCCAGGCTTCACAGTTTTTCAATTTTTATCTTTCATATTCAGCATGTTTCATATTTCTTATTTCATATTTCATATTTTACGTTATTATTCAACAAATGCAAGCCCAAATAGCAACTTATAATAGAGGATTACTAAATCGAGTTGTTTTATGAATGCTAAATTATTGATCCTCGATTTGAAGAGGTTAATTTTCTATTAGTCGGGAGAGCATCTTCTCGGGAGTCTATCACAGATTTCTCTGAAAGAAGTTGCTTGAGTGGATTTCTTCCTTACCAATGAAATAAGAATATAATTAAAGTTGTTATAAACCGCTAGTCTTCTGAAGCTCAAGAGATCAATAATGACATCCCCCAAATTAACTCTTCTTTGCAAGCGTGTGACTGACCGAAACGAATCCAGATTAAAAAATAAAACAAAAAAAAACATACACAATAATATCAGTGTCCAAATACCTCTCGTGTCCAATCACACCCGTCTCCCGGGGCGGATAGAAAATCTCTATTACAGACTCGCTAGTGGGTTAGATTGAAAATAAGGCTATTGTTGAACGGTGACGCTTTCCGTAGCCGAATGGTAAAGCACACTAGATCAACCGATATCGATAAAAGCATCAACCGAGTGTGTCTTAAAAAATTAATGAAAAGAAAAACACCGAGAAAAAATATCCAGCTCCAGAATACTTAAAATTGATTTTAAACAAATTTAATATTATTTTTCGGTAATCAATCAGATGTTACAAACTTTCTCAATTACAGAAGATGAACAATGTCATGAGTTAGGTATTATCATAGCCTTTTTTTTACATTTGGTTCACATACAACTTCCTTCCATATTCTTACTTTCCTGACGGCTACAACCTCCAGGAATTTAAATTCAATGTCAATGCCCATCTCTTAACCACTTGACTCCAGTTCTTTCTACATAACCCTGTAAATCTTTTCTTTTCTCTCTAGCTTTGCAACTGTCATCACATCTGTATTCCCATCTTTCTCTTGCTCCTTTCTCTGACACCTCCCGTAAATTATTCGTCTTTCTCTTTACTATCGTTTTATATAATCTTTTTCTCTTATATAGACCCTGCGCATCAGTGATGTTACAGAATTGCTTGGGATTTTTAAAAAAAATTAGTAAAAAAATTTAGTACTCTGCCGGTAGATGTCACTGTTAAAGAAACAGGAATATGTTTCTCACAAAATATAATTTCAGAGTAATAAGAAATAATATCATATATATATATATATATATATATATATATATATATATATATATATATTAAATCCAAAAACGAAAAAGCATGTAGGTAAAATCCAAAAACCAGATCCTATTAATATTAATGTTTTTAATATTAAAAATGATCCAGATAGAGGGTTCGATATAAATACTATTATCTATTTACAGAGACAAATATGTATATTATATTAAATAAAATTCCGAATTCTACTATAGCTATTTCAGCGAGAAAAATCTCGCTTCTTCAGCAACGATTAAAAATAATTTTTTTTTAAATTTCAAATATGTACAAAAAATATATAATAGATACAAAAATTGACATACCGAAAGAATCCTAAAAACATATCCATACTCAGAAAGTTTACATTAAAAAAAAGTGTCGGGGAAGTAACCCAAAAAACAAAACGGATTTCAAACTTCCAGTGCTTTTGGACCATACCCAATCTTGTGGAAAAGTTTCAGGAATAAGACTCTGAAAATAGAAACAGGAACCGTATTCGGAAAGGTTATCTAACGTTGAACTTTTAACCCTCGTGACAACGATGGTGCCAAGCAGTATTTGCCTGTGTCCTTCCCAGACTGAGATTTGCTACATGGGTAAATCTTGATACTCTATGTAAAAAAAAAAAAAAAGACAACCTTAAGCAACGACTCACCCGCGCTCTGTTGGTGAAGCAGACTATGAACTTATCTGTTTTAAAACGCAAAAGGTGATACATGTCTCTAGTTATTTAAGAATGTTTGTTCATATTTACTGCTTCGTTTGCTAGGTTGATTTGTTTAACGGTATATTAACTCGTTATGGCCGAAATTTAATTTTCTTGAGAGGTTTGAAGCAATAAAATACTAATTTTATAATAATCTTATTCCGCTTTCATATTTGAAAATGCATTTCTGGTCATGTATTGTCGGTCGAATTTCTAATTTACTTTTGTAACTCCTTTTTAAAGAAGTTCGGCATTGTTCCAAATGTCTTGCTCATGTGTGAGATAATAATAATAATAATAATAATAATAATAATAATAATAATAATAATAATAATAATAATAATATAACAACTAAGGAATTCGAAAAACAGTCAAAATATAAAGACCTGGAAATTGAAATTAAAAAAATGTGAAAATTGAAAACAAGAATCGTGCCAGTGATAGTAGGTGCACTTGGAATGATAAAAAATGGAACAAAACAACACATTGAAAGAATCCCTGGAAACCCCAACTTAAGAGATATACAAACAATTGTCTTGTTAAGTACAACCCACTAACAAAGGAGATCTGTCTCTATGTAACGCTAGGGATGTTAGGGGAGATAGAAAAAAACATGAAATGGAACCATAACAACACACCACAACCTGCCTTGGTTCTTCCTGCAGGCGTGGTAGGTAGTGCGACCATAGCAGAAATCGAAATATGATGAAAAATGACAACATAATAATAAAAATAAAATTTGTCACGATAGAGTAGAGCAATATTTACACTGGACAATATGCAAACACTGTGGATAATATGTAAGCAAACACTGGTATGCACATCACTCAGCACCGGTTACAGAAACAGAAGATGTCACCATTCCATGGGATTACACCATCTACACAGACAGAAAAATTGAAGCAAATAGGACGGTCATTATTGTTAAAAACCAAAAAAGAAAAACTTGCCTATTAATTGATATGGCTTGTCCAGCGGATTGTAACATAGCAACCAAGGAATGTTAGGGGAGATAGAAAACAAAACATGAAATGGAGCCATAACAACACACCACAACCTGCCTTAGGTCTTCCTGCAGACTTGGTAGGTAGTGCGACTATAGCAGAAACTGAATTAAGATGAAAAATGACATAATAAATTCAGTAACTTTTACGAACAGGAAACTGCAAGAAATTGGTATGAACACCAGTCAAACCTGGTTAAAGAGAAAGGATTTGAAAATTTTGATGGGATTTTATAATACACACAGACAGAACAGTCAAAGCTAATCGCCCAGACATCTTGATCAGAGACCGCAAAAACAAAATGTCTTATAGAATGTAATATTTCTTATAGAATGTAATATATCTCTAAAGATCTTCAAAAAGCTATTAAAATACAAAGAAATTGCAATCGAAATATTGTTTCTTTTCCTTAAAAATGCCTAATGGAAACTGTCATGATGCCATCTCTAACGTTAAGTCACTGATTGGGACCCGAAAAGAAATGTGTATACACCAGAAATCGAATGAAATAATAATAATAATAATAATAATAATAATAATAATAATAATAATAATAATAATGAATGTAAAAATCGCCACGATAGCGTGAGGCAATATGTACATTGGACAATGTGCAAACACTTTGGAAAATCTGTAAATAAACACTGGTATGAGCATCACCCAGCACCGGTTACAGAAAAAGAAGATGTCACCATTCTATGGGATTACACCATCTACACAGACAGAAAAAATGAAGCAAATAGGCCGGACATTATTGTTCAAAACCAGAAAGAAAAACACTTGTCTATTAATTGATATGGATTGTCCAGCGGATTGTAACATAGCAACCAAAGAATTTGAAAAACTGTCAAAATATAAAGACCTGGAAATTGAAATAGAAAAAAATGTGGAAATTGAAAACAAGAGTTGTGCCAGTGATAGTAGATTCACTTGGAATGATAAAAAATGGAACAAAACAACACATTGAAAGAATCCCTGGAAACCCCAGCTTAAGAGATATACAAAAAATTGTCTTATTAAGTACAGCCCACACACTAAGGAGAACTTTGTCTATGTAACGCTAGGGATGATGGGGAAGATAGAAAAAACATGAAATGAAGCCATAACAAGACGCCATGACCTGCCTTAGGTTTTCCCGCAGACGTGGTTGGTAGTACGACCATAGCAGAAATCGAAATATGATGAAAAATGACATAATAATAATAATAATAATAATAATAATAATAATAATAATAATAATTGGGCAATGTGCAAACACTATGGAAAAGCTGTAAACAAACACTGGTATGAACATCATCCAGCACCGGTTACAGAAATAGAAGATGTAACCATTCTATGGGATTACAGCATCTACACAGACAGAAAAATTGAAGCAAACAGGCCAGACATTATTGTTAAAAACCAGAAGGAGAAAACTTGTCTATTAATTGATATGGCTTGTCCAGCGGATTGTAACATAGCAACCAAGGAATTTGAAAAACTGTCAAAATATAAAGACCTGGAAATTGAAATAGAAAAAATGTGGAAATTGAAAACAAGAGTTGTGCCAGTGATAGTAGGTGCACTTGGAATGATAAAAAATGGAACAAAACAACACATTGAAAGAATCCCTGGAAACCCCAGCTTAAGAGATATACAAAAAATTGTATTATTAAGTACAGCCCACACACTAAGGAAAACGTTATCTATGTAATGCTGGGGATGATAGGGAAGATAGAAAAGCATGAAATGGAGTCATAACAACACGCCACTACCTGCCTTAGGTCTCCCCGCAGACTTGGTTGGTAGTGAGACCAATGCAGAAATCGAAATATGATGAAAAATGACATAATAATAATAATATATCTTGAATAATATATGTCTTGATGTTACAAGCATGGGTTTTTTTAGGATGGGCTACAGTAAATATTCCGCTCACTACCACATATTTGCTTGTTAGTTGTCTATTCTTGACCAGTTGAGTATGTTCTTAAGGAATTGATTAAATGTGAAACTTTATTCATGAGAGTTTATAGTTATAGTTTTATTTAAGATTGAAAGTTTAGTCATAAAAGGTGACTTGGTATTCACATCTCATTTGAACAGACTGGATCACCCAACTTGAAGGTATTTCAAACTAAGCCCCGCTTGCAAACTGACTCGCTGCTTCTATCAACATCCGTCCCCATATCACGAACGGGTCTGATATCCCCTTACCAGATGAATTTAATATGAATTTAAGCGCAATACTAGATTAGCGGTAATGTCTCATCGTTTTACAGTTGAGTTAAATGCTAATACTTTATCCCCTTGCTTGTGGGACTCTCTTCCTGCTCCTTGAGTTCAAGTCAACTTTGATCTTCAAAAATTTAAATGCAGCGTCAACCATTATCCCTAATTCCCGTTCCGTTATTTTATCCTCTCTTTTCCCCATATCCTCTCCTAGTGTTATTGACTTGCTTGAGATTAAATGTTTATAAAAACTGGGTGTCATGGTGGGTATATTGGGTGTCGTACATATCTGTAACCCAACGTCAATTTATTGGGATGTTATTCTCTCACTCAATAATAATGATAATAATAATATGCAGAAGAAGAATAAAAAGAAAGAAAACGGCGATGGATGAGGAAGATGTTGATTGTATTGATTGTATCGGAAATAATTAAAGCAAGGTTTCTACTTTCAAATTTTGTAATGCAGTAAATGAAGATCACTGGTCTAAATTTTTGTCCTCTGATTTATATTTTCTTACATTTCTTGCTATTTATTTATTTATTTATTTATCAACGTTTCCTGGAGTATAACAAACCCAAGCAGACGTTGGCTATTCACATATTTCGCATTTTGAGTTGGACGATGAAACAATAATGTTTAATTAAGCAAAAGATTTCTATGTCCTACCTTTTCGATATAAAGTAATTTTTAAAAAAATAAATAAATAAAGATTTTATCCTTTTTTTTATTTTCTTTCTCTTATTTTTTTCCTTTCATATTCTTAAGTTGAATTAATAAGTAGAAGTCGGAGGAATTCTTCCGAAGACGAGGCGAGAGTACAAAGAGGGTGGCACTAATTAAACATAAAAGTTACATTATTGTGTAGCAGAGGTTCCTAAAACAAAATGATTTCTGCTATTCTATTCCAGTACCGTCAACAAACAAATAAAAAACTGTTTGTGTTTTTTTACAACAGTTTTAATATTTGTTTCTTTTGTGCGCATGCGTGCGTGTATCTGCGCATGTCTGTAATTCTGAGTGCCTGTATACACGCATTTTCTATTGAGTTTATGTTTGAAGAGTATATGCGTTGAATAGGAGTCTGATTGAGAGTAACCTTCTAAGTCGATTTGATTGTATGTTTCGGAACTTCGACTGCGTTAAACATGTGTATTTGCGTATATTTGTTTATACACGTATGTGTGCCTGTATGTGAAAGCCGACGACTGTGTTTATTTTCCCGGTTAATTGCCTGCACACACACACACAAACACACACACAAAAACACACACACACACACACACATATATATATATCTTGAATTATGTCAAAACATGAATGTTTCTGTCTATGTACATGTGTGTATACCTATCTCAATGCAAACGTGTATGTCTTTGTTTTGTGGTTGATTCAAAGTTATGCTTCTAAAAAAGTATAATTTTTTTTTCCCTGATGTTTAATTTTTCCGTTCTACTTTTGTCGTCAGTGATTTTCAACTTTAATATTTGTTTTTAATTTTTATTTTTCTTAAATTTCCCATCGATTTCTGCGTTTGTTTTCGAGGCTAATTTAGCTCGGCCGCGCCCCAACATCACTCGCCAGATTTCAGTCTCGGAAAAGATTGCAAAATTCTTTATGTAAAATAAACCAAAACGGCAATCATTTCACTTACAACCTTCTTTCTATTTTCTCGTACTTTCGTTTTTACGACTGAAAAATGAACCAATATCGATGCAGCTTGATGGTTAGAGCAGCAGACGGCTCGGTTAAAGATTTCTGATTGATTTAAGATCGAAATCAATGTTTTGTTTTATTATTTACATAATTTACAGTCGGACTAATTTCTTCATTTTATTGTTATTTTAACAATGTTTCGATTGTTGTGCTCTCTCACCTTCTTCAGAAGACTTATCTCTTCTCCGATCTAGCACTAATATCTCAGTGGGGTCTAGCACTAATATCTCAGTGGGGTCTAGCACTAATATCTCAGTGGGGTCTAGCACTAATATCTCAGTGGGGAAAAACTGGCTGGTTATTTTCACTGTCTGAAAAATCAAACTAAATACATTCCATCAAGGTGTAATAGAAATGTTAGGGTCCCAGCTATGGGTAAATAGTAAACCCTCAAACAAACAAAAAACATACAATGAAAGTATAAAATACTTTTTTATGGTAAAAATATCAGCAATACATTTGTATATAAAAACAAATGAGCAACAGTACAATGTTAACTTTAGTTGAAAGAATACAATTACGATCACAATATCTTGGCATTAAATAACCCATAAAGATTGAAATGCCACTAAACCACCCACGTCTATTGAACAGGTTAAGAGGCTCATCCCTTGTTCCCTGTTTAGGATGTGATTTCCGGCTTTCTCGTTTCCAATCTTTTCACTCTTTTCTTTTTCTTTTTTTTCAATTGGAGTAGATAGATCTATCTATCGCCCGGTTCACACTCCACCCACGTCTATTGAACAGGTTAAGAGGCTCATCCCTTTTTCCCTGTTTAGGATGTGGTTTCCTGCTTTCTCTTTTCCAATCTTTTCACTATTAGTTAGCCCCCTGCACATCAGTGGCGTTACCGCCTTGCTCGGGGTGATACGATTAAAAAAAAAAAAAAATCAACCAACCAATATTCCATCATCGCTGGTCGGACCCTGAACTATAACCGATCATGATGATTGCTTTTCCCACAAGGAAGCCTCGTTGCCTTGAGCGCCTGCTGCAGAAACATTATTTACATACAGTGCCTCGAAAACTAAACCATATTTGTTGCTTCAAGTCTCTTATTCATCTACGAAGAGACTATGCAAAATCTGAATTACATTTTTCTCTCATTTATTCTGAGTATTTTTACTTTTATTTTTTCTATATTTTCTTCATTCATAAGTTTTAAAATACTTCCATTACATTTAGCAAGATAAGCACTGTAAACAATTTTTACCTGCATTTAAATAAACATTCGTTCAAGATATCACAAATACCCTAAATTTTACCATCCTAGGCGTTTCCTGTAAACAATTTTTATGTATCCTAAAACCTACATGGCGATATCAGAAGATACCTTGCTTGTATGAATTATTATATTGCATAGATGTAGCTTTTTTAGTCATAAATCAGTACGTATCATGCACTTTCTTTTTATGCGTGCGCAAGTATACTGCCCCATTTTACGGAACTAAAGCGATAAAAAACTGTTGAAATGAAAAGGAAAATGTTATAAATTAACGTCGATATCTGGGGGCACTTGGAGAAATTTAGTTGAAGGAATAAAAAAAAGAAAAAAGTCGTAAGAGAAAATAAAATTGGCAAAAATATATGCGATGAATTACAAAGCGTGCATGATGATCACGTTCAGTTCTCGTTCCTGTCCGAGACGAGCACAAACGTGGCACGCGTTTGGTGTTATACAGAAAGAAGATAAATGTTGGGTATTTTTGCACATTCTTTTTAACATACATTAAATCTTTTGATTTCTTTCTTTGTAATCCCCCCACCATTTTTGTGGAAAACGAACTTCCATCAATTTCATACTCGAAATTCTCCTTGTGATAACAGCAGTTCTTACAAAAAAAAATAAAATGATTTTTTTTCATTCCTGTATTCAAATATATGCCAGTATGGTTATTGGCTAAGAATATATGAGATTGACACAAGGTCACAATATTAGTGAACCCATGAAGCTAGAACATACGACATTAGCGACAGTAATATGCCAGGTGTCTGACATATCCAACAAACACAATCGCAAGTATTCACACAAAAACACGCATATACATATACAAAATACGCATATACATACAAAAAATAAAAGCACCCATCGACACAAATCCGCACATATAGCATCATTTATACGCACACACACACACACACACACACACACACACACACACACTAGTAAAAATACGCACCCATAAAAACAGCAACAGAAAAATATTCAGGTATATATATGGTTTGATTGGTAAATTGTGTAACTGCGTACTTTCCACTGGAACCAGCAAAAGTTAGAATTTTGATACTTGAGAATAACAATACATGGCACAAGGTCAATAATTTGGTGTGATTATTCCGTATGATCGACTCACTACTCTAGGGTTGCATTTTATCAGGTTGTACTTTCAGAATCAAACATTTGTCTGTAGACATGAAGCTGTATTCCTGACTATTTTTAAGCTATTGGGGAGGTGCTGTCTGGATCAGGGATCCCATGTTATCAGGTTTGAATTAAATATTTTGCGTCTGCCCATGCACTTGTTCTGAGCTATTTTTCGTTGCCCACCGTTTGTCCTCATTTGTCCTTGTACTCGGCTCGGCTACTCATGGTGAATTTATCTTCCCATCTACCTGTCAGCGTTCCCTGTCTTTGTGAATTTACTTAGCCATTTTTATTTTCAGTTCTTCCACTTGACATCATTCAAACTGTCTCTCCCAATCGATTCTTCTACTTATCTCAAGATCATTCACTCTTGTCAAATTTATTTATATATTTCGTATATTACTAAACTAAATGTCCGTATCTATCAATCTTTCGTTTACCCCTGTCTCAACATGTCTTTTTGCTCATCGACTTAATATGGTTGGCCCATTTTTTTTTTTTTTTTTTTACAAAGAAACTAGCAGAGCTATCGGTACCTGAAAACGTTTGATGATTGTGCTATCTGAAATTTCTGATGAATCGTAATTACTAATTTATTAATTTTAGTATCCTCATGCTTGTTGTTGTTATCATAACATTTCGGCCGTTTTACTCTTCATCAGGTGTATGTCAATTCGGGTTACCTACAAGAAATTTTGAACTGAAACCTTTATTTAATCTACAGAGATAGACAATTTTTGTTCCACTGCTCATGATTAGAAATATCACGTCTAGTTCTTATCTTAGTTGTTGCCTCTCCGCGTTACACCTGAGTCCAAGTATATACATTCCAGCGAATGAAATCAAAATTATTAGGTTCGGGACATTAGTCTACTGATTTAAAGCGTCGGTTCGTCAATTGGGTGATATGCTAATTAAGATTTTAATCCCTTTATGTAATCTCCAGAAATACATAGTTTTTGTCACGCTATCCATATCTAGTCAGTTAAGTGCCATACGTGATACACGCTTTGGGCGATCATGTCTCGAAAGAGACATAACTGACTGGGCAGAAGATTATCCCGCAGTAGGATGTTGGTTGTGGTGTAGTGGATATCGGCTCGGAACGAGAAATGAGGGAGCCGAGTTCGAATCCCAGTTGAATTCCTTGCAATTACTTACGCGCAAATACCCTTGGGAAAGGTATTAATCCGTCTATTTCCTCCAGTAATGAGTTAAATAACAAGACAGATTGGGTTCTATAGCCTTGGTTGGCAAACAATCTACCGCAGAAAGCAATGGCAACCTACTGAGGGATAATCTTCTGCCCAGTCAGTCATGTCTCATTCAAGACATGATCGCCCAAGCGTGTATCACGTATGGCACTTAACTGACTGACTGACGAATATCTAGTCTTTTTTTTTTTTAGTGATAATGCAGTGGATCTTTATTCTTATTTTTAGAACACAGAGGAAATGCGGGTGATTAGAATCCGTGGAAGCGGCATGATATAACAGGCAGACTTATGCTCATCTTAGACATGTATATGACCATAATGTGATGTATCCAATGAGAAACGAGCTTACTATAATTGCAATGCTCTATGAGGCTAGCTTGTTAACTCTTGCAAAACCTGGCCACAGCGAGACAAACACCGTAATAATCTTTCTCTCTCTCTCTCTCTCCCTTCCCTATCTCTCTATATCCTTCTCTCCCTCTTTCTCTCTCTTTCGCTTTTTCACTCTTTTTCTCTTTCTTCTTGACTCTCTCTCTCTCTCTCTCACTTTTTCTCTCTTTCTCCCTCTTTCCCTCGCTTTCTATTTCTTTTGCTATCTTTCTTTCCTTCTATTTTTCTCTCTCTCTCTTTCGCTCTGGCTGTTAGATTCTTTCTCTCTCTGTTGGTTAGGTTCAACCCGTGATATGGTTTCCAAGAATTTTACTTTAAGTTGGATCACCAATAGTCATCTTGGCAAATTGATAAAGTTCGAACTGTTTTAATGGTCAGAAAGATGACGTTCTAAAATTAAGCGCCCCTATTCGGCCAAGTATGTATATCAATATGATTGTCAATCTGTTTGATTTTTTCTACATTCTTTGTGTTCCGTTTCCTTGCTAACATGCCTATCTATACATTGAAATATAGCTGAAAACCTTGATCAGCAGTACACCTATTTTCCCTCAAAAATAAAAAGCCTGCTTAACGAAGACGCGCTATTTCAAGTCTCTAGTAGTTTATCTCCTCTCATTAACGGCTCGCTTTACAGCAAGTAATCGACGTTTTGATCGAATACATTTTTATCATTCGTCTGCCACATCTTAATTTTAAGTTCTATTTTCCTATGTATTTTTGCATTACTTTAGTATATTTCTTTACTGTTTGTTTCCCGTTGTCTTCCCTCACTTTTTAAATTTGCTTATGTCTTAAATGTGCCTTGTAATGCATTGGATATCGGCTCGGAAACGAGAAACCGGAGTGCCGAGTTCGAATTCCAGTTGAATCCATTGTATTCACTTACGCGCAAATACCCTTGGGAAAGGTATTAATCCGTCTCTTCTTTCCAGTTATGAGTTAAATTACAGGACAGATTGGGTTCGATAGCCTTGGCTGGCAACCAGTCTACCGCAGAATGCAATGGCAACCCGCTGAGGGATAATCTTCTGTGCAGTCAGTCATGTCTCTTTCGAGACATGATCGCCCAAGCGTGTATCTCGTAAAGGCACTTAACTGACTGATGTCTTAAATATCATTTAAATCTTTAATCTTTTTAAATGCTTAATTTCATCATTTTAAATTTCTATATTTGCATAATTTTAATTTTATGCTTCTATTTTAATTACATTCTGTTTTTATGGGTTTTCTTTATATTTTCTTTGTATGTTCGTTTTTAACCTCACCATTTTATCTGTCTTCTAGTATTTAATTTCCTTCTCTCTTCTTGTGCATTGTGGTGCAATGGATATCGACTTGGAACGAGAAATCGGGGAATCGAGTTAGAATACCAGTTGAATTACTTCCATTCACCTACGCGCGAATATCCTTGGGAAAGGTATTAATCCGTCTCTTCCTTCCAGTTATGGGTTAAATAACAGGACAAATTGGTTTCTCTAGCCTTGACTGGCAACCAGTCTACCGCAGAAAGCAATGGCAACCTACTGCGGGATAATCTTCTGCCCAGTCAGTCATGTCTCTTTCAGGACATGATCGCCCAAAGCGTGTATCAGGTATGGCACTTAACCGACTCCCTTCTAACTATCACTTTTTGTCTTCTTAAATTTAGCCACACCATCGATTTTTCTATTCTACGTATGTTAAAAACGATGCCGGATTATCGATGCTGACAGAATATCGAGAGATCAAACATTTCAGTACTCAAATTGGTGAAGTTGGCTAATGCAACAACAATTCAACTTCTGTTGGTTTTTTGATGCTTCATATAAATTTTATGGGAATGACAATCACAATGATTTGATAGATATTGCAGATCCAGAATATCGCGTAGATTGGAAAATTACGTTGTTTTCGAAACAAAAAGAAAAAAGTGAGGAGGTTAGAGTACTCAGAAAGAATGGGAAAATGGAAAATAGAATTAACAGCAGACAGACCCGACTATTCCTATGGCGAAAGTAGGTAGTAAGTCACCTTTGACCCTTTATCAACTCTGGTATCTCAACTTCAGTCATTTCCCCACATGTATGTGTATGTGAGTGTATACTCAATTTCTCCCAATATATATATATATATATATATATATATATATATTAATCGTATCACCTCGAGCAAGGCGGTAACGCCACTGATGTGCAGGGGGCTACGTAATAGTGAAAAGATTGGAAAAGAGAAAACCGGATACCACATCCTAAACAGGGAACAAGGGATGAGCCTCTTAACCTGTTCAATAGACGTGGGTGGTGTGTGAACCGGGCGATAGATAGATCTATCTACTCCAATTGAAAAAAAAATTAAAGTTAATACAAAGCACGAGAGCCACTCAAGTTACAGGGTTATAATAAAAAATTAATATGTCTAAAAATTAGACATCCTCATCACGATCCTGTAACCTAATGGCGTAGTAGTCAGCAAATGCACTTCACCCGGAGTAACAGTAGTTTTACCTGTGCAAGAAAGCCTGACGGAGCCCAACATTTTTCAGGATGGTTTTGAATTCAGCGCGGTTGTCTTCCAAGGCTATACTATAGAACCGAATCTGCCCACCTATTTACACACAGCTGAGAAGAGATAAATGTCATAGCATTCGCAATTGAATGCAATTAACTCGACAGTACTTCGAATTCCACTCTCCAATTCCTCAATCCGAGACCTTATCCATTACTTCATTATAGCCTCTCAATTAAACATAAGACTGGTTTATATCTGAGTTTGCAAGTATCCACTCGGAATCGAGTCCTTATTTTGGAGTGGGTCGACTAACCTTTCTGCTGTGGAAGCATTAAGGTCTGCTAACAGGGCTAAATAATTCAGTAATATACATCGGTTCATCAAGCAATGTACATCCTCTTAATGTCGTTAAAAACTTAAATATTTCCCATATTAAATTATTTGTTCGACATAATCCTCTATTCATCTCTGTTATAATAAAGACCATTATATATATAGATAGATAGATAGATAGATAGATAGATAGATAGATAGATAGATACTCTTCAGCAATAAATTGATCTCTTTACTTTCTCTGATTCCATGTGCCTATGGCTCAAACCTCAAAAAGGGTGAAACCACGGTAAGTTGTGGTTCACTTATAGATTTTTCGTATATATATACTCTTTTTTAATAAAAAAAACGTTGTATATGTATATATTTATGAAGGAAAACTCAACACGTCATTTCAATTGGTTATAAATTATGGTCTGATGAAATGAGACTGATGACATGGTCTGATGAAATGAGCTAATTAAGCTCATAGAAATGAATTATAATTTATAACCAACTGAAATGACGTGTTCAGTTTTCCTTTATAAATATCATATTGCTCTGGATAACATCCATTGAGCTCTCTATATAGATATAACACTTAATATTTTCTATTAAGTTAATCTTGTTGTATTATCCTCACCGTTTACGGACTGGACATCTATATATATATATATATATATATATATATATATATATATATATATATTGCCCTATTGTTATGTTCAGTGTTTTGTATTATTTTGTTTTTTTTTCTTAGGTCTTAATGTAAGATACTGAATAGTAGGTACATGAATATATTTGTTGCTGTCATTTTAGATGGCATATCGATATAAATATTTTGCCAACAATTATGACAGCACGGGCCCACGCGTATACCATATCTAAACTTATTTATAAATGGAACTTTGCCTCTCTCTGTGTGTGTGTGTGTGTGTGTGTGTGTGTGTGTGTGTGTGTGTGTGTGTGTGTGTGTGTGTGTACCTATAGACTCGGAAACGGCTGAAACGATTTTCTTGAAAATTTACTCAGTTGTACTATAAGCGTCTGCGAGTGTTCTTAGCTAGGTTTTGTGTCGAGGTACCCCGATAAATATCGAAAATCGATAATCGAAAAAATCGGGTTATAGGAGTGGTCCGATTTTAATCAAATTTGATACACTCATACATACAGACATAAGAAACGATATTCAGAAGTTTCAAGGTTGCAGTTCTTACAACAGTGCAGAAAATTTGATATCGATACCAGGAAATCAAAATTTGACTTAAATCCATTCATTTTTCTTCTAGTCTACTGTTTCGCTTTAACTGGAAACAACTATTGCTTTTTAGTCTTTCGTGCCAATGTCCAAAAGTGTCTGAGCTCCAGGACCACGGATTAGTTTTAAAGCTTTCATTACACCCGAGCAACGCCGGGTTATACTGCTAGTTTAATATAAGCTTAATAAACCTTAGTAACACCACGCACTTATCAGTGTAGCTTTCTTTGGTATTTACAGTTTCATGGCAAGTACACTAGAGACATACTATTCTTAATGAACGTATTTTAGAGTCGGTTGAACAGTTATCGCGACTACGATGTATTTCACATTCCTTAGGTTGACATACAGATGAGAAGTTCGGTTGTAATTTTAATCGGATATTAAGCAGTATTGCCGGAAAACTGGTGGGATACACGCTATTTCTTTCTTTTTTTTTTTTTTTTTTTAGTTATAGAGTTTACAAAATTTAACTTGGTTTTGAACCAGGCCAAATAGCGATGAAATGTTTTTGTCAAATGTGGCATGCCATCTTCAACTCACTGAACGTCACTATATTTGCTAAGCTTCTCATATGCACCGTGTTCTTTTAGGACGTAGGTGATCATGGCCTTTCACATTTCCCTATCCCTTATCGCTCTTAATAATTCTTCTCCTGTTTCCTACTTAATCCCCGCTCCACCCTCCCTCTGGATACTTCAGCTGTCTTTTTCCTATTGTTAAGTATCAGTTTCCTTCTCGTGTTCATTTGCTTCAAAAACTCGTCGTTGATTACGTGTTCCGACCATGGTATTCGTTTGGAGAACCACATTTCTGTTGCTTCAAGTCTTTCCTTTCTTTTGATGAGCTTTTCCTGCATTCGCCGCTATATTGAAGGTCAGACATCACATAGAAATCCAATACTCTTCTTTGTTTCCAGCAAGATTATCCTGTTTCTCAATACTTTACTCGGCTACTGGAATGCATCTTTGGCCATGCTTTCAGATCTCAGCGTCGCACGAAAGATCAGATAGCGCAAAGAAGCAAAGGGTGTATGTGTTGTTCTCTCAGCCAAATTCCAAAATAGAGATTATTATTTTCACTAAATATACAAGTATCTAGCCGAAGTAGACTTCGTCTTTGCGCAGTGCTATTTATTAGCTCTGCATACTACGAGACCGAGTCGTGATAAATGGAGTTGGTTAGTGTGTTTGTGCCAATCCTTCTAGTCTACCGGGATTAAAACATTATAAAAGCTGTAAGCACAAAGCAACAGGAGGTAAGCCATATTTCTTTTAACAGGCACAACAGACATAATGTTAAGTGAATGCGCTTCTGATGTCGCATCAAAGATAAAAGAGCGGACACACAGAGAGGTGCGAGATGTCATAAAATGTTTGCAGACCAGCACATGGAAATATCTTTTCAGCTTTTGGAATAGTATGGTTGTGCTGATGGTAAATTTCCGGAGTTCATCATCACGGCGAAGCTGGGCGGAGAAATATATGAAAACTGATTTCTCAATAATAATTTATTCCTAAAGGTATATTGAATGAAATTAAAGCTGATCTGGAAATTAATCCCTCCTTATATAGCAAGAAATCTAAGTAGAAGCTGATGGACCTTTTTTTGACTATTTCACATTTGGCGTTGAAAACTTTCATTTCATTAAAGTGGATGGCTACAAGCAAGAAAGGAGATGGAATGCGATTATTTTATTGCCACAATATATATATATAAATATATGATATCATAAATCCCAATATAAGTACCCAGACAAAATAAATAGGGAACCTGTGTTAAACTAAGCTACGTCTATTAACCCAAGCCCACATTCACTTAAACAACATATCATCATAAATAAATATTTAATAAACATTTAATTTTCACCATTAATTTTTCATTTCATTAAAGTGAATGGCAAGAAAGGAGATGGAATGCGATTATTTTACTGCCACAATATATATATATATATATATATATATATATATATATATATATGATATCATAAATCCCAATATAAATACCCAGACAAAATAAATAAGGAACATGTCTTAAACGAAGCTACCTCTACTAACCCAAGTCCACATTCACTTAAAATATTATATCATCATAAATAAACCGTTTACACCATTTAATTTTCATTTCAACTTATCACCCGATGAGAAGCGCACGTAGCAGCTTCGAAACGCGAAAACATTTTTGTGTAGTGATACTATAAATTTATAAACCATTGTAACAACCATTACAATATAATGCTCTGCGTTGTATCGAGCACTCTTTATAAAAGTAAATGCATGAACCGTGGGTAAAAAAACTTACGTTTTCTACAACTTTGTTACAATATATATACATATATATATATATATATAATTATTAGGTTAGAAAATGTGCAAACAACAAACTACTACAAAACTGTACATTTTTTTTACCATGAAAGACAAATATCTTATCAGGTAGTTAATAATGATGATAATAAACTTTTTTAAATTTAAAAAACAATACAACACTTTATTTATGGATTTTTTTTTGTACGAGGTAAAATGATATTAAAAAGTGGGGAAACATTTTTTTTAATTCTCAAAATAAAGCGAAGTTTTGTTTTTCAAATTAAAAAACACGTTTATTACCAACATTATTAACTAACATGTACTAACATAATAATTATATATATATAATCACATTCTTTTTGGTGTGGCTTCGCTCTCGATAATCGTTGTACATGAAGCCACTGCATACTATTTTCATCTTGCAGAGAGGACATTAAATAGCCAGGAAATTCACTTTCAAGGATGAAATGCGTAATGTTTTTTTTTCCTTTCTTTTATTCTTATTGCTTACTATTAGACCACTATACAAATTTCTATCTATCTAGCTAGCTAGCTATTGGGCGCGTATAATGATATGCGCTAAAAAGTCTACCTACTTCCACCGAACGCCCCTAACCCAGGTGTAGAGTGGCCGACTGACGCCATTTCGGTCGGGTTTCGAGCCTGGGTTGTGTAGCAATTGGAGTCTAACCGTACTGATGAGATGTGATACAGCGAAACAGATCTGTCTGCGGATGACAATATATGTATATATATCTAAACTTATTTATAAATGGAACTTTGTCTGTGTGTATTATACCTATAGACTCCGAAACGGCTGAACCGATTTTCTTGAATATTTACACAGTTGTACTATAAGCGTCTGTTCTTAGCTAGGTCTTGTGTCGAGGTACTCCCGATAAATATCGAAAATCGATAATCGAAAAAATCGGGTTATAGAAGAAGTGGTCCGATTTTAATCAAATTTGATACATTCATTTATAAAGACATAAGAAACGAAATTCAGAAGTTTTAAGGTTGCAGTTCTTACAATAGTGCAGAAAATCGATAATATATATATATATATATATATATATATATATATAAAAGGAAAGATGTTTGTGTGTGTCTGTTTATCTGTCTGTATGTCCTTAATACAAATCCACAATTTTTATCCGATTCTCACCAAACTTCACACAAATATTCTTTAGGCTGAGTCTGAGCTCCAGGACCATGGATTAGTTTTAAAGCTTTCATTACACCCGAGCAACGCCGGGCTATACTGCTAGTATATATATATATTTTAAACATAGAAAGCAAGAATCATATAATGCTTAATAGTAATACACGTGTTTTAATACTTGAAACGCACGGAGATTAACATACATGCACACACATATGTGTATATTTATTACAAGGATAAACGTTCACATGCAAGTGCACACGACGTTAATATAAGAAAACTATCTTGTTGCTTAGCTCTCCCCGCTACCACCCCCAACACCGTATATCTTTTTTCTTCTGTGTTGCTATTATATAAATTACCAAAATATATCACCGTATTCGCTGGTTCGCCTTCCTCGAGATGCATATATATGCTAAAATAGTTGGACATCTTGCATGAACCCTGATAAAATACAGTATAACCTGTCGTATGCGACCCACTTCGTCAGATACCACCTGTTGTTAACGACCATTTTTTCTATGCACGGACTATTTGCTAATGTTAATTGACCCTTAGTGAGCGACCACCTCTAGAACGCGGCCAGTGACTAACATCAACGAGTGAAAATCACTGATCAAGAGACCGCTTTAAAAAAAAATCCCTTTTGGTCGTACACTGCGAACTTCTAAATTAGGAGAAACTAAATGAGTAAACTATTTCATTTTGCTTTGATCTAAGCCAGGAACACTTCTTCATTGTTTTGTTATTGTAGTGTTGTATCAAACTGTTATTTCTTGTTGAAATGTACATTGCCTGAGTTCACCTCACTGTCAAACATCGGCTGTTTTGCACAACATGTATTGTATTTGACATGTTCAAGGGATTTTTCGCAGTCTCTGTACTGACTTGGATAAATTCAGGGATTGGGAAAATCCCAATTATGTCTCTTTCTCCAATGTCTATCTCTTCCGTTCCTTTATTTTATGTGTATCTATCTACTCTATTTCTATCTGGGTATATCTATCTCTATCTCTCTGCTTCTCTACCCCCACCCACGATCGCTGTCAAATTTTTGTATGTTTTGTTTTTTTTCCATGTATTATCGCAGATTCTTTTTTGCTATAGCTCACTTCTAAGAAAAAACTGAAACCGTATACAAATTTTAAGTTCACTTAATAAATATTTTTTGTGAATAAATATTTTGGTCTCTTGTTGACCGTTGTAAATAAGTTTTTTTATTTTAAAATGAATTATGCTGAATAACTTTTTTATGTTCTCATTTATTTGTTACCAGATTACATGGTAAAATTCTAATATGTACATTCTGATGAGTGGAATATACGTTCCTGGCGTAAATAGCTCATGATTATGAGACTTTAGTGAGCGACCACCAGACGTATGCGACCGGTTTTTGATTGAAGTATGGATGGTCGCATACGACAGGTTCCACTGTATATGGAAATGTACGTTCGGTTATTCTGCTGAACGTTTTTCTCGTTAGAAAAAAATTTTTTAGTTGTTGCAAAGAATCTTAAGATTTTCGAAAGGTTGAAATATTCTGTTTACTTGACGCCTTTCATCGTCTACGCCATCTCCTTTTTTATCGAATAGTTTTATTGTGAAAATAATTTGTGTACATAAATAACATTGATAAAATTATCCGCGTTTATATTTCAACTGAAGTGTTATTTACATGAACGTATCATTGCAATCGTGTGAGTTTAAGTGTTTGATTATCTTTGATAGCGTGTTATTGTGAAATTGATGTCATCTTTCTTTTAACGAATCTCTTATTTGTGAACTTATAAGATTATTATCGTTCTAGGATAATCTTTCTTTTGCATTTCATGTCTCACCTATGTTTGGAGATAAACGTGACACTGTGAAAAAAAAAAGATAGGAGAATATCTTAGGAGCTAAATTTTGCTGAAGGCTATAATTCTCTTTGCATGCGATGCGCTTCCTCGTCAGATGTAAACTCCAGAAAATGAATGGTCGACGATAAGGACTTAATTCATATGAAATATAATATTTAGAATTGAAATTTCACACTCGCACATGCGCATAGATAGATAGATAGATAGATAGATAGATAGATAGATAGATAGATAGATAGATATTGTTATGGATTCGTTTTCTACGTCTTATCAACTCTCTGCTGGTTATTTAAGAATTTTATTATCTTAGAATGGAAGAATCTTTTCTGAGATAATGATTTAGTGATAAATGTTTTGCTAATTAACCCATAGCTGAGGAGAGATGAGGTGTTTTCATACCTTTCCCAAGTGAATATAACGAACCCAACTGAAATTGAAATTCGGTTCTCCGATTAACTATTCCAATTTATTATTCATTACACCAACCGTACACCCAAGCTTACGCCACCTGGTATTCCCGAGTTACACTTCTAGGTACTAACCAGGCTCGAAGTTGCTTAACTTTGGTAACTGCGAGGAAGCCAGTGTTTCAGAGTGATATATATACCGTAAGCATAGATAGATAGATAGATAGATAGATAGATAGATAGATAGATAGATAGATAGATAGATAGTAGGTCACTAGAATAGAAAATGTAGACCCTCAAAGAAGCCAGGGGCTGAATTTTAATAAGATTAAATTAATCTGGAATTAAACTTAATGAAGAAAAATTATATCAAGGAATTGTGTTAACCGATATTCTAAAGCCTTGAAAATCGGTTTTCGACATCCAAAATTTCTTATCTAGATTAAAGTACCAAACTAGGGTGAGAAATGCACGCTTACGTTAGTTTATTCACAACTATCACAACCACTATGTAGTTTAGGTGGAATACCTTATATAGCTTCAACTGTAGGTCACGTAATTGGGCTAGCTTGACAGTCTCCAAAACAAGACAACCTGGGAAATGTGGGCCAACAAGCAGGTTGTGTTAAGAGCCACGAGGGACAGCGCTGCCGGCGATGAGTCGAATTATTGTGGATTTCTGTTGGCAGACTAATGCGACGTGAAAGAATCACGTTGTATTTACGTCTCGACGTGAAAAAAAAAATACCCAGCTAATAGAGACCGGACTTTGTTGAGGCTCTCATCGACGCTGATGTGTTCATACACTTCGCATCGACATTTCGAACATTTAAAAATACATTTCGAATTCTACGAACACATTTAGTGGAAATGCTGGGCTAATAAATGTCTGCTTTTCTCTTCTTGAGTAAAAGCCGTAGAGTCATCAACTTTTCGAAATATATAAATTGTCAGATGTTCAAATACGAGCCTCTTCTTTATTATAGCGTGTTCGATAATGTTTTGATGCCTTCTGTGAGATTAAAACAGTTTTTATATTCTTTTAATAGTGATGACGGACGTCAAAGTAAAGTTTTTCAAGACTGAGAACCAGCATTATCATTACACAGGGGAGTATATATTTATAACACGTATTTCACACCATATTCATCTCTTAAAAAAGACAAGTATGTGAGATATATATATATATATATATATATATATATATATATATATATGCATATATACTACTGTGTTTCGCCAAAAGAAGAAACAGTCTGCCAGAATAAATCTAGAATATACACTACCGGCCATAATTATTGGGATACTCCAAATTTTTAAAATAAATGATGTATTTCATACTATTTTTAGTATTTGTTGCCAAGTGGATAATTCTAAATAAAAATAGAGTGGTTATTTTGCTATTATTACTTGGCAAAATTTTACAAGGCATGGAAACAAAGATTAACTCGTCCGAATCGCCCTAAATGTTCTTCATTCTTTCATTGATGAAACTGCAATATAGGTAATTATTAAATATTTATAAATTCATTTGATACACGTGTTATTGTGCAGTTTAACAAAAGAACCGTTCTATTTTCATTTACAATTATTCATTTGGCAATAAATACTAAAAGTAGTATGAAATACATCATTTTTTTAAACACTGGAGTGGAGTTGCCTAATAATTATGGCCGGTAGTATATATATATATATATATATATATATATATATATATATAAGTGAGCCTTTTCCCTGACGATCCGTAGTGTGAAACCGCGGTAGGTTTTGGCTCACTTTAGATTTTGGTGTGTTTTTGCTCTACTATTGTATTTTAGTACTTTCGTATTGAGCACTTTTTCTTGTGTTTGGTTCCGTTTGGATTTTTTTTCTTTACTGCGGAATATTGAATGTTTTGTTCTTGTTCCGCGGGTTTCTTTTTTTTTCTCCCCATTTATCCGACGACTTAGTACGCCGGATTGTAACGGATTTAGGTTCTGTTTGTTAATGGTTTTTTCGAAAGTTTATATTGGCATAAATTTACGGAGTGCATTCTTACAGACTCTAAGTAGTTATTATTATCATTATATATATATATATATATATATATATGTGTGTGTGTGTGTGTGTGTGTGTGTGTGTGTGTGTGTGTGTGCGTGCGTGCGCGCGCGCGCAGATATAAATCAAAATAAAAATATTTAGTAGATGTTAACAGAACAGAGCTCAATGCAATATAACATATTTTCCCATGTTTTAAAAACGACTCGGAGTTTCATGCGTTATGCAATCATCAGGTAAATATTATGAACTATGTATATATATATATATATATACCGTTGAATATGACAGAAAAGGAAAATGTTATAGATTTTTTAGTTAATTTTTCTAGTATTCTTAGATGCTTCCGTTTGGTTGTGATAAGGAAGTTAAAAAATGTCTGTAGTATATTATCCAATATGCATCACACAATTATATCTTAAAAGACAACCGTGCGAGTAATTGACAACAACTAACAACCAATTGTTTAATTAGCGATAGACCCCTTGCAAATGGCTAAAGAAATGACCGAAAGCAAATAAACAATTTTTAAACTCCCCTGCACATACAAAACGGAAAAATAATTAAGAGTACGAGAAAAGCTCAACAAAAATTCAGCAAATTATCTTTGTATGTTATATTCCACGAAACATGTTTGAAAGAAAGGTTGCTGTTCAATTATACATCATAAATTATGGTTCAAAAATAGGTAGACAGTGAGTGGAATGGGTTTGTGTATAGGGTCCCTTCCACATTATTCATGAGCAGTCTGTGGGTATCTTGATGAAACATATCCTGGGAAATGGATTGGCCGAATAGGTTTAATTGACTGGCCTGAACGTCCACCTGATTTGACATTAATAGATTTCTTCTTTTAAGAGGTATTCAAGGACAAAGTTTATAGTCGAAAACCAAGAAGTGTTGGTGATTGCAAAAAGTATTTCAAGAAATGAATACACAAAGTGGATTGTGCGAAAATGTTTGTTGAAGAGTGAAAGGTAGACTTCAAAACTGTGTAAATTTTGATTGACAACAGTTTGAGCACCTGTGTTGCTAAAATTTAAGCGCCTTTGTACACAATAAAATTTAATTGTCAATGTCATAATTGTATTAATAAATATAATTGAATATGTGATCTCAAAATAAATGTTTTCATTTACTTTCCACCTGCTTTTGCACCAATCCTCTATGTGTGCGCGTGTTTGTGTGTGAATATTTCAGAGAGTATATCTGTAAAAGACAATATGAAAACTTATCATAGCAGCCGTGTTTCGGCTGTTATTCATATATATATATATATATATATATATATATATATATATATATTGGGTTGATCCTAGCCTTGTGAGTGAAATTGGGCAGATGAAATTATTTTGGTGTCGTCGATTGTTGAGTTAGCACGAAGTCACAAGCCATAGTGACCGAAGCTTTGAGCTCACTGGCCTTGTTTAGACTGATCACGCCATATGACACGCTCTTCCTCGGGAGATGTAACTAACATCTGCTCAGAATTGGTTGCAATATAAACCACAGATGGGTTCTGTGTGTGTTGAACAAATACAAATGTGTCTGAGCAGGCGTCTGCAACGGGAATTAGCTATCTGTCCTCGGAGACAGGTATCCTCGGATACGTGTGGCCAGATATACATACATATACAAATGCATCAAGAACTTCGTAGATTATTTATAAAAAAACAATTATTGTACACAACAAACATTTGTCAACATATTCACAAATATTTTCAAGGCACTTGATCCAACATTTTTCCAATAATCACATATGCCTAAAATTATCTCTGCACATTTCAGATAAAAATTCAGCTCACCACTGTGACAGGCTGAGGAATTATTGATCCATCTTTATATATTCGCAATCTTTACTGTACGTATGTGTGTGTGTGTGCAAAAAAGAGAATAGATGTATATCCCTGCACGTACCCAGACTTAATGTTTTTGATTCTCATATTAAATCTATAAATGCCTCAGAATATAGCTGTTGCGTTTATACTCAGCACGCTTCTTTACGAATGTGTAAGTATGAGAGACACGTTAACGTATATAAAGCGGCAACTATATATCAAAAATAGACTGTATATAGTAAAGCGAGAATTCCCCAGGTGAAAATGCATTTTTTACGTTCCTTTTCTTTTTTTTTTTCTTTTTTTTTTTTTTCACGCTTCAATTCAGTTTTTCTTCGGGTGTGACAGATAACGAACAGTTGTTAGTCATAAAATAAGAATGTGATAAAATAAAATGATATAAAAAAATAATAATTCTCTGTGATGTAAGTCCTTCTTGAATGCAATTTGGTTCTTCAGCACACCTATCTGGTCAATTGCTTTAATCGCTACATAAAGGAAAAAGTACGCTTCCTTATAACACTTCCATGTTTGATGGTTTTATCCGACATTTTCGTCGCAAATATCACACTGATTTGTCTCTCTTTGAGTTCCTATAAAATAATCGAAATCACGGTATGCCTAGGAACAAACAACATTTGACAAGTGAAGGCTTATAAATAGAAATTTTATGCAAATCCGTTTATTAAGAATTTAAATTTCTTTTTCTTAGATAACAAGTTTCGTTTCCTAGAAGTTTTATTTTCCTAGATAAGATATACACTAGGATACAAAATGTTTTGGGATAACTGCATAAAATGATTATACAATTTAATTTTATTATGAAGTTAAAATTGTTTAGCAACTTGTTTTTATCAGTAGTGTGTTCGGACCGTGAGGATTTGAAAATTAGTTGTATTTTCATAGGTTCCGTGTAAAAGATGATACAAAGCTTTAAATGGGGATTGTTCCATCAACGGGAGTGAAATTTTTAGTGCTTTTACACTAAAAATTTGGCTAAATTGTCTGCTGAAATGAAGTTGAAGGTTATGACTTTAGAAGTGAAAATGACTCTACAGAAGATAATTAGGCAGCTGATAATTTTCTCAAACAATATTCAAACCACCCAAACGATATTTGCGCCTAATAAAAGTGTTTTAGGCTCAAAGAAAACAGGAAGACCACAAAATGTTAGATAAAAGAAAAGAAACATTGTAAGAATCTCTGTCACCAATCAGAAATTAACTCTGACAATTTAGGTGTGAATGCAATCTCAACAATGAAGATTCCGTTGAAAGAGTATCAATCAGTTAAGTGCCATACGTGATACACGCTTTGGACAATCATGTCTCGAAAGAGACATGACTGACTGGGCAGAAGATTATTTCGCAGTAAGTTGTCATTGCTTTCTGCGGTAGACTGGTTGCCAGCCAAGACTATATATGTCCTATTATTTAACTCATAACTGGAAGGAAGTGACCTTTCTCAATGGAATTTATGCGTAAGTGAATGCAAGGAATTCAATTGGAATTCGAACTCAGCACCCCCGTTTCGACGGTCCGAGTTGATATCCACTGCACCACATCCAGTATGCAGTGCTAAAAACCGCCTGAGCAGGCGCATAAGCACAAAAACATAACCAGACAGACATCGGAATAGAATAGTGAAATGGCCAAAATAATATAAAATCGGATACTAGGAAGTGACAAAAAGTATTTTTTAGTGATCAATGCCAAAAACAGTTACTTTCTAATGCAAGAGAATATGTGGGAAGATTAACGAGATAAAGAAAGAATGCAGGAATCGCCACAAGGACGGTAACATTTGGTGGCGGACACTTAATGGTGTGAGGTTGAATAAAAAACGATGGCAGAAGAAAATTGGTAAGAGTTGATAGAAAATTAATCTACAAAAATTATATTAGTTTGCAATTACTAGTTTATTATTAGCTGATTACTGTGTGGTGCAGTGGATATCGGCTCGGAACGAGAAATTGGAGAGCCGAGTACGAATTCCAGTTAGATTCGTTGTATTAAATTACGTGCAAATAGCCCTGGGAATGGTATTAAACCGTCTCTTCTCCCTCCAGCTATGGGTTAAATAACAGGAAAAATTGCGTTTTATAACCTTGGTTAGAAAGTAATAGCATTCTACTGTGGGAAAATCCTCTGCCCAGTTAGTCATGTCTCTTTCGAGAGATGTTCGCCTATGCGTGTCTTGCGTATAGCATTTAACTGACAGATTGGCTCTCTAATCGTTTGCCAGACTACGAAGAGGGGGAAAGTTTTTGGGTTACAGCCAAGTTGAATTGAAAAAGATGGCCATCAGAAAATATCTCTTCAATGCCACATCGAATTGAGGCAATCATTAGCAATACTAATTACTCCATATGTTGATGTTTTGTACTTTTTCGACTGATAAAGGTCACCATTTGCAAAATTAGATTCTTTCTTAACTCAAGAAAAGAGCAGAAAGATTAAATTTTCTTAGTATCTTTGCATGGGCTTTTTTTCCGCATCACTTTGCTTAAGATGCTCTATCATCCTCTACACATCACTAAAAGAAATGCAATAACTTTTTTCTGATCGTCAAAGATCATAAAATGAGCCGAGAAAAGCATACTGCTAGTTACTCTCGATGGGAGATTAATGGGGAAAAATAATAAGAAAATATAAGAAAAATATATAATAATAATATATAATAATATTATTAAAAAATAAAAATATAAAATCATGATAATAAATAATCATAAAATATAATATTAATGAAAAAGAATGATAAAAATATAATAATAATAATATTTTATTATTATTATATTCTATTATTTTCATTTATTATTATTATTTTATATTTTTATTTTTAATAGTTTCATTAAATATTATCAGATTTTTATTATATTTTATTATTATTATTTTATTATTATTATTATTATTATTATTATTATTATTATTATTATTTTATTGCTATTTTTCTTTCATTTTTATATATTATTATATATTACTGTATGCTTATATTGCCTAATTATAATATTGTAATAATATAATATGGTACTTTATAATATATATAAGAGTAATTAGTATAATATTATTATATATAATATGAATGTATGTTTTACTATTTTTATATATTACTTATATTACTTATGATATTTTAATAATTTAGATACATAGATATTTAGTATTTTAAGACATATTTCATTGAAATATTCTAACAGCAACTTATTTTCAAATATATATTTTTTTTTAATCGTATCACCCCGAGCAAGGCGGTAACGCCACTGATGTGCAGGGGGCTACGTAATAGTGAAAAGATTGGAAAAGAGAAACCACATCCTAAACAAGGAACAAGGGATGAGCCTCTTAACCTGTTCAATAGACGTGGGTGGAGAATGAACCGGGCGATAGATAGATCTATCTACTCCAATTGGAGAAAAAAACAAACAAAGTGAGAAGATTGGAAAAGAGAAAGCCGGAAACCACATCCGAAGGAGGGAACAAGGGATGAGCCTCTTAACCTGTTCAATAGACGTGGGTGGGTGTGAACCGGGCGATAGATAGATCTATCTACTCTAATTTGAAAAAAAACAAAGTGAGAAAATTGGAAAAGAGAAAGCCGGAAACCACATCCTAAACAGGGAACAAGGGATGAGCCTCTTAACCTGTTCAATAGACGTGGGTGGAGTATGAACCGGGCGATAGATAGATCTATCTACTCCAATTGGAGAAAAAAAAAACAAAGTGAGAAGATTGGAAAAGAGAAAGCCGGAAACCACATCCTAAGCAGGGAACAAGGGATGAGCCTTTTAACCTGTTCAACAGACGTGGGTGGAGTGTGAACCGGGCAATAGTTTTGTCTATCTACTCCAATTGAGGAAAAAAAGTAAAAAGATTGGAAGAGAGAAAACTGGAAACCACATTCTAAACAGGGAACAAGAGATGAGCCTCTTCACCTGTACAATAGACGTGGGTGGAGTGTGAACCGGGCGATAGTTTAGTCTATCTACTCCAATTGAGGAAAAAAAGTAAAAAGATTGGAAAAGAGAAAGCCGGAAACCACATCCTAAAAAGGGAACAAGAGATGAGAAGCAACGTTGAGCCTGGTCAGTACTTAGATGAGTGACCGCTTGGGAATACCAGGTGCTGTAAACGTTTATTGATGACTGTGCGTTGTGGATGTCGGCTAGGAAGGGAAATCGGTGAGCCGTGTTCCAATTCCAGTCGAACACTCACGCACTGTTACTCTTGGGAAAGGTGTTATTCCGTCCCTTCCCTCCAGTTATGAGTTTTTAACCCATAACTGGAGGGAAGGAACGGAATAAACTGAGGTCTGCTGCTCATGCGATCTGTGGCGGACTTCTGCAACGATTGTTTGTTATCAGCAGTTCCAAAAAGTGTGGATGGTGCTACACAAGCCTTCACCATTTTAAACAATTCTTTGTGTGGCAGTCTGAGTTAGACACTTGTACGTCGAAATCGACGGGAGAGTCAATAATAATAATAATAATAATAGTAATAATAATAAATATATAGGGTAGGTATGGATGAAATAATATTCGGTATCCAAAGAAACACTATTTTTAAAAAGGGCTCTATACAAAGTAAAGCTAATAATATTTATTTAGAATTTATAACATAACTATGTTGTAATATTACTACAAAAGTAGCCATTTTGTATCGACAATATTTGTGTCTTATCAAGTGATGAATTCAATTACAAGGTTGAGGGTTTTAAAAGTTTAAAAAATAACTAAACCTCTTTAATCAGGGAGACGTTGTTACAAAGACAGTATGGACCAATCAAAGAAAGCAATCTCCGGTCTGAAGAATACGAGAATAGACAAAAAAGTTCATTTGTTATGGGCTTTAACAGAAATATTTGAGTAAAATAGAAATTAGTCTATGTAATTGTATGTATATACGTGCGTGTGGAAGAAGGTAGCATATTTATGTTATAAATTCTAAATATATATATATATCGGTATCATCCCATACATGGCAATAAAGCGACCGAGACATAAGTTGGTTAGATAGTGTAGATAAATTAGAAACACCAACAATAAGAATGAGCCGGAAGAGAAACGAGGATATCAAGAGGAAAGTAGATAGCGATTGACACTGCATTTAAATTTTTGAAGATTATGTTTCGCTGGAAATCATTGGACTGGAAGGGAGTTTCACAAGCGAGAAGTGCGAGAAAAGAAACTGTTAAATATCATATAAAAAAACAGATATATATATATTTGCTTGCTCTGATATTAAACATTTAAAGCTTTAAAATAACTAATGAGCCAATGCTGATCAAAATACTTATCAAAATATCGATCGAATTTCATAAAGATGGACGCGTCCAGAGCATACTTATATTACTGCTATAGAATTGAGACTGAAGAATACCGCGTTTTCTTGCGGTAATTCCTTTGACACTGTCGGCTCTCTGCCTTCGGGCGGAGAGCATTAACCCAGTCGTGGCTTCGCCGAAGGGTAGAGTCACGACTGGACAAAATTAGACAGAAACCTTTGACTGGGCTATATGGCCCGGAAATCCCACATTTAAAAAGGCCTTGCACCACATTTTGCCCTAGTGGGAGGGCAAATAAATACCAGAATACCGCGTTTTCTCGCGGTAATTTCTTTGACACTGTCAGCTCTCTGCCTTCGGGCGGAGAGCATTTATCCAGTCGTGGCTTCGCCGAAGGGTAGAGTCACGACTGGACAAAATTAGACAGAAACCTTTGACTGGGCTATATGGCCCGGAAATCCCGCATTTAAAAAGGCCTTGCACCACATTTTGCCCTAGTGGGAGGGCAAATAAATACCAGAATACCGCGTTTTCTCGCGGTAATTTCTTTGACACTGTTAGCTCTCTGCCTTCGGTCGGAGAGCATTTATCCAGTCGTGGCTTCGCCGAAGGGTAGAGTCAGGACTGGGCAAAATTAGATAGATACTTTTGGCTGGGCTATATGGCCCGAAGAACCCGCGTTAAAAACGCCTTGTGCCACATTTTGCCCTAGTAGGAGGGTAAATAAATACCGAACACCGTGTTTTCACAAAGAGTTAACCGGAGAATACGAGAGTCCAGAGAGAGATTAGCGCCAGTACCTAGTAGTTCATAGTAGCTGTGTGCTCCACTCATCAAGAAGATTATAACACAGTACCCGCCAGCTTCCGATGAGGATATACTCAATATACTACGGCTTCACTTCCAGAGACTTGTACATATACATTTTACTAACCCCCATTCCTGGACTACTGATCTTCATTCAAGTCTGTATCCTTACGTTAATACACTTATTTTCTATCTTAATTTCTGGTCGTTATTCATTTATTTGTGCGGACCCCATTCTTGGGATCGACAACACTGATCAACATCGACACTGATCGAAATACCTATTTTAATACCTACTGCACGTAATCGATAATGGTCTTAGTCATCGTTCTTTGAGTTTATATTTTTGAGGGAATGAAAACTCTCTGATAAAGTATTATAAATGTACAGTATGAATTTTATTTAGAATTATCGAAAATTTTGACAAAAGTAGTAATTTTTCCTTAAACCAGTTATTCAAAAATATATAATTTGATATCTACCACATGAACTACGACGAAAATAAAATGAGAAAAATATAGTATATAATTTTTATTTTTTGCACAGGGGTTCCTTGTTATTTATTTCATGGGTTACGGAAGGCTAAAAGGGTCGAGAAACGCTGGTCTAAATACTTATTGAAATATAACATCTATAGTGATCAAAACATTCAATTATCTGGAGGTTCATTTTTAACTATTATTTCTCCTCAGGACCTCATCATTCACAATTTCCTTTGATTTATTATCTGTGAATTGCCATGGGATCTTGGGATAAAGAGTAGAGTCATTTCCAGTTCCTCTCTCTGTAGATTAGAATTCAAAGGTTTTCTTCTCCGAGAATGAATGACACAATGTCTGTTCCAGCTAGCAAGAGCGGGAAGAGGCGAATGTATATATTATATCAAGGGAATTCAGGATTTATCGTCCGAATAGTTAAGGCTCCTACCGATTGAAATTTATTAAATCTCAATGGGGTCTAATGAAAGATTGTCTTCTTTAAGATCTAAAGGATTCATTCGCTGAAATCCATTTATGATCATTGATATCAGAGAATGGTTGTATGTAGCTGATAATTGAGACATTTCAGAACGGCTTGGAGTCCAAATATGACATCCATATAAGTGTATAGATCTAACGAAGTTATTTAAGAACATGATCACGCAGACACTCTTAATGCTTGGGCAAAGTCATTAGGACTGGGTGTTTGAGCATACTAGGCTTGTTCAATATTATATATATATATATATATATATATATATGTGTGTGTGTGTGTGTGTGTGTGTGTGTGTGTTTTTTTTTAGGCAGCACATTTTTTTGACATGTCAGATTAAATAAATTGCAAACAATTTGCTTATTTTTAATAAAATCCGTTCATACTCGCGGATAAAATTTCGCGTATTATAAATGAAAGATGTCAGAAATTAGCTGTAACATATAACGATAATAACATCTGTCAATGTTACAGCTCATTTCTGACATCTTTTATTTATTATACGCGTAAGATTATCCGTAAGTATGAACGGATTTTATTAAAAATAAACAGACACAATGGTTGCAATTTATTTAATCTGACATATATATATATATATATATATATATATATATATATATATATATATATATAGTGTATCGAGGCAGCAAATAACTTTCTGAACATATGCTGTTAAATATAAGAGACAATGAATGTCTATTATGTTTAATCATGAGCCGTTCTAAACGTCGTATTTTGGCTTTAATTTCAGTTGAAAATAAAGACAAAAATTCTCCAACATTTGGATATTTTTTATTAATTCGCTTCTCAGCTTTCGGCTCACATGAGCCATCTTCAGAGAGGTTATTTAGACGATAATACAAATGTTGCAGAATTTTTGTCTTTATTTTCAAAAGAAATTAAAGCCAAAATACAACGTTTAGAACGGCTCATGATTAAACATAATAGACATTCATTGTCTCTTATATTTAACAGCATATGTTTACAATATATATATATATATATATATATATATATATATATATTGAACAGGTATAGGTCACATTTTAATTGAAATAGACAAGTAAGCGGCTGTATTAGAAAAGGCTCAATGCATGTTTGAAGGAAGACGATGATTCGGCTTGTAGAACGTTGAGATATTTAGGTTTGGAAGACCAGCCGGTTACGCGACCCTGATTTCAACCCTTTTAGTTTCATCAGGCGATTTGTTTCCTGGCGAAATTGAAAAGGTCAAAACTATTGTAACATAACCCACTCATCTGCCCTATATATATATATATATATATATATATATATATATATATATATAGAGAGAGAGAGAGAGAGAGAGAGAGAGAGAGGACATAAGCTGGATGTTTTCATAAACCCATTTGTAATATTATATTTCGGGGCTCTTATAGACAGCTCCTCATACCAAATTCATACCACAATTAATGGGTTAAATTTATCCAGTTAAAAAGTCAAGTAAAAAAAAAAGAAGAAAAAAAAAGAAAAAGAAAAAATACGAGAAAGGGGGTTAACTTAACAGTGCTAGATATCAGCGTCTACACTATATCTATACGACAAGACGGCCTTGGCCTAAATTTACAAAGACAGTACTTATGGAAGTCAGTATATCTTGACTTGGATATTTAGTTGTCTATTTTAACATGCATGACATTCAAAATTAAAATTAGGGGTTGAATTTTCGCTAGAAAAAATGAATTGTTAGTGTTTCTTATTAATTCTAATTGTAATAATAAAACTATTATATTATTACAGGAAACGTATTGGTAGTAATAATAACATGATAATAAAGAAACTAATATTTAAAAACCTTTAATTTATAATCATAATAAAAATAATAAAAATAATGATAATACAGATACTAATAATAAAGACAAAATATAACTATAATTGATAAAATCTATGAAATACTGGAAAAACTGTCTCTAAGCCTTTCGAATTCCAGTTGAATTCCTTGCATTCACTTACTCGCAAATACCCTTGGGAAAGGTATTATCCGCCTCTTCCCTTCAGTTATGGGTTAATTAACAGAACAGATTGGGTTTTGAAGTCTTGGTCGGCAACCAGTTTGCCGCAGAAAGTAATGGCAACCTACTGTGGGAAAATCTTCTACCCATTCACT